>CM052898.1:106178425-106404673 GCA_028534135.1 Potos flavus
TCCTCCGCGCACTCGCAAGCGGTGACGCTAAGAGGCCCCGAGTCATGGGTTTTACAGCCTTTTATAGACAGTCACAAACAAGTTCAGGGCGTTCCATTGTTTTCTAGGTTCTCATTGGCTGACATTTAAATTTGAGCACTCGGTGTGACCTGATTGGATCCCGCCTATTTTTAAAAATGGAGTACTTGGCGCGACCTAATTGGTTCCCGCCTTTTTTTTAAAAATGGAGTACTTGGCGCGACCTAATTGGTTCCGCCTTTTTACCCGAAACTTGAGCGGGGAACTCGAGCGGGGATGTCCGTTGTAATCAGGAAGGGCGGGTCATAGTCGCAAGCAAAGTTTTACAGAAGCCGAATAAACTGGTTAGAAGGAAGGGAGGGGTGCCTTACTCTTACATAAACAGGTTGCTACAGAGGCTTAAATAAGCCGGTTAGGTTTTATAATCAAAGGGGGAGGGCTTTTCACAGGCCCTTTATGGAGTCAGCACTCCTCCATAGGGAAGCTCTTTGTATGTAAAGGAATCATTCAGAATATGAAGAAACGCCATCAGCATGATGATACTCATAACTGCCTTATTTACAAAAAGGAGAAACTGAAAATAGCGGTATAGGAATGTGATGCATCCACTAGACAGAATTTTTGCAGGCATTGGAAGTTATGCTTATGAAGACTTGGCAACATAGAAACTGCTTCAATATGCTGCAAGGTAAAAAATAATGCTATGCAGTTAAAATTGTAGGTAACTTACTATTGTATTTTGTAAATATACACTGAAAATAGATTTGTGGGGAAATAGTAATCATTTGATAACTTTTATTAACAACATGCCACAGATGAGAAAACCAAGGTTCAGTGTAGTGAAGTAACTTGTTCAATTCATGTGGCTACTCAGGGAGTGCGGACTTGGTTCCAGGGTTGTTTGTCTCCAAAACCATGCCTTTAACATTTTGCCAAACTTGTAATAGTGCTTTTACATTTAAAATACACATATATATTGTGAGGAAAATTAAGGAAAAATCCAGAATGGTACCATAAAAATGGTTTTCTTTGAGTTAATTTGTTCAACTTTGATTTTCTTTCCACCATCATCTTGCCTCTATAGTTCTTCATTATTTTTTCCCCTTCCTTCTCCTCCTTTCCTATTCTCCTCTCCTTCCCATACTTTTGTAGGGGAGGAAAAGGTTTTCTTCAACTCTCCTAGGGTCCTTGGCTGGGTCTGAAAATTAGACTGACAAAGATAACCAGAAGGAAAGCATACATATTTATTGAATATCAGTTTTATGTGATATGGGCACTTTCATAAGGAGGAGATGTCCCAGGAAATGGTTAAAGCTGAATTTTTATGCTAGGTTTGGTAAAGAATAGACATTCGTAGAAAGATATGATAGAACAAGGAGTATGAGGTAAATGTAGTAAATTGGGGGAAACTTAATAAGGACCATGCGTGCAGATTCTTCTCGGTTTCTTGCATCTGGGAGCTAAAGATGCTCCTTTTCTGTGGATATAGGAAGGGTGCCTCCCACATGATGATCTTAAGAGCTGCTTCAGGGGAGAAGGGAAGGGGAGGATAAGGTCAGAGAGATCTTCCTGCTTCTGCTGTTTTCTCAAACTCTTTCAGCTTAAAATATTCAAATGCAAAGGTGCCATATTTGGGGGTAATGTGTTCTAAACCCCATCACTTTCAGTTTTCAATCAGCAAGAATCATATTTCTAACTACAGCTGTGTTTTGGTGCATAATCAAATCACTGCTTCACCCAGTCTCCTCCTCCTTTTCCTGATGGTCTTCTCCCAACTTCGACATTCCCTCTTGGATATCCCAACTGTCTTAGTTTATTTCTTTTTGGTTGAGACTGCTGGAAACATCCAAGGGAACTTCAGAGTGTCTTTGGGGGTGATACTCATTGTGTGTCATGTATTTTAAGTTGGAACAATTGGAAATTTCTACTCCTGCTCTTTAGCTCTGATTTTAGGAGTTGCGTTTCTCGGGGGTAATGATTGTATGGAGCAAATGTTAACTGTTTCCGGAGAATTCATACTAATTTGGCCCTTTAAAAGTTTAAAGCAGGATGACTATTTTCCCCGGCCTCCCAGGAGTAGTGGGTAGAGGTGGAAGATGCTGGTGTTTATCTCATGTTTTTAATTAACATGTTTGTTTTTAGGGTGTCTTTTCTTCTCTGACATTTCTCCCTCCGGACTCAGCAAGTTTTTGAACCGCTGGTTCTCCTGCCATGAGAACATCCTTTGAGAGAGGCCCTAGAGATGTTAAGAGACCCTGGAGATCTCAAGAGATGTTAATTAGTAGAAGTAAATAAATGGCCTGTTTATTTGTATGCGCATTTTAATGCTGTCCTTTCCTTTTTTAAATTAAGAAGTAGAAAATGTGCTTGTGCTTAAATGTAGTGTAAAGTTTCCCATATTCCTTTGGGTGTGGTGTATTTTCCCTGGTTGTAGAAAATATGTTCAAAAGAATTTTATCTCTTGAGAATGTCCCTCCTCCATTTTATTGCCTAATATTGCTACCCCCGCCCTTGCATAAAATGGTGTCTGAATAATAATAATATTTTCTAATCTGTTATAGTAACCATACTTACTGATTTTCAACAATTACAAAGGGCTAGACTTGAAGAAAGAGAGGTTTGGGAATTGCCTGTCATTTGCATAAAACTCTTTTCACCCGAAATTGTAAAAATTAGAGTGACTGAGCAGGAAGGAACCTTGACAATGTCTTCCTCATTCTTATCTTCAGGCAGCCTCACACTTAAATAGCTCAAGAAAATGAAATGCTGCCCTATTTCAGAAGCCATTAAAATTGTTTTCAAAACTTTACCTGGTATCCTTCTTTTAAAATATAAGTCATGCTATTATAACTTTCTTATTAATATTTTACTTAATCTCTTGCAGCAGAATTCAAGCTTCTTATTTTATATACTATTCCAAAAGAGCAATATCGAATAGTAGTTAAAAGCCAGGACCCTAAAGTTAGACCACCTGGGGTGAAATTGTGGCTTTGCCCCTTACTATCATGTGACCCTGGGTAAGATACTTAACTTCATTTGGCTGTAGTGTTCTCATCTGTAAGAATGGGTAATACTAGTTAGGAGAATTTAGTGAGGCATTACATACTCTAAGATACTTAGGATAGTGCCTGATGTGTGCACTAAATCATTGTTATTAGATTAGATTTACTATTAAAAAAGGAAAATGATCTTCAAACTGAGATGGATAGAACAATAGTTGAGAGGGAATTAAATCTCAAGATGTCAGGGGATAGTAAGAAAGCCTCGATGAGGTTTTCAATCCTAGACTAATTACATTCCAGATTACTGAGATAATGTGTATATGTTATGATAGAACTGTTTTTGGTAATCTTTCTAAAAACTTGGAGATATTTCCTAAGACAGGCAAAAAATAAATAATATTTTCAAAAGGCATCCAACAAAAGCTAGTGATAATGTGGGTATGATGGGACAGTATTGATTTGATTATAATACTGTTAGCTGGGATTACAGATTTGTACCATATAATTACAGTGTTTGTTAATGGCTCATGAACAATTAATTATTCCATCAGGAATTTGAAGGAGTTTACAATTAGAATACCTATAATGAAAGAAATAAGGTGTATATAAAAGTAGAAATTGGTCCTGTGGTGCAACAGAACTCAAGTATGAGACCCAAGGTCTAACATATATGTTATCATTGAACTTTAGATTTAGCTCTGAGGTTCTTGGCAGCCAAGATGACAAAGGAGATCTAGTCTTAGTACTGATTTTTAAGAGAGATTTATCACATGAGGCCATAAATAATGAGCATTGATTTAATAGGCAATTTCTTCAACAATATTTTTTGAAGCAAATGCTCTTTTTAAAAGCAATCTTAGGAAAAAAATCTAAAGGTTATTTATTAAGTGTCAGTTTAGCAAAGGCACTGTTATGAAAAGCTAAGCCAATTTGGTCTGTATATGTAAACTTCATGTGGTCTGACTTGATCCAAAGTATAATTTAGAGATTGACTATTATATCCTTCAACAACATTCTTTAAAGTCACTTCTCTCAGCCAGAGTTTGAGAGGAGCTGGATAGCAGGTTCTAGTTCAAAAAGGGGCAGAAGTGGGAATATGTTTAGTTGGGTGTTTTTTTAAAGCAGGACCAGTATGCTTTAGAAATCAGCTAGGAAGCTAGTGAAGTCAGCTGCCCATGAGAAAAATTGTAGTGTGTTTCTGTACTGAGTTGTGAAGCTCTGAGTTCATTAGAGGTATCTTGGGGCACTTGGGTGGGGGAGGGGCAGGGAAGGGAAAGACTTGAGGGGTAAGATTAAGCAGTTCAGCCTTACGTATTTTTATACATTGGGGCTCTGCAAAGGACTATGTGACAAGCAGTAGAAGAAATTATTTTGCTTAAAGTTTTGAAAAACTACTACCATTTTGCATGGTCAAAATGATTTTGGTCTAATTATTCATCATGGCAATATAGCATCCACAATAAACTCTCACAGATTGATTTAACAAGAGCTTTTTCTGAGAATCTAGTTGAATGAATTAGTTGCACGGCGTACCACCTGGAAGGGGTGTGGAAATGAGCAAATAAATTCCCATTGCCTTTTTAAAAAAAGATTTTAAAAAAGATTTTTATTTATTTATTTATTTGACAGAGAGAGAGAGAGAGAGATCACAAGCAGGCAGAGAGGCAGGCAGAGAGAGAGGGGGAAGCAGGCTCCTGGCTGAGCAGAGATCCCGATGCGGGGTTCAATCCCAGGACCCTGAGATCACGACCTGAGCCGAAGGCAGAGGCTTTAACCCACTGAGCCACCCAGGCATCCCTCCCATTGCCTTTTGAAGAAAAATTTCCAAAGATACTAATTTTAGTTTTAGTGTAATTAGTATTAATTCATAATCTATTATTTTTGACTTTGGCTAGAAAACAGAACAAATTATATATTACTAGACCAACCTAGGATTCTAAGTTTAGACCAACCTAGGAAAATGAAAATAAAATCATATATTAGCATACAGGAAAATAATTATTTTTAAAATTTGTATGGAAATGGAGAATGCATCTAATTCATCCGATTATTTACTACAAACTTAGAATACTAAAACATGGCCTTGCTCCATGCACCAATAGAGATTACAGTTGACCTTGAACAATGCAAGGGTTAGGGTCACCTCTTCCACCTCCCACCCATGGTCAAAAATCGATGTATAACTTTTTGATTTTCTGAAAACCTCACTACTAATAGCCTACTGTTGACTGGAAGCCTTGCCTATAACATAAACAGTTGATTGACACATATTTTGTAAGTTATATGTGTTACATACTATAGTCTTAGAATAAATTAAGCTAGAGAAAAGAAAGTGTTAAGAAAACCATAAAGAAGAGAAAATACATGTATAATACTATACTGTATTGAAAAGAATCCACATATAAGTGGACTCATGCAATTCAAACCTGTGTTGTTTAGGGGTGGACTGTATTTGTTTTGCTTTGATAACGCTCTTTCTTCCAGTGTATAAAAATGCAAGTTTTGCAAGAGTATTAATAATTGGGTTTCCGTATTGATACCATGCATCTTAGGTCACACCTGGTTCCTGTCCTTAGGATTCAAGACAATTCAAGGTGGATAAAAAGTGATCTTTTTTTTTTTTTAAAGATTTTATTTATTTATTTGACAGAGAGAGATCACAGGAAGGCAGAGAGGCAGGGAGAGAGAGAGGAGGAAGCAGGCTCCCCACTGAGCAGAGAGCCCGATGCAGGGCTCGATCCCAGGACCCTGAGATCATGACCCGAGCCAAAGGCAGAGGCTTTAACCCACTGAGCCACCCAGGCACCCCTAAAAAATGATCTTTAATCTGTTCTGAAATGGCAAAATGTATGTAAGTAGGGATGAGACCTCTCTCTCAATCCCTCCTCTGTTCTTACAATAGAGCTTCAGCACATCTTTAGATAGAAGACTGGTCATATTTTAGAGAGTGTTTTACCCCTCCTCCAACTTTTATATTCCTAATCCTACAAATTCAATTAGGATAGGTCACCATTAATTTATTATATAAACCAGGACACCTTGGAGTATGGAAGTGGTTCATGACAGGACAACAAGCAAAAATGAAAGGGACTCTCCTGGGCAAACCTCATGTATAGTCTCCCAAACCCTGGGTATAAATAGATACAGAAATCCTGGTGTGTGGAGGGCTAGGGAGATGGAAAAATTGTTAATTAAAATTAGGAAATAAAACACATTCACTAGTGACCAGTTAGAATATATAAAATATAAATAATAAGATATAAATCACCTGTAAACCTACTTCCTAGAGATTACCATTGTTAATATTTGGGTGAGTGACTTTGCATAGAGAATCTTCATGCATAAGAACATAAATCTTTCTTACATTCTTTTTAAAAAAATCAAGATCCTATTTAACCACTGTTTTGAATCTGTTGCTTTTACTTAACTTTAATTGTAAACATTTCCCCATGTGAAATATTATTTAAAAATATGCTCTTTTAGGGTTGCAAAGTATTTTATCTTGTAGTGGTACTATAATTTATTAATATTCCCCTATCATTGGTATTTTGACTTGTATCTTTTTTTAGCATTATAAAATATGATAAACATCTTTGTACCTCAAGTTTTAAGTGGAATTCTCATAATTTCTTAAGAATAAATTCCTGGAAGTAGAATTACTGAGTCATATTTTAGGGGCTCTGGATGTGTGTATGTGTGTGTGTGTATGTGTGTGTAATTAAAATTTTCTTTCTCTCTTTCTTTCTCTCTTTCATTCTTTCTCTCTCCTTTCCTTCCCCTTCCTTCCTTCCTCCCTTCCTCCCTTCCTTCCTTCCCTTCCCTCCCTTCTCTCCCTCCCTCCCCCTCCCTTCCTTCCTTTCTTTCTCTTTATTCTCTCTCCTCTCTTTCTCATTCTTTCTTTCTAAATTGTCTTTCTTTAAAAGTACAGCAACCTAAAATACCACCAGCAATATATTAGATTGCTCTGAAAAGTTGACTTTTTTTTAACATAACATCTATAACACCAGTACCTAGAGTGGAAAAAAGAAACGTTTGTGTGTATGCATGCATGTAAGTGTTCAGTTGGTACTTTAGACTTAAGTGCCAATCAGGTGGAGTATGTGACATGCGGCTGGGAATATCAGGGCTTCTAACTTGCATGAACCTTCTAAACAGGGTAAGTGAGCAGTCTGATGTATGAGAGCAACATTAAGTTGGGAGTGTTCTTTTTGCTTAGTTGCATAAGATAAATCAGGTTAGTTTTCAGGAGCTTGAGTCTATTTGATTGCCATTGTTCTTTATTGAGAAAATGGACAGACAATACAGGAGCTCATCTCAGGGAGCCACTGTGATCCAGACTTAACAAGTGAATAAAACATGTACTCCACTCTAATGGATTGCAGGAGCCCTAAGCAGATCTCCAACTGCCCATGAATGATTACGATTTATTTTTTAAATTTATGGGTGTCTTCAGCCAAGTTTCTTCTCACTCTAAAGAGTCTGCTGAGAAAAATTCCAGTTCTAGGTAGCTTTTTCTTGTTCCTCCAATTGAAGGAAGAAGAGTTGGGTAGTTCACCGTTCTGAAAGGATCCTTGCATAGCCATGTTATGTTTGAGGCACATAAAGCAAGGAAGCTTCTAGATATGGTTATAGATCCTCTGTAGTTCTTTTCAGGGACTTCTCTGAGTGCATCCTCTAAACTTTTCTCCATCTTATGTGTACATTTCATGAGGCCTGTATAGTGTCCAGGGTAGTGTGGAGCAGAACCTCTCGACTCAGGTGAGTGAATTCTTTATTAGGGTTTGGTTGGTAAGAACACAATATTAATCGGACACTTCAAGTGTGCTACTAATATATGTAAATCCTCTAAGCTAATAAGCTCTTTTGGATTTCTCCATTAAAATCATGCATATCTTAAGGTGAGTTGGCCACACTACCATAGTGTGTGGAAGTTGGATTAGCAACCACAATTCACCAAGCTTAAAGCTGAATCTCTCAATCCTTCATAGACTTTCAAAATAGGAGCCACAGCTCAGACAAGATAACTGTGCAGACAGGATAAAAGACGCCCAGCCCAAATGCCATGCCTCCAGGAAAGACTGTATGTTCGCATCTTGCCCAAACTCACTTCTGGCAGCTCTCTACCTTTATAGAAATGCCCTGTGCCTTTTGTACAGCAACAAAATTTGACGTAGAAACAAAATTGGCAGAGACAAAATTTGATGTACTCTGTATTTCTACTAGATAAATAATATAAAAGATAATATGGTCTAAAGAAAAGCAAAATAATATCAAAAGAGTTTCTTGGGTCATCCCTTGAAGTTTTTTTCCCCCTAATTATACAGAGGAAAATTATTGTACTCCACATCCACTAAGGTTAGAAAAAGGAGAGAAAACTGCAGTTTGAGAAATTCAGGTTGGGAATAAGGAATTATATTCTGGTAAAGAATGAGTTACAGGAGAGACAGTGCAGGCCTAAGCATGGCCTGGAGGAGTTGTGAGCGTATTGTATGTATTATAGTATAAGTTTTTAGAGAGTTATTGGCAAAGGTTACATGAAAGAAGTAGACAAGCCATGGCTGTACTTGTTAGAAAGTAAGAGGAACAGCAAACAATCACTTCAAGGCAAAACAAAACAAAACAAAAAACAAAAAAACCCATCATCTCAGGGACAGCTGAAGAGTGGTGGTGCTAATGCACATCAAAATATAAGGCGGCACCAAAGGACAGGTCTACACAAGCAAAAATACTGTGGAAAAAGAATAAAGAAGGAAGAGGAATTAGCACGTTGGCTTGCTGTGTTTATAGAAAAGAGTTAGTGTTTGTAGAGACGCTTTGGTTTGGTGGCTAGAAAATATGTATAACATGTAAAATCTTTTGTATTTAAAATATTTTGACTTACTACCTTAGAAGAGTATTAAATATTGATAAATTCTTAATTGGCCAAATTATTTATGTGCCTTAAGATAGAAGGATAAAACCAATTGTTTCCTAGAATCAATTCTTAAATTATGATTCCCTCAATGTCACTGAGATTGTTGGTGCTGAGTGTGTGATGTAAGGTTCTGAGGAGATAAGGGGATCATTAAACAAATGTTTACTAAGCAACTACTGTGGAAAAGGCATGGGATACAAAGTGTAATGAGATGTGGTGGCACTTTTTTTTTTTCCACAAGGAGCTTGCCATATCCTCAGGTAGATTTGGCAGTAACAGATACCATAAAAGGCCACCTGAGAGGTACAGGGCATTTCTATAAAGGTAGGGAGCTGCCAGAAGTGAGTTTGGGCAAGACGCGAACATACGGTCTTTCCTGGAGGCATGGCCTTTGGGCTGGGCCTTGAAGGGGAGATGGAGCACGAAGGAGATTTGGAGGCAGAGGGCCCACACAGAGAACAGTAAGTGGTAGGACATAGAAACTGTATGTGTAATGTGTGGTTTTCTAAAAGCCATTGAAGCCATTTGAAGTCTTTGGAGGAGGCAAGAACACCAGTAGAGTTAGGTGATAACTGTGAGGGAAGAGTTAAGACAAGAAGGCCAGGTGGGCAGACACTGCAGTAACTTAGGTAGGAGGAATGACTGCTTGTGTTAGGAAAGAGGCCGAGGAAGCAAAAATGGAGTCATGAGGAAGAAATTGTGAAGAAAGCCCTGGATAGGTGAGAAGGGAGAAGTCAGAACCAAAGACTGTAGGATGATTGGTAGAACACTGAGGCCATTGACAAAAACTAGAGAGAGAGAAAGGATACTGATAGGCTTGGAACCAAAGCTTCCTTCTCTTCTGGCTGCTTTTCTTTCTTCATTCCCAGTCTTCCTTCCATCCCTCACACACAGCCTCTGCTTCGTGCTTGACTCTGTGCAATGTGAAGTAGTGAAAGGGAAAACGTGCAGAAGACATCCTCTTGCCCTTTAGATGCTCACTGTCTAGTCTGGGGAACAGGATCTACCCATATTTAGGAAATAATCAGCGCACAGTTACAGATAATATAGCTACTGTGCAAATGCAAAAGAGACAAATGATGGGTTGGAATCTCTGCCCTGCAGAAGCTAAACTTAGAAACCAATGCACAAAGTGTACTGTATTTTATTTGTGCATCAGGTATTAAACGGGGTCAAGCTCATCACTTCTGGCTGCAGTTTGCTATTAGCAAATTTCTCTTTCAGGTATCCTTGAAGATGTTAGCATTTCCCCATGTGTTGTCACCCTCATATTCAGAGATCAGAGGAATATTAAATAAGTTTATGACAAGCTATTCCTGCCCTCTTGTTATTTATGGAGATTTCTTTCCCCTAGGAATTACTTTGCAGATGCTTCTTTTTGAAAGCGTTCCTGTATTTCGTAAATATTTGTTGAATGAATGAACAGAGTGACTTTTTAAATTAACTTAGCCCCAACTTTCAAATATGGCATTGCCAAATCAAGTGAAGCCTTCAAATGACTTTAGGGTCAGTTTTGTCATGGTAACATCTTAGCATAGGATTCAAGCATTGGATTTCACATCTGGGAGTTGTGAACTTAGATACTTAAACACCACCTAACCACCCTCTATCTTTAAAGGTCCTGTGAGGGGCGCCTGGGTGGCTCAGTGGGTTAAAGCCTCTGCCTTCAGCTCAGGTCATGATCTCAGAGTCCTGGGATTGAGCCCCGCATCGGGCTCTCTGCTAAGCGGGGAGCCTGCATCCCCCTCTCTCTCTGCTGCCTCTCTGCCTACTTGTGATCTCTCTCTCTTTCTGTCAAATAAATAAATAAATAAAATCTTAAAAAAAATAATAAAGGCCCTGTGACTTCAGTAGAAGCTGTAAGAATTTACTTTATTCAAAACTCTTAAAAGAATCCAAAATGGGCTGGTTATTTTACACTTCCCTCTTAATAGGATCCATGGATAAATACCGGTATCTTTTGTTGCCATCTGTTTTCTAGTTTCTAGGACTATTTTTATGTCCTCTTTCTATTCTGTTAAAAATTCTATTCTATTTATAAAAAGTACATATAGTTGGCAATAAGATTTTTTTGCATCTTCTTGTCTCTGATGAGACAAACTACTAGATCATTTTGGAAGACATAGTGGTTTTTGAAATTGGAATATGGAAACCAGTAGCAAAGGGAAGAAGAGCAGTCTGGGTATTTGCCAGATGGGAGATGCCTCACTGCTCTTTCGAAGGCTGGTGAGGGCCGCTGGATAGAAAGAGGCTCACTGTATCTAATCTTTTCGTATTCACTCGTGGGAACCATGGACTTGAGACAGGTATTGCCTAGAGAAGGAGTAGATAAGGATCCCTGTGGACACTAGAAGGCATTTTTCCCCTCTATTTCTACTCTTTTGAGTCTCTGTTCTCTAATTAAAATTGGTGTTTTGGAAAAAGAGAACATGAATTCTGAATACAGTAATAAATTATATCCTTGCCTCAGATGGAATTAAAATGACTGCAGACTTGAGATTTCCCTGCCTCTGAAAACTTAATTTGATATTTTCTGTTACACACCAAGTAGTGATTTGCAGAGGCACAGACTGTAAGATTAATTGAGGCAGCCATCTCTTCTGGCGCATGTAATCTTACATCTAATTATCTGATCATCTGAATCGCAAATACAGTAGTTAAAGGGTGTCTGTTTAAAGGGCAGCCAAAAAATGTAAATATTAAAAAGGAGCTCTCTGGTTTTTAGGAAGCAGACGTGGAGACTTACAAGAGCCATTATGTTCTTCATGGTATTAGGTCAGCAGGTCACATAAAAATGTGGTTATGTTGTTCTATCACTAAAATGTGAAGATAATTCTGAAGTCTTACTAGGCTTGTTTTGACAATTAACCTCCATTAGTATTCTAGACCACATAAGAGCAAAACTCTTAAAAGGCTCTCTTTTTCATGAATGTACTGTCAAATTGACTTCATCATTTAAACAGGACTGTAGTCACAGTCAATGATGAGTTGATATTTATACAAAGCATGACCTTAATTAAAATATTATGAACAATTAAACCCAGTGTTCACAGAATTATTGTACATTTATATGTAATAGAGTAAAAACACTGCATAGGACTGTTAAGTTTTTTATATGAATCTAATTAACTTTGATAGGCTTTGGGCTTTTCTTCCCTTTATCTTTAGAAGTGCTGTAGAGAAATGTACTTGCATCTGAAAAACTTAAAACAGTTTTAATCAGCAATTCAGGTCTGATTTAAAATGTATGTATTGAGGTGCCCTCTTAAATACAGAGTTGATAGGCATGCAGTGCACACCTTGTCACAGGAAGGCAGATGTGGAAGGGAGAACAGCTGTACTCTGGAGTTGCCAGTGGGTATTGTTTTTGTCACAATTTAATGTCAGGCTGCTACTGCTGTGAGGTCTTTGTATATTTGGCTCTGGTTAATGAAAAGGTGAACTCACACTGCTGGCTCCCTGGAAGGCAATTAGGAGAGAGATATTTCTCCTCACCCTTACACTTCTATAACCCCACGGGAACAGAGGCACTAGGAGCAAATCCAAGTTTCCGCGGAGTCCCAGGCACTTCCTGTGTTTTGTAAGTGAGGGAATGAAGTCCTGCAAACAGTGAATTACGACATTGAGGCTATTGTAGTTCTTCTTCTACTGTTGATTTCCTAAAATCCCACTAAGGATCCGCCCTGAGAGGAAGCCAGGAATTAGCCAGTGTAATAATTTCTGGGGTTCAAAGGTAATAACAATGACAACAAAGATGGTGACCTTTTATTCGCTACCAATCATTTAGGTGATTTGTGTGCATTATTTTACTTAATCTTCACCCAACTTTTTGAAATAGATACCATTTTCAATTTAAACTGTACCCAGAGCATTTATGTCCTTCTCAAAGGCACATAACTACAAAGTGTTGATGCTGTTGAAGTGCAAGATAAACCATATATATGTATTTATATATATATATATTTACATATATATACACATATATATAAATTGCTATATAACTATATACTTATATGTATATAAATTGGTGTTAAATAGTGAATGAGATCAGTTAAATTAAGTGAAAAATGTAACAAAGCAATATGTATATAATATAGATCTAGTTATGTAAAAAATGCAAAAAGAAAGTAAGTGTGGCTCCATCTACTTATCTATCTAGAGACACAGTCACGCATGTGTAAATTCAGATAAAGAGAACCAGAACTGAGCACACTGGACGGCAGACTGTGGTTATTTGCAGTAGCTGAGCAGGGGAAGGACAGGCAAATGATTTTTTTCAAGTCTTTTCAGTAATTTTTAATGTTTAAATCTTTAATTAGTATGTTGCTTGGGTAATTACAAACTTAAAACTGAGAAAGGACTTTTGCTGCTCAGGTGAACATTTGGAAGTGAAAATAGCTTAAAAAAATAAGAAAGTGGTGGCAGCTCTGATGTCAGGTAGAGCTGTCTGGCCCCAACATTTGTGTTTTTTTCCTACAAAACCATGCGGCCTTTTGAAATGTGTGATTAATGTTTAAAAAATCCCGTGAAAGGAGATGGTGGATCTCGTGACTCCCCTTGGTCCTTAGAAGACCGTGCTTATGTGTAGCTGAGTTGGGGATACATCAGAATTCCATCTTTAATCTCTTTGAGCCAATCAATATATATCGAGTACCTATGATGTCGCCGGTTGCACTGTGAAGCCCAGAGGGGGCTGCAGAGGTAAATAAGGTAACAACTCTGCCCTTAAGGTGTTTACGGCATCATGAGAAGACAGACTCGTATCCAAACCACTGACAGAGCCCAGTGTTGCACCTGTGGTGGCAGTGGGAGGAACAGTGTGCCATGGGACATCCAGGAGAGACAATGGTAAGACTGGGGCTCCCGTTACAATTTATGGGGTACCTACATTGCTGTCCAGGACCTTGGCATTATGGAAGATATTAACTAAGATACAGCCATGACCTCCAAGACTATGGATTGTTGTAGGAAAGAGAACATTAAAACATGGGAAAATTAATAAAGAGCAAGAAAAGCCAGAAATAGTATATAATCGACTGCTAAGTAATGTGAGTTAGGCCCTAAGTGACATAGGAATTCAGAAAAGGAAATGATCACTGTGGCTAATTAGAAGGTTTCATAAGGAAAAAAAACTACAGCACCAGTATTTTTTCTGCTTAGCAGTTGCTCTATAAAAAAGTAGTGGACACTCTTGAAATTTACACTTTGAGATTAGCCTTAGAGTAGACTGTCTTCATTCTCTGACCCTTGTTCGAAAAAATGAACAGAATAACAATTAAATGCATCCATAGCTTCACTTGATTATATATATATATCAGGCATCACAGATGTCTCCCTTCCCTTTTTTTCTTCTCCCTCCTCCCTTGCAGTCTCCATCTCTCCCCTCCCTCTCTTCCTCCCCACCTTCCCTTTTTTCCTGCTGGTATTTCTAAGACATTGGGCATAGAATCAGGCACACTTGACTAAAAAAAAAAAAAAAGGTTTCTACTCTAAAGAATAGGAGAATAGAAGTGCAGAGGAACTAGCTGTTCGAGGAGTTTTCCTTTAATAGATAGTCAACCAGTGTTCTGGATCCTTCTGGTAGTACTGTGATCCTGTATCTAAGTACCTAGCACAGTGCTGGATCATACTAGATGCTTAGTAAGCATTGCTTCTCTTCTATACCCTCTTCTCCTACATCTTTCATAAGCCTTTAGTGATCTAGTTTGGGGAGAAGAGAGAAAAACCTATGTGGGAGGGACCGTAAAAAAATAATCTGGGACTGAGGGCTGTGTATTTGGAACAAATTTGATTTTCAGCAGTCAATTCCTGCCAGTGTCTCAATATTACAGTGACTGGGTCAATTATTACTGAACAACTCTGAACTTCTTAGAGGGAAGATAATGCAAGTATATTAAAAAATGCATATGCATCTAGAGAAACTATGTACACTGTTAAGTAATTGGGATGGCTATTTTTGAAAAAGATATTTCTATCATATCAACTTTTTTTCTATTTTTTTGTATTTAATCATTTTAAAACAGATAAGAATCTCCCACAGCCAGTCTGACTCATACGTATTTAATTAAAGACTGAACTCAAAACTCAGCCCCTCCATGCATTTTTAAAAAAATGATAATTTTTTAAATTATATAAGTATGCACTCTCACCATAGAAAGTCTATAAAATAGATAAAGGGAGTATAAACGAATGAACAAACAAAAAGGCATAATCTTACAAACCGGAGAAAACTACTGTTAGTGTTTGGTTCCAAGTTCTAGTCTTTGTTATACTTTTCTTTTCTTTTCTTTTCTTTTTTTTAATTAACATACAATGTATTATTTGCCCCAGGGGTACAGGTCTGTGAATCATCAGGCTTACACATTTCACAGCACTCACCATAGCACATACCCTCCCCAATGTCCATAACCCAGCCACCTTAACCCTATCCCCCTACCACCCAGCAACCCTCAGTTTGTTTCGTGAGATTTAAAGTCTCTTATGGTTTGTCTTCTTCCCTATCCCATCTTGTTTCATTTTTTCCCCCCTACCTCCCACAACCCCCCACCCTGCCTCTCAAATTCTTCATATCAGAGAGATCATATGATAATTGTCTTTCTCTGATTAACTTATTTCGCTTAGCATAATACCCTCTAGTTCCATCCATGTCATTGCAAATGGCAAGATTTCATTTCTCTTGATGGCTGTGTAGTATTCCATTGTATATATATACCACATCTTCTTTATCCATTAATCTGTTGATGGACATTAGGTTCTTTCCATAGCTTGGCTATTGTGGACATTGCTGCTATAAACATTCGGGTGCACGTGCCCCTTTGGATCACTACATTTGTATCTTTAGGGTAAATACCCAGTAGTGCGATTGCTGGGTCATAGGGTAGCTCTATTTTCAACTTTTTGAGGAATCTCCATACTGTTTTCCAGAGTGGCTGCACCAGCTTGCATTCCCACCAACAGTGTAGGAGGGTTCACCTTTCTCCACATCCTCGCCAACATCTGTCGTTTCCTGACTTATTAATTTTAGCCATTTGGACTGGTGTGAGGTGGTATCCCACTGTGGTTTTGATTTGTATTTCCCTGATGCCGAGTGATGTTGGCACTTTTTCATATGTCTGTTGGCCACTTGGATGTCTTCTTTGCAGAAGTGTCTGTTCATGTCTTCTGCCCATTTCTTGATTGGATTATTTGTTCTTTGGGTGTTGAATTTGATAAATTCTTTATAGATTTTGGATACTAGCCCTTTATCTGATATGTCATTTGTAAATATCTTCTCCCATTCTGTCAGGTTTTTTTTTTTTTGTAGTTGACCATTTACTTTACTGTGCAAAAGCCTTTGATCTTGATGAAGTCCCAATAGTTCATTTTTGCCCTTGCTTCCCTTGCTTTTGGTGACGTTTCTAGGGAGAAGTTCTGCAGCAGAGGTTGAATAGGTTACTGCATGTGTTCTTCTCAAGGATTTTGATGGATTCCTGTCTCACATTGAGGTCTTTCATCCATTTTGAGTCTATTTTTGTGTGTGGTGTAAGGAAATGGCCCAGTTTCATTCTTCTGCATGTGGCTGTCCAATTATCCCAACACCATTTGTTGAAGAGATGGTCTTTTTTCCATTGGACATTCTTTCTAGCTTTGTCGAAGATTAGTTGACCATAGAGTTGGGGGTCCATTTGGGGCTCTCTATTCTGTTCCATTGATCCATGTGTCTGTTTTTCTGCCAGTACCATACTGTCTTGATGATTACAGCTTTGTAATAGAGCTTGAAGTCTGGAATTGTGATGCTGCCACCAACTTTGGTTTTCTTTTTCAACATTCCTCTGGCTATTCAGGGTCTTTTCTGGTTCCATATAAATTTTAGGATTATTCGTTCCATTTCTTTGAAAAAAAAATTGATGGCATTTTGATAGGGATTGCATTAAATGCGTAGATTGCTTTAGGTAGCATGGACATTTTCACAATATTTGTTCTTCCAATCCATGAGCATGGAACATTTTTCCATTTCTTCGTGTCTTCCTCAATTTATTTCATGAGTACTTTATAGTTTTCTGAGTACAGATTCTTTGCCTCTTTGGTTAGGTTTATTGCTAGGTATCTTATGGTTTTGGGTGCAATTGTAAATGGGATCAACTCCTTAATTTCTCTTTCTTCTGTCTTGCTGTTGGTGTATAGAAATACAACTGATTTCTGTGCCTTGATTTTATATCCTGACACTTTACTGAATTCCTCTATGAGTTCTAGCAGTTTTGGAGTGAAGTCTTTTGGGTTTTCCACATAAAGTGTCATATCATCTGCAAGGAGTAAGAGTTTGATTTCTTCTTTGCTTCTTTGATTTAGGTGCCTTGTATTGGTTTTGTTGTCTGATTGCTGAGGCTAGGACTTCTAGTACTATGTTGAATAGCAGTGGAGACAGTGGACATCCCTGCCGTGTTCCTATTAGGGGAAAAGCTCTCAGTTTTTCCCCATTGAGAATGATATTCACTGTGGGTTTTCATACATGGCTTTGATGATATTGAGGTATGTACCCTCTATGTCTACACTGTGAAGAGTTTTGATCAGGAAAGGATGCTGTACTTTGTCAAATGCTTTTTCAGCATCTATTGAGAGTATCATATAGTTCTTGTTCTTTCTTATATTAACGTATTTTATCACATTGATTGATTTGCAGACATTGAACGAATCTTGCATCCCAGGAATAAATCCCACTTGGTTGTGGTGAATAATCCTTTTAATGTACTGTTGGATCTTATTGGCTAGTATTTTAGTGAGAATTTTTGCATCTGTGTTCATCAGGATATTGGTCTGTAATTCTCCTTTTTGATGGGGTCTTTGGTTTTGGAATCAAGGTAATGCTGGCCTCATAAAATGAGTTTGGAAGTTTCACTTCTATTTCTATTTTTTGGAACAGTTTCAGGAGAATTGGTATTAATTCTTCTTTAAATGTTTGGTAGAATTCCCCTGGGAAGCCATCTGGCCCAGGGCTCTTGTTTGTTGGGAGATTTTTAATGACTACTTCAATCTCCTTACTGGTTATGGGTCTGTTCAGGTTTTCTATTTCTTCCTGGTTCAGTTTTGGTAGTTTATGTGTCTCTAGGAATGCATCCATTTCTTCCAGATTGTTAAATTTGCTGGTGTATAGTTGCTCATAATATGTTCTTATAATTGTTTGTATTTCTTTGGTGTTGGTTGTGATCTCTCTTTCATTCATGATTTTATTAATTTGGGTCCTTTCTCTTTTCTTTTTGATAAGTCTGGCCAGGGATTTATCGATCTTATTAATTCTTTCAAAGAACCAGCTCCTAGTTTCGTTGATTTGTTCTACTGTTCTTTTGGTTTCTATTTCATTGATTCCTGCTCTGATCTTTATTATTTCTCTTCTTCAGCTGGGTTTAGGCTTTCTTTGCTGTTCTTTCTCCAGCTCCTTTAGGTGTAGGGTTAGGTTGTGTACTTGAGACCTTTCTTGTTTCTTGAGAAAACCTTGTATTGCTATATACTTTCCTCTCGGGACTGCCTTTGCTATGTCCCAAAGATTTTGAACAGTTGTGTTTTCATTTTCATTTGTTTCCATGAATTTTTTAAATTCTTCTTTAATTTTCTGGTTGACCCATTCATTCTTTAGTAGGATGCTCTTCAGCCTCCCTGTATTTGAGTTCTTTCCAACTTGCCTCTTGTGACTGAGTTCTAGTTTCAAGGCATTGTAGTCTGAAAATATGCAGGGGTTGATTCCAATCTTTGGTACCGATTGAGACCTAATTTGTGACCCAGGATGTGATCTATTCTGGAGAATGTTCCATGTGCACTAGAGAAGAATGTGTATTCTGTTGCTTTGGGATGGAATGTTCTGAATATAGCTGTGATGTCCATCTGGTCCAGTGTGTCATTTAAAGCCTTTATTTCCTTGTTGATCTTTTGCTTAGATGATCTGTCCATTTCAGTAAGGGGATTGTTAAAGTCCCCTACTATTATTGTATTATTGTTGATGTGTTTCTTTGATTTTGTTATTAATTGCTTTATATAATTGACTGATCCCATGTTAGGGGCATAGATATTTAAAATTGTTAGATCTTCTTGTTAGACCCTTTACGTATGATATACTGTCCTTCCTCATCTCTTATTATAGTCTTTGGCTTAAAATCTAATTTATCTGATATAAGGATTGCCACCCCAGCTTTCTTTTGATGTCCATTAGCATGGTAAATTGTTTTCCACCCCCTCACTTCAAATCTGGAGGTGTCTTTGGGTTTAAAATGAGTTTCTTGTAGACAGCATATCAATGGGTCTTGTTTTTTTATCCATTCTGATACCCTGTGTCTTTTGATTGGGGCATGTAGCCCATTTACCTTCAGGGTAACTATCGAAAGATATGAATTTAGTGCCATTGTATTGCCCGTAAGGTGACTGTTACTGTATATTGTCTCTGTTCCTCTATGTCTATGTTACTTTTAGGCTCTGTCTTTGTTTAGAGGACCCCTTTCAATATTTTCTGTAGGGCTGGTTTGGTGTTTGCAAATTCTTTTAGTTTTTGTTTGTTCTGGAAGCTTTTTATTTCTCCTTCCATTTTCAATGACAGCCTACCTGGGTATAGTATTCTTGGCTGCATATTTTTCTCATTTAGTGCTCTGAATATATCCTGCCAGTCCTTTCTGGCCTGCCAGGTCTCTGTGGATAGGTCTGCTGCCAATCTAATATTTCTATTGTTGTAGATTACAGACCTCTTGTCCTGAGCTGCTTTCAGGATTTTCTCTTTGTTTCTGAGAATTGTAAGTTTTACTATTAAATGATGGGGTGTGGACCTATTTTTATTGATTTTGAGGGGGTTTCTCTGTGCCTCCTGGATTTTGATGCTTGTTCCCTTTGCCAAATTAGGGAAATTCTCTACTATAATTTGCTCCAATATACCTTCTGCCCCCCTCTCTCTTTCTTCTTCTTCTGGGATCCCAATTATTCTAATATCGTTTTGTCTTATGGTATCACTTGCCTCTCGAATTCTCCCCTCGTGGTCCAGTAGTTGTTTGTCTCTCTTTTGCTGAGCTTCTTTATTCTCTGTCATTTGGTCTTCTATATCACTAATTCTCTCTTCTGCCTCATTTATCTTAGCAGTAAGAGCCTCCATTTTTGATTGCACCTCATTAGATTTTATTTCTTATATTTCTCCTGAAAGGGATTCTCTGATATCTTCCATGCTTTTTTTGAGCCCAGCTAGCACCTTGATAATCATCATTCTGAACTCTAGTTCTGATATATTACTAATGTCTGTATTGATTAGGTCCCTAGCTGTTGGTACTGCCTCTTGTTTTTTTTTTTTGTGGTGAGTTTTTCCACCTTGTCATTTTATGCAGAAAATAATAGATGAATGAGAGACCAAAATACTAAAAGGGTAGCAAGAACCCCAGAAAAATGTACACTAACCAAATCAGAAGTGACCCGAAACTGGGAGGAGAAAAAAGGTGGGGAATGAAGAAAAAAGGAAGGACAAAAAATATATATATTAGACTGGTGAATAGAAAAGTGCCACACATGCAACTTTGGGTATATTTTGGTCTGTTAAAAGAAACTACCTCCCAAAATTTTAAAGGGTAAAAATAAGGGTAAACACAATGAAGGGATGGAATATGATTGTAAAGATGAAAATTAAAAAGGATTCTAAAAAAGGAATTGATAAGATAAGAAGTTGGTTGAATAAGGAAAAAAAGAAGAGGAAAGAATATGAACAAGCTGGAGACTAGAACAAGGCCGTGTGCTAGATTTAAGGTATATTTTGATCATTAGAAGAAATTGTATCCCAAAATTTTAAAGAAAAAAAAACCGTATACATATTCAAAAAGTAAGGTTAAATACGGTGAGGGGAAAAAATATCAGTATAACAATGAAAATTAGAAAAGATTTTTAAAAAGGTATTGATAGGATAAAATAGTTAAAAAACATTAAAATAAGAAAGAGGAAAAATTTTAAAAAAGTAGAATAAGAAAAAAATAAAACTTAAAAAATTTAACTTTGAAAGACTAAAGGATCATGGGAAAAAAGCCATGAATTCTATGTGTTGCTTTCCCCTAGCTCTGGAGTTCTGCAGTTCTCATTGATTGGTGAACTTGGTCTTGGATGGATGTTCTTGTTGATCTTCTGGGGGAGGGGCCTGTGCAGTGATTCTCAAATATCTTTGTCCGAGGTGGAATTGTACCACCCTTGCCAGGGGCCAGGCTTAGTAATTTGCTTGGGTGCACTCTCAGGAGCTTTTGCTCCCTGAACGCTTTCTGTACTGCTTTGAAGGACAGGAATGAAGATGGCGGCCTCCCAATCTCCAGCCCATAGGAGCCGAGAGCACAGGGCCCCACTCCTCAGTGCGCCCTTAGAGAAAAGCAGTCAATCACTCCCGTCTCCCTGGTCTCTGGCCGCAGTCCATGCTCACCCGGCCTGTGACCAAGCGTTTCTATCTCTGGTGCACGGCCTGGCCCCGTTTGGAGTCTCCAAATCCAGCAGATTCCTGCAGCGCATTCCCATGCTGCTCCTTCCGAAGGAGGAAGGAGAGGCTCTCTCCGAATCTGCCACTTGTGGGGTCCCTGTCCAAAGAGCAGTGGCCCAACCAAGCCTTGGATCATAGTTTAAGGTAACCCCGAGCTGAGAGTCCACTTCTTGGCTCCGTCTCTGCGGCTGGCTTACCCACTCTGATACCTGGGAGCTCTGCTGCACTAGGACACCCTTGGTCTTTTTGTGATCCCGTGGGTCCTGAGACCACACTGTCCCCACAAGGGCTCCACCCCCTGCTTAGCCTCTGGAGCGACGTCACTCAGTGGAGCAGATTTTCTAAAAGTTCCAATTTTGTGCTCTGCTGTTCTACTGCTTGCCCGGAGCCAGCGCCTCCCCCTGCGGTCTATCTTCCCGTTGCTTTGGATTCACTTCTCCACATGTCCTACCTTCCAGAAAGTGGTCGTTTTTCTGTTTCTAGAATTTCTGCTCTTCTTCTCTTCTATCTCCTGTTGAGTTTTTAGGTGTTCAGAATGGTTTGATAACTATCTAGCTAAACTTCTGGGACCTGATGATATCTCAGTCTCCTACTCTCCTGCCATCTTGCCCCTCTGATCTTGCTTTTCTATAATATAAGTATTCCATGTATTTAGTTGGGATCATACTTTTTGGATTTGGTTGGATAGTTTTCAGTGTGACCCAGTTTATAATCTTTATTTCACAATAGTCCTGAGGTGGCCCTAGAGAAGAGGCCCATCTTTGAACCTGGTTGTACAGTCCATGCCAAGGCCTCTCACTCCTCTATTGTCCAGGGTGTGGAAGGCCAGGGAAGGGCCCCAGAGGAGCTTCTGCTCTGTGCCTGGCAGGGCAGACTGTGGGAGCAGTTGCTCAGTCTGGGAATGGATTGTGGCAGCTGGCTACTGCAGAGGTTCTTGGAGGGCTGACTGGATGGTGTCAGAAACAAGAAACACCTGAGTTAATTGGCACGTGTCCTGGGATCCAAATTAAAGCAAGGTGACAAGTTAGGACTTGATGTGACCTGAAGGTGATGGACCACTGGGTCAAGAGCAAGCAGGAGGAGAGAAAACATTCCAAGAGCATCATTAGACAGAAGACTTTTACCATTAGCCCTCTTTGCTCTTTCCTGGGTGACTGAATATATTTATGCCAGGCTGCAGTGGCCCAGAGCTTTTATGTATGAAGGGGTAGGATGGCAGCATGTTTGGAGAAGGAGACCAGGTCTTCATACTAGAATTTTATATTTATTTGGGATAAATGTATGTATTTATTTGGGATAGTTTTGGGGATCTGATAGAGATTGTGCAGTCGGGAGTGCTAAAAGTTCCCTCTCCTAACTATCCTTTACTGATTATTGCCCTTACTGATTATTTCTTTGGAGCCCAAGAACCACTCTTAGTTCAGGAGAACATTTAGAGCCCTGTTTGAGGGGGCTCCTTATCATCTGAACTGACTAGGGATCCATGCAATGTCCCTAGGCCCATGGTAGTTTAGGGAATACGTGTCCTTCTATGTTGGATAGCTGATAGCAATACTCTTTAATTCAGTATATATTTATTAAGCACCCACCATGTGTCAGATATTGTGCAGAATACTGAGGATATAAAGACTAATAAAAATGGTCCTCGTGCCCAGGAAACACTTAATATATAGAGAGGCAGATTTATAAAATCATTAACATAAGTCCTGGAGTTAGTAGTAGAGTCATGCTGTTTGTCCAGTAGTGAGAGTTGAATAATGAGTGAGTCCTAATGGATGATTGTTGAACAATTATACATTGTGGTTACCTACCTACTACAGCCTTTTATTGGAAGCCGAATTTTGCACATGACTTCTATTATGTGGAGCTTGTCATGCTCAAAACTTGTGTTCTGAATCCTGAGCAAATACATGTCCGTCATTTTTTCCTGCTGTTTTTAAAATGTGCTTTCTTTGGAATAGTCCTTTTGACGTACTGCTTTCTCCTTAATTCAACATTTTATCTCATTTGTAATCCAGCAAGCTAGGAATTTGTGAAAAGTCGCCAATTTTATTATTCTTCCAGTGATCTTTAGAGGTGGGTTCAGGACTGTAGCAGCATTTCCTGAGACTCAGATAGGATAGGCTCACTGAGCATTGGTTCTGCACCTTTGGTATTTGACAGGTTCCTGAGATGGTCAGATCCTTGTCACAGCTGGAGAATCACTGGGGACTTTGAGCTACAACTGCAGATTGTTTCTGCGCCTGTGTCAACAAGATGTTTATTTCATGATTGCAAATTGTACAACATTGTGAAAGTGCCTCTTAAACAAAACCACATCTGACTTTTAATCTTTTTAGAGTAAAATAAAAAATTAAAATTTATAGAAGTTAGCTAGTTCTCTTACGACCATAGGCAGAGGCTGTGGGTGCTATTGACTGGGTTCATCTTCAGTAGATCTCTAGGGTTATGGCTTTCAAGCTATAGCATGTATAAGAATGGAGGCAGGTTAAAACACAGATTGCTGGGCTCTCTCTCTATGATTTCTGATTTAGTACATCCAGATGGGGCCCAAGAAGTTGCATTTCTAGGAAGCCCCCAGGTATTGCTTCTGCTGCTGGTCTAGAGACTACACTTTAAGAACCACTGATCTAGGAGATTCTTTTACCATATAAAACTGTTATTAGTTTCTAAAATGTAAATCTGAAAACAAAAACCTACTGCAAGTTGAATTCTCGTTTGGAATAGTCACAATTCTGTGGAAGATTAGAAGGTGTGCTATGTTGGGGCGCCTGGGTGGCTCAGTGGGTTAAAGCCTCTGCCTTCGGCTCAGGTCATGATCTCAGGGTCCTGGGATCAAGCCCCACATCGGGCTCCCTGCTCAGCGGGGAGCCTGCTCCCCCCTCTCTCTGCCTGCCTCTCTGCCTACTTGCGATCTGTCTCTCTCTCTCTCTTTCTCTCTGTCAAATAAATAAATAAAATCTTTAAAAAAAAAAGATGTGCTGTGTTTAAGTGTTTTCAGGAAGAGAGACAACAACTTTCAACTTACTCAATAGTTTTTCAGTGGGAAAAAAACTCTTATAAAAACCTTTACCTGAAACTTACCTCATCTTTGTTGTAAACTTTCTGACCTTGGAAAGGTGGCATCATATAATAATTAAAGACCATTATTAGTCTCTATTTCCTCCCACTTCATGTCCCCAGTCTAAGTAATATATTTCTTTAGCATCCTAAGACTGACCTTAATTTAATTTTGATAAACAAAAGATGTTGAATAGTAAGGTCAATTATCTTTGATGAAAGAAGACTGAACTCCTCTAACCTGTACAAGAAAGATTTAACAGAAGGCATCCAAGTTACTGTAAGGAAATTTATCTGACATGACAAGCAAAAGTGACTTTAACTTAGCGTGCCTCTTTTGAGTAAGGCTTTAGATTAGATTTTTTGAGATGCACTTTGGTGCCATTTGTGTCTTCTAGTTACTAAATTAGTACCCCATATAACACCTTCCTTATGAAATAGTTATGCAACTTTTCTGTGGACATCAGGCGAAAGTCCCGTTCTTAGGTAGCTGAGATTTCTAAAATCTAGGGAGCCCTCTTCAAGAGTACAAATATATCTTATATTTGCAAATTTTACAAAAACATATGCTAATATGAAAATGTTATTTAACTTCCTCTAGGGCTGGAAGTGACCCACGTTAGTGGGGGGCCCTAAGGGTTAAGTTTCATTAGCCTCAAGGACAGTTCACTTCTGACTGTATTCCAGGCCTCTGACACAATTGCTGATACATTGTTGTTGCTCAGGGAAATGTGGAATGAATTTATGAATTCTTCATCACAGTATCTTTAAAGCAGTATGATTTCCATTATTTTTGTGCTATTGATGTCACTATGGCTTAATGTCGAATATATTCTAGCACTAAGGGTTTTTTTTTTTTTTAGATAAAGAAAATACAGGTCTAAATCAACCAGTATTTTTATATGTAGAATCAATAATATATTCATAAGGGGCAGCTTATCATAAGCTGAAGAGGTGAGCAATGAAGACAAAATGGTGATGAATGACTTAGGCCAAGGAGGATGTCAGCTGGATGGATCTGATAAACATTGCAAGACTTGGTTAGGTTAGAATTCTGAAGATTCTATTGTTCTATCTTCTAACTTTTCAGAGGAAACAGGCTGGGAGGTTTTGAATTGTGGTGAATTTGCACTAGTGAAATTCTCAAATCGGAATGATTTTAGTAGAGCTTTGGTTACCACAGGATATTAGGTATGAGATGCCAGGTTACACTGAGGATGGACTATAGTAGAACACATGCAGTCTGACCCTGGACCCTGATCAGTGTGGGCAGAGCTGTTTGTCTCCTTTGTTCTTGAGTATGTGTAGTCAGGTGAGGATTCATGAGTGTTTCTGCTTTGAGATGAGATGAGATGGCAGTAAAAAATAAGCTAAGAATACAGAGTTGTAGCTTTCTCTTCCTTAAGGTCAATGCAGTGGCCCAGGTCTTCCCAGAGATTCTGAATGAAAATATAATAAAAGTAGAGGATTAATGAGGTAGGCAAAACAATTTTAAGATAGTCACGAACACGGAGAAGGTTTCTCTTAATGATTTGGTTGGAGTTGTGAGGGGATCATTTAAAAGGAAAGAGGACCACATTATTAGCTCATTATATCCCTGATCAATATAGACCACCCATTTCTTTTAAATAGTTTATGCATAATAGCTAATAGGTTGCCCAGGGAAAACAAAGTATCATTTATAATTGCTATTTGAATATTTTATGTAAAAGCTAATCTTCTGAAGACTTAGAGAAATCATTGTAGATTAAAATAAGAAATAAAGATTTGCATTTATAAGAAATTAATGATCGCTCTGAAATTGAAGAACCATTTAGTGCTGGGAGAAATAAATACAAATTGTAACATCTATCTGATGGAGTTTTGTTTAGATTGCTTCTGGTGATAAACCATCTATAATAATATAAATCAAGGGCTGGTGTTTGCCATAAATTTGCAATGTTTAGCATAATTTTCGTTTGCATTTCATACTAAAGTGACACCAAGAAATATGAGATTAATAGTTAGTTATTAAGTGAAAATGACTTTCATGTCTGTAGTCATTTTTAGAAATAGTTACGTGTAATTCATTTAGGGAGCAGAGAAAATTAATTTGCAGCTGTGGTGGGATCCAGTACATTAAAACAAAGAGGGAAGTGGCAGATAGTAATAAACTTTTGGAACATAGGGGTGGATTCATTTTTAACCCCTCATTTTGATTTCCCTCTAACTTCTCAATACCTTTGATGCCCTGCAGGTCACCACATTTCTGTTTGTTGACTCCAGAACATTATACTAATAGCTTAAGGAACAAGAGAGTTGGTACTTGTTCTCAAATTATGTCTTAACATTGGAGAGCACAGGCTTATCTATATCTAGGGGGATAGAGGGTCAGATGGTAACAGTGGCAGTATGATGCCTTTTATTAATTTTAATTAGTGTTTTCATTAGGAAGTGTCATATTAAATTCTGATTTTTAAAAAATGACACATTATCTACTTTCATTTGTTTCACTGCATTATAAATTGGCAGTGCTGTTTAAGTTGTATTCTATAAATAATTTTTCTCTGAGAAATCTAGCCTCAGACTTTATGATCTTCAAAAATATATAGCTAATATTTTCTAAACATTTACCATGTTTCAGACACTATGCTAAATGCTTTATATGTGTTAACTCGTTTGTGTTATTGTGATTACTGGAGCCCTTTTTAAACAAAGTCATGCATTCGCTAATTTAGATACTACTCACTGAGCACCATCTTTGTGCTAGTCACTGAACTAGGTTGGAAGCGCTAAGGTTTTAGAACAAAGTGGAGGAAAAAAGATCGTATTTAGGAGTTTATAAAAAATAAGTCCAACTTCTGGTCAATATGGTATTATAAGTTCATATTTTGAGGTCCCTCTGCTCAAGGTATCTGTCAAAGCTAGATAAAATATTTTTTAAACACTTTAATAAAAAACAGTATTATATAAAAATTGAAAATCAAACCCCTAGGTGGACCAGAGAGGTATAGAAATGCCAGCCAGTGGTGAGTTGAAGTACTGTGTGGGCTTGCTGGGTTCTGGGTCTGGAAGCATTTGGAGGTAGCTTAGAGGCTTGGTCTAGCTCTGAGGCAGCTTGTTCTCCCATTTCCTCAACAACTCTAGCCGTTCTGGGATTGGGAAGGTTAGGGAGAAGGGGTGAGGGAGGCTAACATCCTTACAGTGATGGAGGCAGTGCCTGATGTTACTTAAATTTGGCGTGGTTCTGTCTGAAGTTGGTGCTGTCTGTTTGAGGTGGTGTACGCTGTGTTCTTGGGGGAAGAATTTATCTTCGACCCAGTCTGTCTTTAAGGATCATCACACAGAGAGGCTGCATGGGTTCTCTTTGGGTCTTTCCAACAGTCCACATGCCCAACAGCTTCTTTGCTTGAATGTGTGATCACTTGACCTAGTAGCCACATGAAGCCTGACTTCTTCCTCTCTTCTCATCTTGATGCTTCTTGCATGAAGCCAAAATAACTCTCCTGAATTTGTGGAGAACTGAAGGGGGTGGGCTTACTGCAGCTTGGTTTCTGCAAGCCCTACTTTATAAACTCTTCCAATAGGGCCTTTTAACTTGGTTCACACATCTGTGGACCAGAATCAGGCACTCGTTTACGTAAGACTCCAAAACAGCAGGGGACTCATGATAAGTACTTCCAAGAAGTACCTACTAATGTAAAGGTAACCATTAAAAATCTTAGAAACATAATTTAGAACTAGGCCAAATATAACACAGAGAACAGAGAATATAGAAAACATTTCCATCCAGCTGACATAAGAAAGAGCAGAAAAGAATAAATGCAAATGGCTGGTATATAGAAGCCACAAAATAAGATGGAAAAAATGAGTATAGTCATGCTTGTAATGAAAATGTATGTAACTATATTTACTTTACCTATTAAAAGACAGAAACTAACAAATTAGATTTTTAAACAATGCAGCTGTAAATATAAAAGAATGTATAGTAAAGTAACAGAATGAGATATGAATAAGAAAATACTAACCAAATGAAAGTAGTTCTAAAAATGTTAATATCAGACAAATGATTTTAAGGTAAAACAAAACAGTACAGAACACAGTAACATGGATTGGAAGACATACTACATAATGATAAAAGGAGAGATAAGACACCAAGTATATACAATAATCATCAACTTGTAAACTTTTAATAATATAGCATCAAAATAAAGAACTAAACTGTCAAAATTGTAAAGAGTAATGTCCAAGATAACTAATGGGAGATTTCAGTATATATCTTTTACGGTCCAATACCTAGCAGAAGAAAACAGGTAGTAAGGATAGAGATTTATTTTTAAAGATTTTATTTATTTATTTGACAGAAAGAGACACAATGAGAGAGGGAACACAAGCAGGGGGAGTAGGAGAGGGAGAAGCAGGCCTCCCACTGAGCAGGGAGGGGCTCGATCTCAGGACCCTGGGATCATGACGTGAGCTGAAGACAGCTGCTTAATGACTGAGCCACCCAGGTGCCCATAAGTATAGAGATTTGATCAACAAAATTCACAGCTTGAATTTGTGTGCGTGTGTACGTACACATGAATTTGTCCATGTTTCATTACCAGAGAGTACATATTATTGAGTATAGAGGTACACAAAACTTTTGTTTTGTACACAACGACACAAAATTTTCCATATACTAAATGATATATAGCATCATATTCATATTTTTGAGGAATCACTATTATGCAGATGATGGTCTTTGACACCTATATAATTTAATTAGAAATCAGTAGTACTCAGTTCTTTCATGTGTTGGGAGGAAAAACTTGTCCTCTACCAACTTAAATTTGTGGCTGGAGGCCTACTAATTAACTGACAACATTCAGATTAACCAGAAAAGTTCACTGTTCATGCATGCAGAAGTACTCTATAGGGAGTAGCACACCAAACAGCTAGGGGTAGGTTTATATACTAGCTTATTAAGAGGGAGGAAGCATTTAAGGCTTGAAAAGATGAAAGATTCTGATGATGTTTCTTTACATATATATATATATATATATATATATATATATATATTTTTTTTTTTTTTTTTTTTTTTTTTTTTTGAGTTCCTGATACCCAAGGTCCTTTTAGAGATCTCTTTGGGTTAGAGGGGCTGGGATTTGTGACAGAGGACTCTTGTCAATCTCTGCTTTAGTTATATAGGAAAAGTTCATAAAAGATTTTTTTTCTTTTGCATCTTTAGCTTAGATGTTTCTACCTTGAAGTAATCTTTCCACCATTCCAGTAGGTTGCTGGGTGTTTCATTTCACCCATGTGAAACTTCTTGGAAAGAAGCTGGGCCGAAAAAAAAAAAAAGAGAAGGAGACAAACCATAAGAGACTTAATCTCAGGAAACAAACTGAGGGTTGCTGGAGGGGAGGGGGCTTGGAGGGATGAGGTGGCTGGACATTGGGGAGGGTCTGTGCTATGGTGAGTGCTGTGAATTGTGTAAGACTGATGATTCACAGACCTGTACCCCTGAAACAAATAATATATTATATGTTAATTTAAAAAAAAGAAGAAGAAGCAGCTAGGTTGAATGCTTTGGAGAGAAGACTGGGCCTAGACATTAAGAAGTAAGAGATCTACGAAAGGAGAGAAGAACATAGATTAAATTGATGGAAAAATAAAGAAAATCAACCATTAATGGTGGTAGCAGACCATAAGCTTGGTTTTTGAGTCTATAGTGCAGTCAGTTGAGAAGATTTTAAACCTTGGGTTTGAAGTATTTTTAGACAGTAGAGTGAGAATATCAATGTCAATCCAATAGATTTCCTGGTTTGAAGGTTGAATGTCTCTGGTGATGGCATAGACATCAGTGCCATTGTCATGGTTATTTCATGGAGCGGAGCTTGAAAGAATGAAAGCGTTGGTCCCTGCGAATTTCCTGAGTAGTCCCTGCAGCAGCAGCTCTAGGAACAAAGGTTGCCCATACTTGCCTGATCTGTTGTGGTGATGAGTTCTTTGAAGTTTATATCAAGTCATTCAGCTTCACCTTGAAGGCCTTCTTTAGATCCTGGTGGAAGGGGCAGCTACAAGGCAGACAACCTAGAGTTGTCTGGGTTAGTCAACTTTTAGTTCTTAGAGGTGTCCAGTCAGGAGGGTGGGAGAAAAACTGAAAATGTTAACTTAGAGGGGTGTAGCCAGATATTGAAGGAAACTAAAATCGAGAATTTGGTAAGGACTGACCAAATGTGTAAGATGGCAGGATCCTGTCCAGTTTACAGGTAGATAGTAAAACCTTAGACAGTGATCAGGACTAGACTCTGATAACCTGCAATAGTGAGATGTAGTTTTCCATTGAAACATACAATTTTTTCTCCATAATAATTCCCATTTTAATAAAAAGTAAAGTAAGATTGGTTTTGTTTATAAAGTAAGTCTGCTCACATTACATTTGGCCTGATTATTTACGTAAGTGCTGCAAGGATGGTAATTGACCACATAAGCCTTTTAAAAATTTACTTTGCTGGAAGTTTTATAAGGAGTCTCAGATTGGACTTTAAAAGCCTCTCTAGCTAGGAAACCAAGCCAAAAACCTGTCATTAAATTTTACCTGCAGTATAGATTTAAATGAATTCCTCTTTTCTCAAGATCTTCCAATATTCTGATTCCTGAGCCAAGAAGTAACCTTCCTTATTCACCTGTAAGGCTGGGAACCCTATAAGCCAGGTAGCAGGCTAATTTTCCCAAGAGGGCTTTGTAAGCATTGGCTCTATAAAGTCAACTTTAGTTCCTTTAAACTGTTTGATCATATGTGACTTACACATCATTTAAAAATATAACATTCTATCAAAGCCTTGGTTATGTAACCAGTGTTTCCAATTATGTCCAATTATGTAACAAGGAGGATAGAATCTTATCAAATTTATGCAAATAACTATATTGCCACAAAAATTAGAATATCTAATGAGAGTTTTTAAATTTTGGAGGGATCAGGCAGGGAGAAAAAGATAAATGTTTAAATGTTTCATTTCTGCTTACAAAAGTATAATTTACAAACATTTTTGTAAGTTGTAGGTAGCTTAAGAGAAAAGAGAAAGGGGTTTTCTTAATCCAGCAGCAATATTCCAAACAAAAGCCATAATCATCCTTTATCAGTTCATTCAGTCTCATGTAATTAATTCTTGTTCTGCTTGATCTTGGATTAGCAATTTCATGAATTTATCAGCTTCTTCACTAGAGTTTTGGAAATCCTAACTTAGTTCAATGGTATGATCTCGAAGTTGTTTTAGCAATGCAACTAGAAGCCTGTACCCTAAAGTCCCTGGCATAGTCCTTTATCATGGGTCTTTGAGAAAGTTCCTTTTCATTGAAGATAAGCACTCTGGCCCATAGCTGATTGCCAGCACTTTCAGGAAAGCATGAGTAGAACAATGACTCTGTGGCTGACAAAAGACTTAAAAGAGCTGTGGTCAAAGATCTGATTTTGAGAGTCTGTTATGAAAGTAATGCAATTGATGAAGGCATTTGTTTTTTTTTTTTCTGTGACATACAATATTTAAAAAATAAAAACTGGAGATGTGACTGATGACATGTACTGTTGTTTTCTAATATCAGTCAAAAGTACCAGGACATATCATGGATAGCTCAGAGGGTACGACAGATTTTTAGGAATGTCATACAATTTCTGAATACTTGTATTAATAATATTTACCTGTAAAGTATAATCTTGGGAAGGTTAAGCATCTCTTCTTTTTTGACAATGCTTTTTGTGCAACTCAACAAATCTAATTAATTTTTAACATCTCTCTTTTTACAAGGTGAAAGAACAAATCATTTGAGATTTTCCAGGAATGCTCTGAGAAATTTCAAAGTCAGTTCAAGATCAAGATTTTATTTAGGATTTGACTTTGAGAAGGCAAAATATGTATCAAAGGTGTCAAAATGTCAGAAGGTTTGAACACTTGATTAGGTAGGATCACAGGTCACTGTGAAAAAATACTTAGTTATCTATTCAACAATGTGACAATGAAAGATTATAAAAGTAATTATAGGAAGTGACATGATTATAAAAAAGAGCTTAGCTCTTTCAATTGTGAGAAGACTCGATTCTCTTAAATAGTCAAGAACATGATTTAGACAACATAGGAACTTATTCTGATAAGACACGGAGTTTTTGTTTTTTAGGCAGATTACTTAAAAGGCAAAGCAAAACCTTTGGTAATCCCTTACCAAGAACAGATCAATAGCCCCCCCCAAAAACTTTATTGTTTTAATAGAAAGAGAAAGCCAGACTCTAGTTTTGCATTCAGGTACTATTAATACATAGCTCATTAAAACCAAACCAAACCAAACTAACAACCTTATAAATAAGCCCACCCAACCTTAGCCAGCTCTGACCATGAAACATAAAATTCTTTTTCTGCAAACATTTTACAACTTCATATATCCAATCAGGTTTTATCCTATTCTTTTCTTCTTTTCCGTTGTGGAACAACCATTCTACTTTAGGACAAAATTACTCTTATTTTTCCTTTAGCAGTAACACATCTTAAATTCCTTCTGTGCTTTTACTATAAAGTTGTTTCTCTTCATCCTTATTACTTATAGTATTTTCATCTACTGATTTTTATTATAACTTATTTTATCATTAGTAACTGCTGTGGATCTCCCTTAAATGCATATATTGAACCCCTAACTCTCAATGTGAAGGTATTTGGAGATAGGGTCATGTAGGAGGTTATTCAAGTTAAACAGGGTTGTAAAGGTGAGACCCTAGTCTTACAGAACCAAGTCCTTCTAAGAAGAGGAAGAGATACCAGAGACCTCTCTGTGTGTGGACACAGGGAAAAGGCTATGAGAAGACATTGCGAGAAGGCAGCTGTCTAAGTCAGGAAGAGCGTTCTCACCAGAAACTAGCCTTGCTGGCACCTTGATCTTGGACTTCCAGCCTCCAGAACTGTGACAAAATAAATGGATGTTGTTTAAACTGCCCAGTCTGTGGTTTCTTGGTATGACAGCCTGGATGACTAATGTAGGACTCTTTTACAGAGAAAACTAGAAGTAGGTGATTATGAATAATATGTCATATACCAGCATTTTGTAGCAGATTAGCAAAATTTATGAATAGACCATCTCACAATTTTAAAGATGCATGCTTCTTAATAGTACAATTTCTCAATGTGGCAAAAAAGAGTATGTTTATTTACAGACTATATCTTTAACCTTTCTGTACCATTTAAAAGTAAGAAGCCAAAGTATATATACTCTAACTTATGCTTAATAATGAATGTGTCAGTATTTGATCTTTTTAGGAATAATGTATCTATTTAATGAATATCTATTACTTAACTTAGCATCTTTAGCAAAAAGATGGTAGAAACTATTTTTAGACAGACATTATAAAATTTCACCATTATTGAAATACAGTTTTCAAAATAATGACTCAATTTGATTAAAATCGAATTCATTATTTTCATACTTTGAAATATTTAGTAGATACAATATTAGCTTATTTGACTAGTAAACCCAGGTAAAATAAAATTTATGCTTGAATTATACTTAATGCTGATAAATTAGAAGACATAAGCATTTTTATTAAACCAAAAATAATATTATACTAGTCTTATTTACCAAAGATTTACCCAAATCACACACATCTGAAAAAAGATTTGGGTTAGTTCCTGTACTTCTGAGAGATTTAGGGATATTTAATTTCTGTAAGAGCTTATTTTTCTCTAAGCCAATTACAAAGAGCTCTTTTAAGGGATTTTATAAATTAATTTGGTAATACCTCCAGAGGTAGGAAAAAATACAACAAACATAAACATAGAGACAGATGCAAATAGAGCTCTTACGGCTTTCACTCTAAAACTTTAGCCATGAGTTAGGCATAGGGGATATTGCAAAATTCATTAGTTTATATAAGAGTTGGTTCTTGTCTTTGCCCCACTTTGTATTTTTATCCTAATTGTGTTTCTGGCAGATGGAACAAGTTGTTATATGTTCAATATGAGAGCAAAAGCTTTCCACCAATATTTACAGAGAAGATTTTTTTAAAGTTTTTCTTTTGCCCTGACATATCTTATGGAGGCTGTAGACTAAAATTTGGGTGAAGGATTGGAGAGACATCACGTAGCCATCTGGGTGTCTCCAAATTTATCTGAGTGGGTAAAATATCCAGTCTGTTCCAATCAGCCCCCTTTTCCTCCTTATCAGCTTCAAATGGTTGCTTTTGGGGGTCCTTTGAGAACCTCCGATGTTTTAAGGGACCTAAAGTTGGAATGATTTCTGCTTTTTAATTTTGTAAAGGGAGTATTTTAGGCTAGCCATGATACTTTTTTATGTCCATTTCAATTTGGTGTTCTTATGGGCATTATTTTTTCAGGATGAAAGCTTTCTAAAAATCTTTTAAATATGAAGTTTTTCTGAATGAAAGAATCCATCATCTAGCCATTGGTGTTTAGGATCTGCATAGGTATCCCCATTCCAATTGTGACTCAGATCAATAAGCCATTCTGTGGCTTAGTCTTGAATGCAACAGGCATCTCTGAAGAGGGTGCACCAGATGCAATTCCCATAATCCAAAATCACTTCCAACTATAGCGGAAAAGAAGGAAACAGAGTTTCCATTGGTGGAAGTGGCCACTGGCAGAAAGAATGGTTAGTTCCAACCCTCCCACAAAAGTGAGGCACCTCTAGTCACAGAGCTGCTCGTCTGTGATACCAGCAAGGCAATACTGAGATGGGAAGTCTCAGCACCATAAGGGCAATGAGGAAAGAGATGACGAGGGTCCTTACAGTCTGAGACCCTTTAAGATTTAGACCTAGGTGGCCTTTCCAAGAGAAGGCAATGGTTGACAGAGTTTTGCTTGTGCACATCCTATTTCAGGCCCAACCTAATGGCTGGCCACGTCTGAGCACAGACCTGACAATTTGTACCCACTGGCAGGCAGAAAATCAGAGAGACTGCTCTCTCTGGTTCCAAGCCAAGCTCTCAGGACACAAAAGTAAGATTGAAGGAGAAACTCATCTGGTTGTATTGGTGACCAACTAAATTTGTCCCAAGCAAACACTAGTCTGGTGAAAACCACAGAGTCACCAGTCTGTGTGAGGCTGGCTTGAATAACAGGCTTATGGGACCTACACCGGTGTTCTATCCTATGATTCTCCTTCTTATGACAAGCAACATTCTTAGCCAGCACAACACAAAATAGCAGTACAAAAGAGAGTGACAAACAGAACACAATGGCTATTCTGGGAGATCTAAACCAAGAGTCCCAATACCCAGAGAACTGGATAAGTTTTAACCAAAATGTTTTCTCCTGTAAAACTAAATTTTGGAAAATTCCTTTTTGAAAACCCAAGAGGCTATTGCCACCTCTGCCCACATGGACCCCAAACAGAGACCTGGGATCTGACTGCTAAGAAAGCTTACTTTGGCTAGCTTGGTCAGAGATCCCAAGAGTCATCCCATCCTTGCTGCAGAAACTACTGGGAGGAAAATCTTTTCCTCTACCATCTTAGGTCAAGTGTTTGAGGGTCTGCAAATTAATTGACAACAGAAAGATTAATAGGAGAAAAATTTATTACTCATACATGCAGGAGTATTCTGTAGGGAGTAGCTCTCTGAACAGCTAGGGATAGGGTTTTTATAAAAGCTTAATAAAGGGCAAGGGGTTAGGGCTTCAAATGATGGAAGGTTCCGATGAAGTTTGCTTACATAAATTTGCTTTGAAATGTCCCAGTGCCCAAGCTCAGTCTCCCCGACTGGAGACTTCCCTGGAGCGGTGTTTGTGGAATGGGGTGGAGGTAGAAGATGACTTTTAAATCTCAGCTTGAGCCACATAGGGCAAGTTCAGATAAGATTTCTTTCTGTTTCTGTAGCTCAGATATTTTCGGTTTGATGTAATCTTTATACCATTCTGGCTGGTTGTTGGTCCCTTCACATGCAACCCTGGAGAGGGTCAACATTTAGCATTTAGAGTGAAGGCAAGGAATGCACAGGGGAGATATGCAGGGCAGGATACAGAGAGTTATATGAAAGACTATAGGTAAAGTTGTTGAAATCCCCAGGCCCCCTCCTCCAAACTGTAGGGCTGGACAGATAGCTCTGCTCAACTCCCACTCAGCCACAAAATTGTCTGTTTCCCCAGGCAAGAGATTAGGATTCTTTTCTGGGAAAAAAAAAAAATGGCTCTAGAAATAAGATTTTTATACATTGACAGCTAAGACCGTCTCAAAAAAAAAAAAAAAAAAGATTCGCTCCTAATCACCTGCCGGTGAGCCCACCAATTATAAGCCTTTCATATCATTCATAGCTTCCAATCAACTTCTGGTGCCTCATGCTTCAAAATAGACTGATATTGATAGTCTGATAACCTGATGCTTGATAGAGTGTAACACATATAGGAAAAAGACTAAAAAAAGAAAACCTGAGCTAAGAGGACCCAGGGGAAACTAATATTTCATAAAAAAAATCTAAGAAGAAAATAAAATTGTACTTCAGTTGTTTACATAGGGGGCTGACATCCAAGTAATTTATAGTTACAAACTATTATAAACAGCTAAATGTCAATATGATGTTGGTTAAATTAATTCTGATATATTATTCTGATAAGTCCATATACTGTAAAAAAACAAAACGGTTAAAGTAATTCTATATTTTTCAAAATGGGAAAAAATTCATACCATGTTGTTTGCTAACTTAAAAAAAATACTTGCTGCACAATTTAAACAATAGTAGGTAGATTAATTCCATTTATGCAAAAATGTTTGTGTGCCCCTAAAAAATATTGTGTATGAATACATCAGACTGTCAGCAGTGATTATATCTGGGAGCACCTTCGGGGCACTTTTGACTTTCTATATTTATCCATACAGGCTTTTTTTTTTTTTTTTAATCCATATAGGCTTTTTTACTAGTAGCATTTATAGCTTTCATAGTTAAGAAAGATTAATTTTTAAAAAAAATTGGAATATACTCAGGACACTTGCAGGATAACTAAGTGGCTGACTTTATTTAGCTACATGTACTCGGGAGTCAAGAATGATACTGTTTTACCAAGCAGTCCCCAGCATGAGTTAACCTGAAATAAAAACTCACCATAACCAAAACTATGCTGCTTGTTAATTAAGGTTCAGTAATATAATGTGAAGTTTTGAAGTCACATTAACATTTCTTATGATGTTATCAGAAAAATTACTTGGTGATAATCTGGATTACAGATAGTTTCCTGGAAACTTTATTTAGTCAAATGCAATTTCCTTGTGATGCATAGAATGTTTTCTGTTCCTTTCCATGTCACTGGTGCTGCTGGTTTTGGGTTTCTCTGAAAGTACAGATTTCCCTGGAGGACTTCTTTCGTTGTAGGAATCAGGAAGACCCTGAGGGGAGTGTGGGGGATCCCTGGGATTTGGGGCTGGGCTGGATTGGGCTAAACTGTCACATGTATTGCCCGGAAGCAGATATAGCCTAAGTCATTGTCAAGGAGAGGAGCTACAGTTGGTATCACAGATCCTGGCTGTGAGAAAGGAGGCTAGAAATCAGAATTCTAAAAACCCTTTGTGGCTTCCAATGTCCTGAGAAAAAAAAATCAAACCTTTTTAGCCTGAAAGTCCCTGTCTACCCTACCAAGCATCTCTTCATTTGAGCCAATTTGGCCTTCTTTCAGATCCTCTGGAGGCCAAACCTTTTCACCTTTAGAGCCTCTGCTCGTTCTGCTTCTTCTAACTGAATGGCACCTGGGGGCTCTTCTATGACTAGCTTCTCTTTACCCTTTCAGGTCACAATGTCACCTCCCCAGTGAGGCTTTTCCTAATTAATGAATGTTAGTAAGCTTCCCCACCTGCATTTCAGCTCCCTGATGCTTCCAGCTTAGCACTTCACATTTTGTATTTATTTAGGTCCTTTTACTTTCTCTCTCTTTTCTTTTTGGATCATACCGATCCAAAGTGAATATGGACTTTCTTTCTGTACCACCTGCAGCTGAAACCATCAGTGCAGCACCCATGTCCCCTCTCCTTTACTATCACACACTGGGCAGGTCTCCAACTGCCAGCATTTGCATTTCTTTGCCTGAAGACTTACTTTGGCTTCTGGAAGCTGATTTTGCATACCTGTGCTTCTGCCTAAGATGTTAGAGAGGAAATAGCCTTCAATTAATCACTGATAGGAATTAGTACATAAATGCCCAAGCTCCCTTACGCATTTGGGGTGCTGGTTATCAGAAGCATTGGCTGCCTCCATAATGTTTTTTGTTTTTGTTTTTTTAATTAGCTAACTCTTTTTCCCTGTCTCACTTCCTACTCACTTACCAGTGTTTTTTGCACCTCCCAAATAACTACTGATACTCAAATCCTTGTGTGGGGCAATGCTTCTGGCACATGTAGATGACAGTATTTGTTGGATGGATGGATGGATGGATGGATGGATGGATGGATGATAGATGAAGGGTAGGTTATGAAATGGAGTTCAAGGGTGGATAAGGTATAAGGTTTCAAACTATGAAAAAACAAAGGCATAGTGAGCTCATTCTAATTGGAGCTGGTTGGGAGCCATGAAAACCCACATAAAGATGTGGGTATAGGCAAAGACTCTGATATGGAATTTTTGAAAGGTAAGGTTTTCTTTAGGCCCACTACCCAATTTTTGATAGCATTATGGATGCCCAACTTATGTGTAGTTTTTACATTTATTGCTTTATTACAGTATTTACTTAAAGCATTAAAATGAGCTATGCAAGCTCATAAAGTTCAACATGAATTTTGTTCAATTTAGATGAAATTAATAGTCCAAACAGTCTCCTTTCAGAAATATCTCTGGAAGGGAGAATTGGGGTCTTCACCATCTGAAGTCAGATGGTGAGATTTGGTCAGAGCCCCAGGAAGAAGTGATCCCAGAAAGAGACCGCAGCTCTCTGCGGGATAGGGTGGGATAACTGATTCTAGTGTGTGCAGAACTGTTAGATGTTCTTATCAGTATCATTATCGTGCTGCCGGACAAGTTCCCAGCATTAGCTAGGGGCTGACTAGAACTCCTGAATCAGAAATCATTTTGATTTTTAACCGATTATGAGCATGGAGACTTAGCTAGATGGTGAGTTTTCTGAAGGCAAGAACATCAAAGTCTGACCCCAGTGAGGTCAGTACATGGAATTCAGGTGACTGAATGCATGAAAAGTATTAGTGCGGTTGGGTCAACTTGCTTTTATAATTGGTATTGTTTTCATATATAAAACAGTTGATATGGAGTAGTAAATCATTCATCACTAAGTAAGGCATTCCTCAAATTAAAAAAGATTTTAGGGGTGCCTGGATGGCTCAGTTGGTTAAGCGACCCGTTCTTGGTTTTGGCTCAGGTTATGATCTCAGGATTGTGAGATTGAGTCCCACGCTTGGCCGTTGGGCTCCACGCTTCTTGGAGTCTGCTTAAGATTCTCTCCCTCTCCCGTTCCTCCCCTTTCCCTCACTCTGTGCATCCCACATGTGTGTGCTCTCTCTCCTCTCTTTCTCTCAAATAAATAAATAAATAAATAAATAAAATCTTAAAAAACAAAACAAAACGATGTTAACTGACATTCCACGCTGTCAGTGTTATTTAGCTCCACACATTTAAAAATTAATGTGTTTAAAATCCTGTACATTTGTATAAACTTTCTGTGAGGAAGTAGTAATATAATAGTGCCAGTTGAAAAACATTTGTGCTTAAACAAACATTATGCGTGAAACTGAACTAAACATGCCGATGGAAAATATGATTTAGAAATAATTTCCAGGAAATATTTAACTTCTTTTGATAAATTGGACTGATTTTTCTTCATGGATGGTAAGAATCATGCAATCGGGGGCACCCGGGAGGCTCAGCCGGTTAAGCCTCTGACTTTGGCTCAGGTCATGATGCCGGAGTCTGGGGATCAAACCCCCCCGCCTAGGGCTCCCTGCTCAGTGGGGAGTCTGCTTCTCCCTCTCCCTCTGTTGCTCCCCCTGCTTGTGCCCTCTCTGTCTGTCTCTCTCAAATGTATAAATAAAATCTTCAAAAAAAAAAAAAGAAAAAAAAGCATGATGCAATTGTTTCTTTTTTTAATTTTAGCTACCAAAGAGCTCAGAACTTAATTCGCAGCTCAGTTTTTTTAAGCATAAGGTAGCTTATGATATGTATATTTATCTTCTAAATGTCTCCTTGTTTTTATTTTTATTATCTTTTTAAAGATTTTATTCATTTATTCATCAGAGAGAGAGAGTACACACAAGCGGGGGGAGCGGCAAGCAGAGGGAGAAGCAGACTCCCAGCTGGGCAAGGAGCCTGATGTAGGACTCGCTCCCAGGCTTCTGGGATCAAGACCTCTGAGCCGAAGGAGGTGTTTAACTGACTGAGCCACCCAGGCATCCCTCTCTCCTTTTTTTTTTTCTCCTTGTTTTTAAAATTTATTCTGATTATTCTTTTTCCTGAGCCTGAATTTTTTTTACATTGACTATATTTTTCTTTCTTACTAAATGTATTTATGTCAGTCACCACCAGCTTTTGTGGAAAATGGAGGAATAAATGATTCATGTGTAAAACACAAAGAAACAATCTACTTTTATCACATTACTACTCTTTTTTTTTTCCCCTAGGCCAAATGTTTGTGAAGAACAGCGGTTGAATGTGGTGGAACTCCCACACCTGTGTGCGCAGGTGTTCACGCACACTGTTGGATCTGGAGGCAGGGCTCTTCTGGCCTCAGAAGATATGTGGGTTATGAAAGAAGGTAAGGGTGCTTCCACTATTTCCACTATTTTTGATTACTAAAAATCAAAACCCAAGGGCTCAACTGCATCTAAAGTTTTCATCCAGTAAGTTTTAGAAAATAATTATATAATGAAGTAAAGGAGCATAAGATATACCCACCAGGAACTTTCAGAGTTATTATATACTTTCCTTCAGAGACAAGATATGTCGTTATTTCACTTTAGGCCTCATTTATGTGTGAGTTATTTTGGGTTAGATGCCACTAATTTTACCTCATGGCATGAGAGACTGTTGAAAGCTGAAGATCAGAAGACTGAGAAACAAGAAATATTGTGTTGGTTTGCTAAATTTAGCATGACTTGGATCCAGGGCATCTCAGGATGTGAACCACTCTCTGACCTGCCCTTGGTTCTCCTGTAATACTTTGAAACCTAGAGCTTCTTTAACTTTATTATGGCCTTTGAATTAGGATTAACTCAGCAGGCTGGAAGAAGAGAGAAAAAGCCAGTACAGTGCTTTCTGAGTCAAGCCTTCATATGGACTTTTTTTAATCAAAGTGTTACAATAGTTTTACAAAACATCTGAGTACCTCTTAATGCAAATAGTTGCGCATGGATTAAGTTTTACGTAAATGAATCAACTGGGTCTGAATTCAATATATTTAAAGTTAAAAAATATGGTTTTAGGTTAATGTATCACATCATCTCTATCACTATTATTATTATTATTACTATTGTCAAGGAAAGTTGGGAACATTTATATATAACTGGATTTGTCATTGTATAGAAATAGAACACTGGTAATACAGGACTAAATAAAATAAGACTATAATTGTGAATATGTACATGTATATATTGTGTGTGTGTGTTTAAACTTCAGGTAGATACTTTTTTTTTTTTGTCCACACTCAGAAACTTTAAATTAAGTTTAAATCAGAAAACTCCCCCTGGTTCTTACTAGCTGTTTGGCCCTAGGCAAATTTCTTACATTTCTTTGTGCCTTAGTCTGTAAAATTAGAAAAATAATACCATGCATGGAACTGTGAGGATTAACTGAAAACATATTTAATATATGTGGCACCATGCTTGGTACACAGTAGGTACTCAATATGTTTGTTCTTTAGAGGACTTGTTTTTGAAAATGACTTTTCTGTTCTCCCCCATGGGGTTGAATCATTGTTGATATTAGATTGAACCAAAGAAAGTCTGCCACCACACAGACATTCAGACTTGGGAAAACAAACACGAATAAGTAAAACATGTTTTATATTTTTATTCTCAAGAGCTTAGTAGTTTTCTGTGGTTTTTTTTTTGTTCAGGAAATGATTATGACACTGGGTCTGGAGGTGAGGCAGTGTTCAGAGAGTTTTGGCATCTTTGAGAAACTAATATCCCTTTTGTTTGTATATATGTATGCAAACCTGTACTTATATCCCTCTTGCAGACATACACATATAAAAATATGAGGTTACACTTCAAGATGGTGAAAAGTTGTGTTATAAAAAATGGTATGTCTTATAAGTTCCATTTTTGAGAGAGGAGAAAGACATTGTCATGTTGGGGAAAGGAAGAATGGAGGGAATGGAACTTGGATTTGGCCTTGAATAAGGATCACTTGGGCTGGAATATGAGGAAAGGTATGTGAAGGGAAGAAAATAGGTTAATACTTTGGGGTTAAAGAATATATATGACATAGATTTGATGGGAAGAAAATTAGCCTGTTTAGAGATATTTGGTTTTTTTGGTTTATTGAGAGGTCAGTACTGAAGAGTGTAATCTTTTCAACTTTGTGTTTATTATTGCCTCCTTAAGGAGCTTTTGTAAACTCTTTTATTTTATTTTTTTTATTTTAGAGATTGTCCCCTTCCCCCGTGAAGTTTTAATACCACAGATATACATTTATCTGTTTGTATACTGTGCTCCTTTATAGGACCCAAAACCACTGCATTAGTTAAGATTTTTTTTCACCCCTTCCACCCAAGAACCAATTTTCATCCCCTTATGGGTGATGTCACCACTGCTAAAAAAGCATACTATACTGGGACCAATAGCTGAGGGACCTTCCATGTTCAGTTGAAAAGCATGCACCTTATTATCCTTTAGGATAATAGAGAGTAATGAATTCTCTTCATAATTTTGAATTTCATTCTTGATAGCTTAAGTGACCCTTCGGATAGTTTATACCACAGGACATGGGGATCTTTCTTAATTTTCATTACCCTATACTGATTTTGAATCTTAGTTATATATTCTTGTTGCATGTGTAATGAGTGATGTGAGTGTGTGTGTGTGTACCTGTATAGTATAAACAAATAATATATTTGTGTGTGTGTATAAAGGGCAGGATTTGGGTTGGAGGGAAAATGTTTTAATGGTCTCAGAATAACAGCTTTGCCTTAAGAGGAAGCATTATTGAGCTTGATTCTTGTATTTCACAGGATCCGGAACTATACCGTCTACAGACAACCAGCCTATCTACAAGTGCTGCCCGGGTCAGAGCCGGTGGGACCATGAACCTGGATGCCCACACTGTAAGTTCTCATTCTTCCAGTTCAATACTCTGTCACGAGAATTAATGATTTCCCTGTTTTGGGCTCCAATCATACCATGCCTGTCAAGTTTTAGGCATCTTTAGAATCACCACAGATTCAGAACAACCCTTTGGACTGAAAATTCGCACTTGACGTGCAAAAAATGCACAAAAAGCTTTTCTGTTAAGCATTCCTAATGATAGGTCAGAACTCAGAACCCATAGAACTGTTGCTTTATATTCTGTCTCTTTATTTAAAAGACAGTTTACTTAAAGCCAGACAGGTTACACCTTGACTTTTATCTCCTTTTTCTGTTTGCCCCTTTCCATATCATCAAATTTGTAATCCACAGTTGATTCAAAAGTCTGGAGGGAAATCACTGTACTAAATCTAAATGGGATTTCTCAACCTGTGCTTGTCATGATTAATTGCAGAACTCTGGAGGCAGTTTACTTTTTAAGATGAGGTATGCAGTCCTTTTGCAAACCTCTGGTGAGAGTATTCCAGAACCTTTGAAGTATGTTTGACAGCACTCAAGCAGCCATACTCGTGGCATTATATAGTTCATTCATGCCAGGAGAAACGGCTCTGTTTAGCTACTCCCTTCCTTATGTGTTTATGGTTATTGCGAAGTCACTTAAAATGCTTCAGTGTGTTGCAATCAATGCAGCACCACAGCACAACCATTCATCTTTCCCACTATCCTGTACCCTAGGGAGTTTGTAGGCATCCTGCTTCCTTCCCCACCGTGCTTTCTGCTCTTGAAATATCTTAGTGAAGTTGCTGCAGGCTTCCCATGTTAAGCAGTCTTAGTGTTGAGTGGTGCACCAAGGGTCAGGTGTATTTGCATGCTGTGAGAGGCCACTGCCCCTGGCTGATTTAAGCTCAGTGAAAACATCTGCCCACAATGTCATCTCAACAATGCTGTAAACTCCTGGAAATTAATGACTGTGTGATGACTGCTTATATTGTTGATGACACCTGTCATAGTCCTTTGCCTCTGGTAAGTATTAGTATTTCTCACTTGACTTTTAGATTGTTTTTGTCCCATGGTCTTCTTCTCCATGGCATTTCTTTATGCTAGTGCTACTCAAACTTGGAAATGAATACAAATCACCTAGTATCTAGTTAAAATGTGGATTCTGATTCAGTAGGTCTTGGGTAGAGTCTGAGAATCTGCATTGGTACACGCTCCTAGGGGATGTGGATGATACTACATACAGAGGTTCACATGGCTTTAAACAGCAAGGCCTTACCTTATGATGAAAACATTGCATGATCTTGCCTGGGAGGGGCTGGTGGGAATTTCTAGATTGTATTTACATCAGTGACATACTGATGAGGATTTTCTTTTTCTCCTTCCACTCCATTCGTTCTCTCACCCTCCTTGTCTACACTTGTTTTATCTGTCTCTGCAGTGGGGACATGTTTCAATGGAAGGAGGTGCTCGGACAGTGAGGCCCTGCGGTGCCACTGTTCAGAGGGTTTCCAAGGCCCCCAGCATCAATATGGTGAGTCGCCAACAGGACTATTTGATTAACATTTGGAGCTGTCTGCTTTGCTTTTAGGGGCCAGCCAATTTTGTCGATTCAGACTAATGGCAGGGTTATCCCTCCGGGGAATGGTGAGCATTTAAAATGAGCCACTAAGCAAAAACCTACAACCTACAGTATATTCAGCATCACAAAATATGCTTTGCAGTTTAGTTTTAATTATTCACTATAAGAGTTCAAAGGGTAGCAGTAAGTACAAAATAGTCTGTTTTGTAAAGGAAATGGCAGCTTAATAAGAAAACCTCATTCTGACCTCAGATGTTAAATCTTTAGCAGTGCAATGGTTTGAAAGTGCTGATACAGTATTTTTCTGTGAGGTATCTGTGGTTTGTGGATGAAGTGGGGATTAGCACAAATTCAATGTGACTTGATATTTACTACTTTTGTGCCCTTTACTAAAAACAAAAAAACCAAAAAACCCAACACTTGCTTGATTCTCAAAGTATCAAAACTTAGTAACCGAATTTTCAAGGTTGGAGCTCTATCAACTGTCAATCTGGACATGTGGATTTGAAATATTTCTTGTACAGGAAATTTTCAAAATGGCCAATGATTTATCTTTTACTGCATCTGCCATGAGATCAGATGCTTTCAAAAGGATTTGTTTTGACTTGATCATCTGATTCTAATCTCCAGAGAATGTGACTGCATCTGCATTTATCTTTTCAGGGAAGAAAAAAAACAAAATAAAACCTATCTTATAGAAGTTAAAGAAATAGGTGTAAAAAGCTAACAAAAATATTGTAGTTATTATCTTTTGCTGATTCTTTTGCCTTCTCTTATCTGTTATTTGGATCTTTGTGAATGAAATTGGAAGGTGGCTGAGAGCTCATCACTGGTGCCCCTTTGTCTCCTCTGCTCTTGCTGTAAGGTTAAGGGTCACGTTTTTCATGGGTCACCTTGAAGCTATTCTTACAAATTAATCTGATACTTTTTTCTGGGCTGTTTGTTTTACTTTTTCTATTCTTCTTTTTTCTTTCTTTCTTTCTTTTTTTTTTTTTGACAAATTTGTGACTTAACGTGAAGCTGATTCTCAACGCAAATTTATTCTTTCACTATAGAACATTGATTCTGAAACAAGGGTTAGTGTACTCTTTGAGCTTTAGTGTAGATCTTCAACTATTCTCATCATTTTTCAGAAGCTAACAGAAAGTATACATTGATCCATTATAACAAGTTATTTTCCTTTAAATAAATTGTTTCAACAACATCTGTAAAGCTGGTTTCCTCATCTTGATCAATAGCTGTGTTGGGCTAATTGCACATGTCATTGATTCATTAAGAATTAAAAAATAATTCATTATTACTTTATTAATTCATTTTGGTAGAACAAATCTTATAAAACATCAAATCCCTGAGGAGAAAGGTAATTAAAGAGACATATAGTAATGATAATGACCTAGAAATTATACCTGGGTTAATTTATTCTTTGTTTTCTACATCAGTACTTGGATATTTTGAATATTTTAATCTTTTAACTTTTATATACCAAAGTAGTGAAAATCCTTTCTGAAATTCAAGTTAGATTTTTTTATTTTTCAATTTTGGGTTGATGAGAGTACTGGATTATCTTAAATGTAGGCAGAATCAGTGTATTTTTTTCCACAGGTTTATTGATATACCAAAAAGTTCTGGAAGTCATGAGAGACCAACCATACAAAATAACTTTGCAAAGTCTGCATTTCATTTTTTGGCATTATTGTCCAATTGTGTTTATCTTTAGATTTTGACACATTTCTTCTCTCACCGTAGAACTGGTCTGTTGAATTTAAAAAGAGAAATGATGAACTCTGAGTTATATACAACCTGAGCTAGGAGTTTAGACATCTCCTACATGGTATCACATTTATCCAGCAACATGAGATATCACAAAGTATGTAAATTTAAGAGGGTCTCATAGAGGAATTTTAAAAGCTTCCTAGGAAATCAAATATTTGGGTAAACAAATGGAGACCCCAATTAAGAAAGAATGACATTAACTGAATCTTGAAGTAGATTAAACATGAAAATCAGCAAAGAATGTTTTTTTAAAAGAATATAGTTGATAGGACATATACCCTATCAGACAGGTTGAATGTAGTCTGGTGGTACTGCCTATAAACTGTCTCTTATTCAGTTGGATTTGCATTCTGTTGGTTGAGTACATAATCCTTGGTCTGATTGACACTAGACTCTCTCTCTCTGTATAGTATATATATCACAGTGAAAGTAACTTTAATGTTTTCAAATTATATAAACAATAATTCAATTGATAAAAAAATTAATTCAAATTTTTAAAAATATCAAATTATAAAACATAACTGTATATATAATAAAGTAAAAATGCAGTCCTATTGCCCTCAGGTCATTCTTTTATGTTTATTAATATTCATACACATATGCAATTTTACATAAAGGAGATTATATCATATATACTGTTTGGCACAAATGCCGCTCTTTTTATTTTTTTAAAACCTACTCCTTTCTTCTCCCTCTTACCTTTCAGCTTCTTCTCTCCTCCCCAGGAGAGTCCTCTTTTATATCTTTTTCTCTACTCATGTACTCATATACAAAGCACTGCATAATATTTCATGGTATTGACGTACCGTACATTTTCAACCACCCATTTGTTGATGGGCATTCACTTTGTTTCCAAGTTTTTGGCACAATAATATGGCGCTTTTATTTCTGTAACACAGATTTCCAGAAGTAGGATTGTTAGGGTCAACAAATATGTGTATTTTTTATTTTAATATATTTAAAGATCAAAATATTCATTTAAATTATTTGTAAAATGTTTTGTGGGCCATGGCAATGACTTTATAAACTTATTTGGTTGGGATGAATTAAAATCTAGATAAATGCTAATTATTTACTTATTTTTTGACATGTTAACAAAATAAGGAATCACTTGTATCTTCATCCAAAACCAGAGATACGAAGAAGTTTCTAGGATCAGGGTTATAGTAAACATGGATTCATCTTAGGATAGGGTAATGTTGACTTTATTAGAGATATATGGGGGAAAAATGTCTAGAAAATGATCCAGATGGCCTATTAAAAATGGAGAAAATAATCTAGTCCTGGAGAGAGAAGGACATGCTAATAACTGAGAGAAATGCTTGAAGTTAATAATGATTCTAAAATTACTGGTCTACTTAACTCATTTGAAAAATCTGCCTCTAATAAGGAAAAATGAAGAAAATGAATTTGGACAATTAGGAAGTAATGAAGAGCTTTCTAAAATAGCTATTGATTAAAAGAATCAAACGGAATGCTTTGAAGATTTGAACACATGCAAATAGGGCTAGATAGATGGTGGCAGAATTTTCTTTCTTTTTTAATTCTGTGGTTCCAGGAAGAACAACTTGGAGCTTCATTAACTGATTAATATCACACACAAAGTCACGCCTTTTCTCCTCATCACTTATTCCATCTTCCCTGTCTCTGGTCAGAAGTCAGGTTAAATTATAATGTGTCTAATGGTTGGATGCTCGGACTCTGAGGTCTTCTTGTCTCTTTTATTCATATATTAATTAATGAATTAATTAATTCTTCCGGTTAGTCAGTAAATATTTATACACCATGCTCTGTGCAAGATAATGCAGATACCAAAAGAAATATGATATCCTGAGTGTGGTGGGGAATAGAGACTGGGAAATCAGGGATTATAATGTAGCTCACAAGTGCTATGATAGAGTATGATTCTGTCCTAAAAGAAAAGAGGGGGAGGGTCCATCTATATCATGCTAGGCAATGAGGGAAGTTTTCTCAGAAGAGTTGAAAATATAAAATACAACTCATTCTTAAAGATAAACAGAGCAGCAATATGAAATTGGACATAGGATATAGAATATTTCCCAGAGACATGAAAAACAGCAAATTTAAGACACAGTAATACTAATACAAGGAGTTCTCTTGGCTGCAATAAGTGATGTGTGTGGGATATGGCCAAAAATGGGCTTTGTTTAGGTTCAGGGCAGCAATTCCTTAGCTTTTCTTGTTCCAGCCAAACCAGCTATTTCAGAACTATCCGCGCAAGTGGCTAACTGATGGGATTCTGCAGGGACTTTGCCTTCCCTAAATTTAGCGTATGAGCAGGCGGTCCAGCTGTTGGGATTTCTTCTCTTTCTCTCTCCCTTCCTTCCTCCCTTCCTTCCTTCCTTCTTCCTTTTCTTTCTTTCTTTTTTTAAAGATTTATTTCTTTGTTTTTGAGGGAGGGAGAGAGAGAGAGCGCAAATGTGCACAGGGGGTAGGGAGGGACAGAGGGAGAGGGAGAGAGAGAATCTCAAGTAAACTCCATGCTGAGCATGGAGCCCAACATGGGGCTGGATCCTCAGGACCCTGAGATCATGACCTGAGCCAAAATCAAGAGTTGGATGCTTAGCCGACTGAGCCACCCAAGTGCCCTGAGCATTTGGGATTTCTTGAGCATATAACAGTATTTGGTGTTCTTCTATTTCTATGTCAGAATCCCCAATGTCTTCATTACTACAAAGTGTGATATTTATGCTCTTTAAAGATGAAGTGTTGCAGGAATGCTGTCTGGGCTGTCTGGTGACATGGAAGGCCCACAGAAGTTCTGGGGTTAAGGTTGGGTCTCATCACTGACTTCTCTTGAAGAAGTCATTTTGTATCTCTGATCCTCAATGTCATTATTTGTAATGTAGCTTTTTTTTTTTTTACAAATTTGTAAAAAAAATAGCTCACATTTTCCTGAACACATTTCATATACAAGACACCATTCTAAATAATTTATATGGATTAATATTATAAATCCTTACAAGTCGATGAAGTGAGTACTCTTATTTGCCCCATTTTTGTACCTGACAGAGGTAGAAGGTCAAACAACCAGGAAGCAAGGAGATATGGGATCCATATCCATGTGTTCTGGCTTCAGAGCCTGTAAGCTTAACCTTCAAGTTATGGTTCCTTTACAAAATACTTGATGTAGTTGCCTGTCTGCTAGGTTGTTATTTGTGAGAGTCATATGGGATAATGCACGTGATCTGTAATTTGGAAAACATTATCCAAGCATTACTTCCTTTGGTTGACTGCAAGTTCTCTGAGGTGTTTTTTTTTTTTTTTTTTTTGAGATGAAAGGGGGTGGGGCCAAGGGAGAGGGGGAGACAATCTTAAGCAGGCTCCATGCCCATTGCAGAGCCTGATGCAGGGCTTGATCTCACAACTTTGAGATCATGACCTGAGCTGAAACTTAGAGTCAGACATTTAACTGACGAGCCACCCAGGTACCCACATTATCTGAGAATGTTTAGGGGAAGTGCACAAAGTGAAGAGGAAAAGGCTCCTGTTGTTGCTTTGCTTCCCATCCTGTGAGAAATCTGAGCAAACCTTAGGTGTTGAGTCACAGATATGATTCAGAGTGAACCAGTAGGTTTCTCAAGGAATCCAGTGAGCTCTCTGCATGATATATCTGTTCTATATGAATAGGAGGTTGGACCAAAGGATTTTCAGAATGACTTGTCTACAAGAGCATTTTGAATCTGGGAAGTGGTATAGGTTGGTATAGGTGCCCCCTGAAATTCATATGTTGCAATCCTAACCCCCAGTAGTTCAGAATGTGACTTTTTTTTGGAAATATGGATGTTGCAGGTATAATTAGTTAAGGTGCGATTGCACTGGAATAGGGCAGTCCCCTAGTCCAATATGACTGGTGTCCTCCTAAAAAGGGGAAACTTGAGCACAGAGGCACACACATAGGGAGAATATCATGGGAAGGTGATGTGGCTGATGCATCTACACGTGAAGGAAAGCCGAGGACTGCTAGTAAACTAAAAGCTAGAAGAGGGGTAGGGAAGAGAGTTTTTCTCACAGCTCTGAAAAGGAAGCAACCCTGCTGACAACTCGATCTCAGACTTCTAGCTTCCAGAACTGTGAGACAATAAAATCTGAGGCTGAAGTCTCTCAGTTTGTGGTACTTTGTTACAGCAGCCCTAGCAAAGTAATATAGGAAGTTTAGAAAACAATTTCTTTTTATCCACAGCTTCATTTCAGCAGCAGGCCTTCTAAAACAATGACAATGGAGAAAAAATGGCAGGGGGTTTATAAAGAGCAAATCATGCTAAGAAAACTTGATGGCCTATTTTAATTGAATTATAAAATTAGTGTGGGAAGGAGATTTAATTTGGAAAAAATGCAAAATCATTAATTGAACACACTTATTAATCTGCAGTTCTAAATGAGCATTGTAAGGCAATTGTACGAAATGGAGCAGGTTATATTATGGAGATAAATTGATATGGGTTCTTAGCATGAGCTGACAGTGTAAAATCCAGTGTCATTTTGTTTGCCACATAAAGATGCATTGCATTAGAGCATTAAGCTCTCAAAAAGGTTCTAGCAAGTTCGTATTAAGGTGACTGCATTCTGCTTTACATAACTTGGCAGAAAGATATGACAGTATTGACAGGAATTGGGACAAGTGCAGTGAAGGGATGGGTAGACCATTTATGAGGAAAATAAAGCAATAACTATCTGACATCTTCTTGTGAGCCTGCTAAAGGGGCATTCTACTCTTTGGAATCCACTCAGAAAATTTACTGCCCAGGCACTGATTTGAAAACAGCAAATTTAAAAATGCTTTTATTAATACACCCTTGCAGGTATGCTTTTCATGGCCAGTGTGAGTAAACATAAGATGCAGCTTTAAAAAGGCTGCATGAGAATTGCCTGATATTGCAAATATGACAACCTTAGAGGAGAATGACCTAGCACCATTGAGGCTTATATGATTCTTGCTAGATGTTGTCCTAAGTGCTTTATGCATGTTGGTTCATTTAATACAACAGTCCTATAAGGTAAGTGCCATGAACAGTTACCTATTAGAAATGACACCCCTGTATGTAAAGAGAAGTTAAGTAACTTAGCTGAGATCATACATGCAGTAAATGTTGGAGCCAGGATGTGGACTCAAGCAGGATAGCTTTCCTGTTCATCCTTTCAACCACTGGGCAAGGCTGTATCTTTAAAGTGTATACACTTTCTTGTCTATGAAAAATGTACTTGATGTCATATTTCTAAAAGGGATTTAGACTTTTTGGTGTTTAAACCTGGTCAGTATGCTGAGAAAAGAGTCTTCCTAAAAAAAATGTGAGCTTAATGATTCTCTTCACTTAAAAGTTTTGCTCATTATACACATACGTATTGAGTGACAATATCTGACCTGCGTAAGAAATATGTAGCTTTACTATCAAAAAGCTTATACTCCAGTTACAGAGACAGGAAGACAAATCATTATATTATGATGAACAGTGTTCTCAGAAACACATTAAAAGGGGCACAAGAATGAGGTCATGATGGGGAGTTGGACTTGCGAATTGTGGCAAATAAAACTATAGATTAATGCCATGCCACTCATTATTGCCAAGCTAAATAGTTTGGATTGCAACTCCTCAGATATGTAATTCCACTTAAGATTTTAAGAGGAGCATTTCACATATAAAGTGTTTTTTAAAGATATAGCAACATGGAGGTATCTTAATCCCAGATTTCAAGGTATACTACAGAACTAAAGTAATAAAAAAACTGTCTGATACTGGTTCAACAATAGACACACAGATGAATGGAACAGGATAGAGAGCCCAGAGATAAACCCATACCCATATGGTCAGTTAACTTATGACAAAGGAGATAAGAATATACAATGGGGAAAAGACAGTCTCTTCAATATAGAGTGGGAAAACTGAACAGCTAATGCAGAAGAATGAAACTAGACCACTTCCTTATGCTACATACAAAAATAAATTTAAATGGTGTGAAGATCTAAATGTGAGACCTGAAACCTCTTCCCTGAAAGAAAACATAGGCAGTAAGCTCTTGGACATTGCCATTAGCGATATATTTTTGGATATGTGTCCTGAGGCAAGGGAAACAAAAGCAAAAATAACCTATTGGGACTACATCAAAATAAAAGGCTTTTGCACAATGAAGGAAACAACAAAACTAAAAGGCACCCTGTTGAATAGGAGAAGATATTAGCAAATCATATATCCAATAAGTAGATAATATAAAAAATATATAAAGAACTTATACAACTCAATGCAAAAAACCAAACAGTCTGATTAAAAATGGGCAGATGACCTGAATAGACACTTTTCCAAAGAAGACAGATAGATGGCTAATAGACAAAAGGTGCTCAACATCACCCATCATCAGGGAAATGTAAATCAAAACCACGATGAAATATCACCTTACACAAGTCGGAATGACTAGTAAATACAAGAAATAGTGTTGGCAAAGATGTGGAGAAAAGGGAACCTTTGTATATTTTTGGGAATATATTTGGTGCAGCCACTGTGGAAAACAGTGTGAAGCTTCCTTAAAAAATGAAAAATAGAAATACCATAATTCCACTACTGGGTATTTAGTGAAAGAAAACAAAAACACTAATTCAAAATATGTATGCACCTGTATGTTTATTGCAATATTATTTCCAACAGCCAAGATATGGAAGTAAACCAAGCGTCCATTGATAGATGAATGGATAAAAAAGAGTGGTGTATGTATACAATGGAATATTATTTAACCATAAAAAATTAGATCTTGCCTTTTGAGCATGGATAGCCCTAGAGGGCAGTATGCCAAGTGAAGTAAGTCAGACAGCAAAAGACAAATATCATAAGATTTAAGTTATATGTAAAATATAGAAACCAAAACAAACAAAAAAACAGACTCTTAAATACAGAGAACAATCTGGTGGTTGCCAGAAGGAAGGTGGGTGTGGGAATGGGTGAAATAGATGAAGGGATTAAAAGGTACCAGCTTCTAGTTTTAAAATAAATAAATTATGGAGATGAAAAATATGACATTGGGAATATAATCAATAATACTGTAATAATGTTTTACGGTGATAGATGGTAACTATACTTGTCATGGTGAGCATTAAGTAATGTATAGAATTGTTGAATCAATGTTGTACACCTGAAACTAATATAATATTGTATGTTAATTATACTTAAAAAAGATAAAAATATAAAGATGTAACTATGAAACAATAGAAAGAGGCTGAAACCCAAAGGAAAAGAAAATGTTATCATTGACATGGCCAAATCTTGCATGCACTCATTTCTTCTTTTTCTTTTCTTGCTTCCAGAAGTGGTTTGTTTTTTTAATTAATTAATTAATTTTTAAAAATATCAGATTTCTCTTATTCTAATAGGTACAAGGTAAGTTATAAAACTGTCTCCCCCTTTTTTTTTTTCACTACAAGTTCAAGTCTTATTTTCTCTTTTTTTTTTTTTTTTTTTAAGTCTTATTTTCTCTTAAGGAACCTAACGAACATAGTTTGAAGAAAGAAATCCTGGATAAAAAAAAGTTAACATGCTCTGCTGTAGAATATAGTTCACTTTTTTTTAAAGAATAGTGTAGACGAGTTTTTGCTTGTCATTTGAACTTGAAGTATAGTGTGTGTGTGTGTGTGTGTGTGTGTGTGTGTGTGTGTTATGAGTTTTTACTCGGGCTTATTTATATTTAGGTATAGTGAACTAGAAATGCCCTAACAAAATCATTGTCAACAGAGGCTTTGGGGATGTATCTGTCTGGTTTGGGTAATGCAACTTCATTTCTTAATTACTTTTGAAGACATACATTCTTTAATTGATAATAAAAGTCTACTAGTAATGGCTATTGATGGAATGGAGCGTTCCACTCTGTTCTGTAAGAGTTTAGGCTGGTCAGTGTTAGAAACTACTTGTATGGCAATCAATTATTAAAATCCCCTTAAGTGATTAGGGTGTTTTATGTTTTCTAAAGAAAAATGAAACTTCTCTCCAAGATTCTTGCTCTCAGGGCAGTCAGGTGAATCTGCATTTGGAAGGTGGGGATAGGAGACAGGAGGAAGCACCTGGAGGGCCTGCTACCTCAGTGGTGTTCTCCAGACAAGACAGTACTAGCACCCAGTGAAATGGCGACAGGCTTTTTTGATGGTGATTTAAGGGTGCATTTCCTGAAAGAGGCAAAATAGAGGACCAGAGAAGGTAATGCCAAACAAAAAAGCAAATTCTAGATAAGACAGAGGGAGGAGAATAGCGATCATCAAGAGAATTGAAAGACTGGGTAATATTGAAGGTAGAGATTTAGCTGCACAAATTCAGACCTTGTTCTCAACAGAAGCATCTGCCCAGAGCACTCTCTTCCCTCCTGGTCAAGTATAGTAAAAAGCTGATGTGCAGAACATGATGCTTTAAGAGTATATTTTTTTAAACATGAATAGTCTGCTTTACTGTATTTCTCAAAAAAATTTTTTTTTGAGATTTGATATCTGATTTTATTTATTTGTTACTCTTAGAAAACCTCATTATTGATTGGACTCAGACTTAGAGGTAGAAGGTCTCAGAGAAGACAACCTCTGACTCTTGGCAATCTGTTGCTAGTGTGTTTCTTCAGCCTCCTTCATTCTTTTGGCTGAAAGTTAAGCATATTCTGCAGCCTCTTCCTTATTTTTCTTAGTACACTGTTTCTTCAGAGCAATGTGCCAACATTTATGTTGGAGGGACATGTGGAGTAACAAGATGTTGAATCTTGGGCACTTTGGTTCTAGGTTTCTGACCTTCTTTTTTTAAGGGCTTTCTCATAACATACTGGTGGACATCATCTTCTTTAGAGAGACTGAAAAGTTTGCAGATTCTGCAGGCTCTTTTCGGCCCCAGGAGACAAGGCACAGTTGTATCAGTGAGGTCAGGAATATCCTTCTGCCCTTATTTTACAATGACCAAGGTGGGAACACTGAGATTGGTATCCACAATACAACCCTGAAGAGATTTGAGCTTTCTTTGTTCAGTCCTCCTTGGGCTGTTGCTGGAGTGCTCCTTTCTCAGCAGCAGGTGGACACTCTGCTTCACTGGGAAGGGAAGCCTTGTTTGTCATCACCACCTCTGACTTGGACCATATAAACTTTCCATTCTTCACCCAGAGCATCAGCAGCAACTTCTGTGGTAATATGCTTCTCATAAAAGGTATGAAGTTTATGTTCATCATCATCCACTTCAATGAATTTCTGGCAGCCAGTAGCTGGGAGAGAGATGTTCAGCTTCATCTCTACCCCCGAGGTGCCACATAAAAGAGCTGTTTTTCTCAAAATGTACTCTCTGGATCACTGTTTCCATTGGATTTTAAGAAATATTAGAGGAAAGGAAGTTTCTTTGTTCCAAACGGTTTGGAAAATTCTATATCAAATAGCCTTATATTGGGTTCATTCTTATAGGACTCTCCAGAGCCTTCAATGTGCTAATGTATATTGTGATTCTCTCAGAAGAGTATCTAGATTCCTGTGTATTCCAGACCCATGTGGCTATATAGCCCTTTTTCTGGGGCCGTCTTGAAGTATTTATTTATTTATTTATTTATATTTTTAAAAAGATTTTATTTATTTATTTGACAGAAAGAGACAGATCACAAGTAGGCAGAGAGGCAGGCAGAGAGAGAGGGGAAAGCAGGCTCACTGCTGAGAAGAGAGCTCGATGCGGGGCTTGATCCCAGGACCCTGAGATCATGACCTGAGCCGAAGGCAGAGGCTTTAACCCACTGAGCCACCCAGGCATCCCATCTTGAAGTATTTTTTAAAATAATATTCTTGAAGTATTATTATTTTGTAGAAATCAGTAGCTCTGAGGAAATATATATATATAAAATCTCAAAACTGGAAATCAAAATGCTAAAGTTATTTTTCCAATCTGCTCAACTAATAATAACATATTTATATAGTAGTTAAAAAAAACTCATTTAACAAGGTGTTTTCCCATATGTTATCTTATTTAAGCCTCACACCCACTCTATGAGGGAGTTCACATTAATCCCAAATTAGAATCGAGGTGACAGAGACTTAGAAAGTTTAATTGATGTGCCCAAGTCACAGCTTGTTAGTAGCTGAGCCAGGATTTCAACCCAGATCTTTACTCCAGTGTTTTATGGTATTGTCACACAGCTACCTGGGGTAAGCAGGGCTTGCTATGGACCCCTGATGACACTGTGCACTATGCTGGGCTAGGAAAGGGAGAGGGCAGAGTGGGGTTGGGGAGTTCTTTCTCATCTCTCTCCATTCAGGGCCCCATGCAGATTTCATAATTCATATTTTTCTCTTTTCTCTCTTTCATCCATCAGATGGATTTAGTTCCATTACTTTCCTCAGCAAACAACTTCGAACTAAAGTATTCATGGATACTACTGGCTTAACATATTTTAACAGTGAAAACACAGTGCTTAACCTAAATGGTGACAGAGCCCTGGCAGTCAGCAGATGGGGACCTCTTTGAGGGAGATGTTTGAGGACCCCTCCAAATGTACTGTTCATGCTCTTTCCACCTAGAGATGCAGAACTAGCTGTGTCTGTTGCCTTCCAGGCAAGTAGAAGTAGTTGTTGGTAGTCTACTTCTTCATTATTGCCAGCGAGGGAAAGAACTCTTGCTATGTTTCTTCAAACTCATAATGCCAAGATCTGTGTTTCTGACCTGGCTTCGTTTTACACCACCATCCTCCCTTCTGTCATCTGCAGGCATATTCCACTATAAATTAGCTTTCTTAATCTCTAGTTTATTATATAAATCTCCCTTGACCTTCAGAATGCCTAAGGGCATAGTTACAGCCATAGTGAGTATGTTTACCATTGAGATAAATGCCCCAAATCAAAGGCTAATGAGAAAGTGAAGATGTACTGTAAAGAATTTAACCTTATGAAAAAAGAGTTTGCCCTTGACCTCAGCTTCTGGAAGGTAATCTCTCAGCCCTTGTAATGTCATATCTGATAGGGGCTTTCAGTTATTGGATAGTCTGACAATTTAACTTAGGGTGAGGGCTGGACACACTTGGATAGTCTTAGGTTGGGGCTCTTGCCACTCTAGAAAGACCAACAACATTGGTAGGGGCTTTGGGTCATTCCCAAAGGGGTTGCAAACTGGAGATTGAAATCAACTAAGTTGACAGTCAGTCAATTAATCACGTCTGTGTAATGGGGTCTCAATAAAAACTCTATATATGGGACTCAGCTGAGCTTCCCTGACTGGCAGCAGTCTCTTCATGTTGTCACATGCCGATGCCAGGGAAGTGACATGCTCTGGTTTTGCAGAGGACAGTGGAAGCTCTGCTTGTGGTACTTCCCATCTCTGCCCTGTGCCCTTCTTTCCTTGGCTGATTTTATTTCTTTTTTTTCTTTTTTCTTTTTTTTTTTTAACAAACCCTTGTGTCGAGGGCTGACTTTCAATAGATCGCAGCGAGGGAGCTGCTCTGCTACTTACGAAACCCCGACCCAGAAGCAGGTCATCTATGAATGGTTTAGCACCAGGTTCCCCACGAACGTGCGTTGCGTGACTGGCGAGGGGGCGGCCCCCTTTCCGGCCACGCCCCGTTTTCCAGGACGTCCTTGGCTGATTTTAATGCAATAGCTTTTAGTGATTATCGTGAGTCCTTCTAACAAATCATTGCACATAAGGGTGGTTTTGGGAACCCCGAACCTGCAGTTGGTTTCAGAAGTGAGGGTAATCTCTTGTGGGGACTGTCCCTCTAACTTCTTAACTGGCTAAACCCTGGCAGAGGAAAAGTCCTTCTCACTTTTTTTCTCCTTCAGAAATTAAATGCTTTGAATCTTTGTTCTGTTTCCTAGTGAGTGTGGGACACAGGGAGAATTAAGTAGCATTCTGTGGCTGTCCAATTGTGCGGGATGGTACTGGATGAGGGCTTTCCTCATTGTTGCTGAAGAACAATGGTGTCTGGATTGCCTTAGTGAGTTGAAAGTAATGGCTTAACTCACCCATTTATTGAATCAGATGGCAAGCCGCAGAAGGCAAGTACAAAAATAACATTTTTGTAATCTGTTAGTTCTGAACAATGCTGGAGACTGGGGGAAGTGAGGGAGTAGGAGAATAAAGTACAAGAGACCTGAAGCTTTATGAGACTGCCTACATTTTGAATGAATATTTGTTGAAGTTATTGTAATGGTTTTAAAGACAAATGCTAAAGAATATTTAACAACTGGAGATTTAGTTGTGTAACTCAAATAAAGGCTATTTTTCCATTTTGACAGAAGAGATGATATGTTTTGTTCTGTTGTGAGTTCTAGTGACCCCTGCTTGGCTTTCATTTATCACAAATAATCTTCTCCAGGATACTACAATTGCTGCAATGTTGAGATGCTTATGTTACATCTGACCTTGGAGAAGGGTCAAAATAAATCTGTGAATTAAACAAGAATATATTACAGCTGGCTGAAGAGCGTGTCAGGAATACCTGAAGAGAAAACTAAAATTATTTTTTCCCTGCAGTCTGCATACAAGTTATTATGGCTTCTTTTCCATTTACTTGGAGTTTAGTAGAGAAATATTTTTCTTTGTTTTGGTTCTAATGCAAGTAAATGTTCACTGTGGACAGAGTACCCCTCATAGAATAGAGAAAGCATGTGGTTGTTGGCCTTGAGCTACTCACATATATAAGAAGGAAATACTCAGATAAGACATCAGTTGTGATAATCTCCATTTAACTAGAAACAAAAAAAGTACAATGAAAAGCTCAAATACCTTGACTATATAAATGTAGGGTTAGCAGTGGGTTAGAGAAGGTCCGAATGTTGGATTATCTCAGTGATAACTTCTTTGCTAACTCAGAGAATTGTGTATAAATGCTGATGACCCTATAGAAGAAGACGCATTGCAAAAAGATAAAAGAAAAGGAGTGAGGTGCGCCTGGGTGGCTCAGTGGGTTGAGCCTCTGCCTTTGGCTCAGGTCATGATCTCAGGGTCCTGGAATCGAGCCCCGCATCGGCTCTCTGCTTGGCGGGGAGCCTGCTTCCCCCTCTCTCTCCGCCTGCCTCTCTGGCTGCTTGCTATCTCTCTCTCTGTCAAATAAATAAATAAAATCTTAAAAAAAAAAAAGAAAAAAGAAAAGGAGTGAGCAAAATGGATATTACAACTGAAAGGAAGCAACTCATACTAATACTGGAGGAAATGGAAATTAAGACTAATGTGCTATTGTAAGAAATATAGAAGTTAATATATTGAGTATCTCTTGAAAAATGTGATTCAAGGTCTTTTTTCCTTTTTCAATTTTTTTTCTCATTTAGATAGTCTACTTTATGATTACGGCACAATTAAAAAAGGAAGCATATTTTTTACAAGTGTCACTTGAAAAAATATTCATTACAAGCAGTGATTAAATTTTTATAAATACATTAGGGCAAATATATGTGAAGAAGGCCTTTCATAGCCAATTAGCAAATAAGAAAAATTAGTTAGGTAATAAAGAAATTAAAACTGAACAAGACTAATAGTTTAATAAACAGGAAATGATAGCTGATATTTTGCCTGAACTGAAAAAAAAATTGAAGTTTAATGAAGTCCCTGACATGACGGTACTTAAAGGCTAGCTCTGCTACTCTGTTGCAGATGTTTTGTATTCATTCAGTCATCCATTCATGCATGCATTCGTTCATTTATTCATTAATTCAACAAATCATTGTACCAGCCATTTGTACCAGATTTTTTTTTTTTTTTTTACCAGATCTTTTGACCACAAAAGTGAAATGTTCCAAATGGCTGAGAAATTTTCTTGGTGCTTAAGAGAAATGGTTAAGTGCCCTTTGAAACTTTAACCAATATTTCATTTGGCATAAGCTAGTAATAAATGTTTCATTGCCTTTTTAAATATTTTGAAATTCTTCTGAAAGATATGTGACATTAAGGTAATCAGATTGTTCAGAGAATGAGAACGGTCTTCAACTATTCTGGATCAATTGTATTTTACTGTAATGGGATAGTAAAGATTACATTCAAGAAAAATAATGGCAACAACAGCAACCATACAGCATTTCAAAAATCAGGAAAGGTGGTCCCCATCATACCCAAAGGTCTACTGTTACGATACTAAAAATATTCTCTTTGTTTATAAAGGTGTTTTCTGACTTCCCTACCCTGATCTCTAGAAACATAGGCCCTGTTGAGTCCTGGCAGAAGGAAGGTCAGACAGAAAACAGACTTTCAGGAGATTTCTTTGTGGCTTTAAATTACATCATGCTTCTTCTGGCTTCAGCTTATCTCTGTTGTAAAATGTGACCTGTGGGAACCATCTGGGAATCAGTAGGTGAGACTCAATATTGTGATTCTAAATAGGCCTTCACATTAAGGACAGTCTTTTAATATCTGATAATTAACAAAGAGAATGCATCTGTGTCATTTGCCAAGTAATACCTTTTTGCTAAACAAAAAGAAAATGCATGAGATCCAGTTCCAGAGGCTTTATTAAAATGATTATTTCTTCCGTTTGTTTGTTGTTTATTTATCTAGTGGCATGACTTTGAGCCCAACTCTATCTTTTTTTCAACTTTTCTTTTTTTAAAACGAAAAAGGGAATAATGTTTAGCCAGGGAAGTAGAAAGTTTTGTCTTGCTGAAGATACAGAGCTAGATTATGAATGACCACGTGGCACAGTAGGCATAAAGGACAAAGTTACACTAGTGGAGGAAAATCAACCTTAAGATCACTTCGAAGTCTCAGGTTCTGTGACCTCTAGATGGCAGTTTTGAGGCCAGGACTGAATGTTAGCATCTTTATATCAGGCTCCCAGTAAGGGGCCTGAAATAAACTGAGCCTTAAATGTGTGTATTGAATGTGTAAATTAATGGAGGGATCGGACATTTATTTACCTTGCCATGTGACTTTATGTTTGAGTCTGCAAAATTAGACTTGAAAGCCGGTTTCTTTTTCTTTGAGTCATTATACCAGCAGTTTGGGTCCTCGTCTCAGGATGAACGGTTCAGCAAAGGTGTGGCTGTCTGATCAGCCCCAGCTGAGCTTTTCCCAGGATAGGTAGGTTCATCTCACTTTAGACCACATGACCCAATCAATAATGTTCTCTTTTGGGAAATAAACTTTTTATTCAAATAAAACATTCATATCAACTAATCACCACCATTGGCATAAGTTTTTAAAGATGTAAAAACTCTAGAGCCAAATCTAAGGAAATATAAATACCTAGCTTCAAATTAAATGGCATCACTAAAGTTCAGAAGCAGCTAATCACTACCTAATCCCACTCCTGTATCCTCCCAGGAATTAAGTAACCAATTCATTCCACACTTTTTTTGGAGTTAACAATCTTCCTGGCTGCACTCCTGGCTCCACAGTGCTTTGGGGCTGCAGAGCAACCTGGGCATCAAAGCTTTTATTTCCGTCTTTGATCCTTCTCTTCAGGTTAGACCTTTTTCTGCCTGCTTGCAATTTCTCAAAGAGAAGGTATTAATAATTTGCCATCGGAAGACTTCCAATTTCATTCTCTTGTGTCTTTGCCTACTCCGCAAGTTTCTTTCTTTTTTTTTTTTTTTTTTCTCACAGGGAGAGACAGCCTATTTGACACCATGTGCTTGGCTTCAGTAACTCAGAGGATTGCAGAAGCATTCCTATAGCTGTCTCAAGTACGACTCCCCTGTGTTAGAAGTTTCACACCCCTGACCTGCTTCTTTTGCCTAATTCCTATTGCCCAGCAGTTGTAAAGTCACTATGCATTGAATTAAGAATCCATTTTTACTAGTCTTGCAGGTTTACGTAGTTATAATGGACAGTTTCAAGCCAGAATATTTTTAAAAAATTAAATCTGATCTCCCTTTTGCCTGTAAACATTTAAGCAGAATATAACTAAGTTTTAAAATGTAGATGTAGTAGATCATGCAACAATAATTCTGAATAATTCCTTTCCCACTGTAGAAACTCAATGTATATTTACTTATTGAATATATGAGAGTAAGAATCTTAGATGCTTGCCTTATTTTTCTTTATTGATTTCAGAGTGAAACTGTTGGGTTAAAAGAGAAAATATGCATTTATGGCTTATGCTTCTTTTGTATTTCTCTAGAGGTGATCTTGGTACTTAGATGAAATTGTAATGGACATTTGAAAATGAAATCTTTTTCCACATTGGCTTATTTCAGACTGAAACTAGTTGGATGCAAATCTGCCTATCTAATCTTCTTAGTATAAATTTGCCTTTGATGTTGTAGTTTCGTGGTCTAGATCTGCCTCTTTCTCGTTATGTCTTCTGGCACACTGGTACTTGGGGAGACATTTTCATTTCCTGTGCTAGCCTGACTACGGTGGGGGAGGGAATTGATCTACCAGATGCCCCTGCTTGATAGTTGCTTGCAAATGCCTCCATGTATTGAATGTGCATGTCCATATCCGTGGGTATAAGTTTTTAGAAAGCATCTCTTCTAGGCTGCCCTAGTGGCACCTTTTATCTTTAGTTCTGCCCATTTAGGAGGCTTTTCCTCAAAGAGGTATAAGTCTAAAACACTTGCTAGTACTGCCGGCAGTTTAAATCCATGTCAAATTTCTGTGAAGTATTTTTTATCAATTCCTATGACATAATGACATTATTGTTGTATTTGCTGACATTTTCCAGGTTAAGATGTGAATGCTGAAGACTGAGATTATAATTATTCAGATTCTCTAAAGTACTAAGATACCAATTTAAACAGCAGACATCTTCTAGCTTTGTTACATGCTTTATCATAAAACATGACTTATCCGGTACTGCAAAAATATTTTATATTTGAGAACAAGAAGGAAACAGACATATTTTGAAGGTAAAACATTTGAAATGAAAAGGATGCACTGAAAGAGATCTATTTGAAAAAGTCAAAGATAAGAGGGGGGAAAAGTCTGCCAATGTTTTTTTGTAGTTCTTCAAAGGTATTTCTCCAGGCTGGTCGCAGTTGCAAGAGGATTGATTAATCATGCTGAGTGGCTTTATATTTTCTGTATTGAAATGGACAGGTAGTAGGCATAAGCACAAGATGGGATATAATAGAGGCAGTCACTGCTATAGTTCACTTTAAATTAAACCTCTGGGTGACCTTCAATTTCATATATAGAAATTAAAATATATTTGGCGTTTACTGTGTGCCATATAATAGTATACGTATTTTAGAATAGAATATAGTAGTTTGTGTTTTTCTCCTCATGGAAATGGAAGAGACTGTATGAGATATTAGCACATCTATTCCTCAAGTAGTTGTGTGAAAGAAACATTTTTTTTTTAAGATTTTATTTATTTATTTGTCAGAAAGGTAGAGAGAGAAAGCCCAAGCATGGGGAGCAGCAGGCAGAGGCAGAAGCAGGCTTCCTGCTGAGCAGGGAGCCCAACGTGGGTCTTGATCCCAGGACTCTGGGATCATGACCTGAGCCGAAGGCAGATATTTAAGCAACTGAGCCACCCAGGCAGACGTGAAAGAAGCTTTTTAATGATCATTCCTATTTTAGAGATGAGGAGATTCAGGCAAGGAGCAATTAAATAAATTGTTCAAAATCAATGTATATGTGGGCAATGGGACTTGACCAGAGAGCCCACGATCTCATCTTAACATTATTCTGTTGCTTAGATATGATGCTTCTGCAAATTCGTGTTTGTAGTTGACATCACTGTGTTTCGTTCCCCAGAGGTCTCATCATCCCTCTTGTTAGAAATCCCATAGTTTAACTGGGCAAAGCGAATTTACCTTTTCTCTTGCCTCTGGCTTTTAAAATGATCCCCAGCCAACAGGAATATCTTTTATAGATTTGAAGAGCAGTTTCGTTTTTATCACATTATTAATCATAGTGCCATTTATCAGAAATAGTTTTATAACCTGAAAGTGCATTTGCCACAGATTCAAATGTGTGGAGTCTGCTTAAAAATGAGGATCTTCTGTCACTTTTCACTCTTTTGAGAAAGGAAACAGCAAAATGGTGATTGAAAAATCATTAGCTGGCTAAGTTCTGGCAGTAATAGTCCATCTTGAGGAAGCACTCACAAGTTTCTGAAATTCTGCAGCTGTTCATTCAAAGATGCAGGAGATAGACTGCACAAAATAGCAAACAAAGGCACTGCAGCCTACAGGAGAATTGGGATTTCATTGTGTGTGTCAAAAGTAAATGAATTCAAGAATAACCACTTGAAAAGGAATTCTCCCTTAATGTCTTTGGTGCAAAAATGTGTTCAGATTGTCCTGGCTCTGAAGAGTGAGACTCAAAGAAGTAAATTACTTTCTAGCTACTAGCTTTCAATTGCTACTAGCTCAAAGTGCTAGCTAACCTTGTGAAAGGGGAGCAGAGAAGAGAGTAGTTTGCATTTTTCTCCTCATCAAAATGGAAGAGACAGACTGAGTGAGATACCATAGTGGCACCAAGATTTCTGATGGCAGAAATTTATAAATAGACATAAACATCCCATTGCAAGCCTCAACAAAAACCACTTAAATGTCCTGTATACATTTTTCAAGCAATTTCTCTTTGGAATAAAGGGTCTAGGAAATAGTTTTGAGGTGTGAAAACTGATGTTTATAGAGAATAAACTGTTTTCTTTGAAGGCTTTTTAAGTGTGTATTCTGTAGCCATGTCATTATGTAAATTTTTCTGGGACAGTTAGGACAGTTAGAAGGCAGTACTAATGAAGCGATGGGTCATAGGTTCAATCATGGTCTGGGTCAGTGCGTTTCAGCTAAAGAGAGGCCTTTAGCATGACTCAGAAGCATCTCTGAGACTGCCCTGAGACTAATAATGTGTTTCTTGAGCTCTTAATATTTTCCAGACACTATTTAAAGCACTTTGCATGTAAACTACTTATTTAATTCTTGCAATGTCTTAATGAAGTAAATAGTATCACTTCTTAAAGCTAAAGTACAGAGCAGTTATGTAACTTGCCCAAGGTCACACAGCTAGTGGGTAGAAAAGCTTAGATTCAAAGCCTGGCTCCAGAGTCCAAACTCTTCACCACTACACTGTATGTCTCTCCAGGTGAGTACAAGCCCCAGAGGGCTTGTCTTTGATTGGCTTCCTTAGCTAATCAACATTAGCTAATGTTCTTTGCTGCTCTGAATGATGGTGAACAGAAGCCAACAGTGAATAAGATAATTACTTTCTGGAAGGTGAGTATTCCATATCAAGACTGCTTTATTCTTCAATTTGAGGCAATAGAATGTAGTGGTTAAAACAGTGTTCTGTCATTAGACTGTATGAGTTTTTAATGAGTTCTGAAGCTTTCTTGGTGACTTGAGAGAGTTATTTACTCTCTGTAACTTAGTTTCTTCAACTGTAAAATGGTAAAAGAGAAATAGTTCTTACCTGATAAAATTATTGAATGATTAAATGAGAACATTTATATAAATTACTTGATACTGTTTTTGACACGTACCAAACACCCAATAAATGCTACCATCATCATCATCATCATTGTCATGATTCATGTCATTGCCATCATCATCATCTTCATTGCCATCATCACTGACTTGGCAGGAAGGCAGATGTGCTGCAATGTCTGGCCACCAGGTACATTTTCCTTTGAAAGGGACAGGTCAATCATAGACTCTTCTGATTGAGTGGACTTTTTCTAGGGCTGTTTATCTTCATAGGACAAACTATATATGCATCTCTATTTACAAGCACATATTGAACACAATGAGTAATTAATGACCCAATGACGGTCCTGAGTAGTGAAGATATTACCCAATGTTCACTCAGTGTCTTATATATAAGAGATAAGATTCATGGTATATTTTGGAAGTATTTCTATTAAAACATTATATTTAGGACATGAAAGTTTAGAGCTTAGCTATTTAGATATCCTTTTTTTAAAAAGCATAGAATGCTTCATTCTCAAAAAATTCTAAATAATATCTACTTTACTTTTAATCTTAATGCAGTGCCATTTTCAAATCCAAATGTGGTATAGATTATCAGATTACAAAAAAGATACCCAGGAAGGCAAGAGGGCATGACTTATCTCTCAGCTACTCTGTGGCCAAGTAAGGATGAGTATTGTGATAATCTTTTGCCAGGATGGAGAGGTGGGGGATGGGGAGCAGATGAAGCCACCAGCCCCAGATGTACCTTGCTGGGGAAGGGGACCCAAAGTTTTGCAGAGCTCCTGCCTTTATGCTTATTAGCTGTCAAACCTTAGGAAGATGATTCAACCTTTCTCAGACTGTTTTATTGCATATAAAATAAGGACTGTAAGTCCCACCTTATAAGGTTGAAGTGAGGATTATCCTGTATGTTGTATGATACAGAATAGGTTACACAGTCAACAAATATTTACAGAGCACCAATATCATGTGTTGCCATTCAGATATGGTGGCTATTCTTGTGATTTGGAGTGAACATGCCATGCACCTTGCTGTTAAAACACAATTCGCCCATTGCCAAAAAGAGAAATTAAAAAGACTATTTTGAAGTGCATGCAATGGAGGAGAGTGTGTCTCTTTTAAATGCCCTCACTTGTATGTATCTATGTTCTGGTAAATAGATATAGAAATAGCCAAAGTTACTGAGACACAGTAGACTTTAAAGACTAAGCTTTGAAAAACTATTAGTATGGAGGGAGAAGTATCAGGAATTGATGATATAAAATCACCCTGACATGAACAAGCCAAGATGAATTTAGGACTTGTTTTTTTTTTATAATTTTTTTTTTTTTTTTTTTTTAAGATTTTATTTATTTGACAGAGAGAGACACAGTGGCGAGAGAGGGAACACAAGTAGAGGGGAGTGGGAGAGGGAGAAGCAGGCCTCCCGCAGAGCAGGAAGCCCGATGCGGGGCTCGATCCCAGGACCCTGGGATCATGACCTGAGCCGAAGGCAGACGCTTAACGACTGAGCCACCCAGGCGCCCCTAGGACTTGTTTTAATATGGGATTTGGAAGACCATCAGCAGGTGATACCTCACGAAAATGTCGATAGAAGAATAGGAATCAGAGCAGATCCTGGGAAAAAGCAGTTCCCGGAGGTAGTCCTGCTTAGTAAGGTAAGGTTGTCAGTCCATACTGAACACTGTTATTTTCTCTGTGAGGCTTGCCCTCGCCTTCCTATTTAAAATGTCACTCCTGCTACTGCTCACACCTCCTGCCTCCACTCAACTTCGTTTTTCTTCTTAGCATTTAACACTATCTAACGTACTGTATATCTTGTTAATTGTCTGTTTATCCCACCAGAATGGGAACTTCTTTAAGAATAGAATTTTTGGCTCTTTTGGGATATCTAGGCTGATTTTTGCATAATTCTTAATTATTGTGGGTGTATAGTCCATTTAAGTGAACTGCTGATATCCATTGCCCAGTGCTGATTTTGTCACTTTCAGTTAGTCTCTTCTTGACTTTATGAAGTTCTTTCGGAATTTCTAAAAAGAAATATGTTAACTGGTGGATCAAAAGCTGATACCTGTGGTTTAGAGTCCAATGTTCAGATCAGAGTAGGCAGACCAGACAAAGGCATCTCCCACCAAATGATACCTAAAGAAAGCATCATTCCCACTGACCTTGATGATATATACATAGTAAAAAACTATATATATTTTATGGGATCAAGAAGTATGAAAATTAGCTTATAAAGTCATAGGATACTCTCAAGTAGGTAAGAGAATGATTACTAGATGTAAAGTTCATCATTAAGCATTCTGAATTTGGTGACATTCTGTTTATGCTGCTAAACCCTCGGGACTCCCAACACCTATGATGGCAGAAGAATGTGAAGTAGACATTCCTGTGGGACTGAGGTCCATTACAGTTTCTTTCTGTCACTTTCTTCTATGACATTACATTATTTTCAGTTATGCTGTTAGTACTTTAAATATCATTGTCAGTGTTTCCAAGGAAAGATATTTTTTTCCTTTCTTTCCTGATACGTGATTCAAGAAAAAGAATATTGAAATATTAAAGGTAAATATTCTTATATCAAGAGTCATATATCTTTGCTTTTGATTATTTGTTTGATGTGAAAATTCAGCAAATAGTCACTATAGTAGACAGAATAATGGCTCTGGAAAGATGTGTATGTCCTAATCCCCAGGACCTGTGAATATGTTCCCTTACGTGGCAAAAGGGACTGTGTGGCTGTGATGAAAGTTAAGGACTTTGAAATGGGGAGGCTATCTGGCATGATCAAGGTGGATGTGATCTAATTACATAAATCTTTAAAAGTAGAGAATTTCTCCCAGCTGTGGTCAGAGAGAACAATATGGAAAGTTTATGCTGCTCTCTGAAGATGGGGAAAGAGGCCCACGGGTCAAGGAATGCAGGTGGCCTCTGGAAGTTGCAAAAAAGCAAGTGAATACATTCTCCTCTAGAGCCTCCAGAGGAATCTTGCCCTGCTGAAAACTTGAGGTTAGCCCTTGAGTTTAGTGAGACCTGTACAACATTTCTTATCTACAGAACTAGCAAATGGTAAATCTGTGTTTTGTTAAGTCACTAAGTTTGTGGTAACTTGTTACAATAGCAAGAGCAAATTAAGTGCATCCACTGATTGTTAAGTAAACTAGACATAATAAAGTAGTAATATTTTATATAAAGTAGTAATATTTTATTTTAGTAGTAATAAAGTAGTAACATAATAAAGTAGTAATAAAGTTGTAATATTTGTCTTTTTATTTACCTTAGTCTGTAAACATAAAACATCTCTTATTGCACTTATGCAAGTAAACATGTTACTTAGTACAGAAAAATGTCCTTTCTTGCTAATGATGTCAAGTACTATTTAAATGGGTTATACTAAAGTGGATTCTGGACTAAGTACTTGTATGGTGCCATCACGATTTAAAAATCAGATGGTTTTGAAATATTTGAACTATAACAGATTTTTTGTATTAATTTTATTCTTTATTTCTTTCTTGTAGGTTGCATTAATATAAATTAAGATAAAACTTAGGGCCAACATGGTGATAAATATCTGATTTGTGCTGTTTAATTAGGTGCTATATATTCTTTTTTTTTTTTTAACTGAAGTATAGTTGACACACAATGTTGCATTAATTTCAGGTGTACAATACAGTGTTTTGACAAGTCTATATACATTATACTATGCTCAAAATTGTAGCTGTCATCAGTCACCATACAACACTATTATAATACCCCTGACTATATGCCCTATGCTATGCCTTTTATTCCTGTGACTTATTCATTCCATTACTCTTCTTCACCTATTTTGCCCATCCTTCCACCACACCCTCTCCCTCAACTATTAGTTTGTTCTCTGTATTTATGGGTCTGTTATGGGTTTGTTTTTGCTTTTTGTTTATCCCTTTGTTTTGGTTTTTAGATTCCACATATAAGTGAAATTGTATGGTATTTGTCTTTCTCTGCCTGATTTATTTCACTTAGCATAATGTCCTCTAGGTCCATCCATTTTGTCACAAATGACAAGATCTCACCCTTTTTTGTGACTAATAATCCACTGCTTGTGTATATGTATGTATGTGTATATATACATACATATCTCATATGTGTGTATATGTATGTGTGTGTATATCTTTCTATCTATCTATCTAAATATCTATCTATCTATGTCTCTATGTCTATCTCACATCTTTATCTGTTCTATCACTGGGCACTTGTGTCTTGGGTTACTTCCATAGCTTGGCTATTGTTAATAATGCTGCAATAAACATTCAGGTATATATATCTTTTCAAATTAATGTTTTTATTTTCTTTGAATAAATACCCTGTAGTGGAATTACTGGATCATATTGTATTTCTGTCCCTTCATACAGTGTTTTCCGTAGTGACTGTACCAATTTACATTCCCACCAACTGTGAAACAAGAGTTCTTTTTTTCTCCACATCTTCACCAATATTTGCTATGTCTTGTCTTTTTGATTCCAGCCATTCTGACAGGTATAATGTGATGTCTCACTGTGGTTTTGATTTGCATTTCCCTGATGATTCATGATGTTGAGCATCTTCTCATGTGTCTGTTGGCCATCTGTATGTCTTCTTTGGAAAAATGTCTATTCAGATCCTCTGAGTAGACTTTTTAATTGGATTGTTTTTTGTTTGTTTGTTTGTTTTTTTCTTTTGTATTGAGTTATTTAAGTTCTTTATGTATTTTGGATATATTAACTGTGTGTTAGATATATTATTTGCAAATATCTTCTCCCATTCAGTAGGTTGCCTTTTGTTTTGTTGATGATTTCTTTCACTGTGCAAAAGCTTTTTATTTTTCTGTAGTCCTAATAGTTTAATTTTGCTTTTGTTTCCCTTGCTTGAAGAGCTATATCTAGAAAAATGTTGTGACAACAAATGTCAAAGAAATTACTGCCTATGTTTTCTTCCAGGTGTTTTATGGTTTCATGTCTCACATTTAGATCTTTAGTCCATTTTGAGTTTATTTTTGCTTATGGTGTTAGAAAATGGTCCAGTTTCATTCTTTTGCATGTGGCTGTCTAGTTTTCTCAACACCATTCTTGCTTCCTTTGTGATAGATTAATTGACCATATAGGTGTGGGTTTATTTTTGAGCTCTCTATTCTGCTCTAATGATCTATTTGTCTATTTCTGTGCCAGTTCCAGACTGTTTTGATTACTACAGCTTTGTAGTGTATTTTGAAATCTGGTATTGTGGTACCTCCAAATTTGTTCTTTTTCTTCAACATTGGTTTGTCAAATTGGGGTCTTCTTTGGTTCCATACAAATTTTAGCATTATTTGTTTGAGTTCTGTGAAAAATACCGTTAGTTGGGATTGTATTGAATCTGTAGATTGCTTTGGGTACATTTTAACAATATTAATTCTTCCAATCCATGAGCATGGAATGTCTCTTCATTTGTGTCATCTTCAATTTCTTTCATTAGTGTTTTATAGTTTTCAGAATACAGGTCTTTCTCTTCCTTGGTTAAGTTTATTTCTAGGTATTTTATTCTTTTTGGTGCAATTATAAATAGGATTGTTTCCTAATTTTTCCTTCTGCTACTTTGTTATTAGTATATAGAAACAGGACTGATTTCTATGAAATAATTTTGTATCCTGAAACTTTACTGAATTCATTTACTACTTCTAAGAGTTTTTTTGTGGATTCTTTAGGGTTTTCTATGTAGTATGATGTCATCTGTTATTAGTGACAGTTTAGCTTCTTCCTTACCGATTTGGATATGTTTTCTTTCTTTTTCTTATCTGACTGGTGTGGCAAATACTTTCAGTACTATTTTGAATAAAAGTGGCAAGAGCAGCCGTCCCTGTCTTGTTCTTGATCTTAAAGGAAAAGCTCTCAGTTTTTCATCATTGAGTATGATGTTAGTTGTTTTTTTGTAGATGGCCTGTATTATGTTGAGGTGTGTTCCCTCTAAACCCACTTTGTTGAGTTTTTATCATGAATAGATGTTGGGTTTTGTCAGATGCTTTTTCTGTGTCTATTCAGATGATCATCTGATTTGTATCCTTCATTTTGTTGATGTGGTGTATCATGTTGACTGGTTTGCAAATATATAACCATTCTTGCATAAATCCCATTCTTGTAATAAATCCTACTGGATCATGGTGAATGATCCTTTTGATGTATTGTTGAACGTGGTTTGCTAATATTTTGTTGCGGATTTTTGCATTTGTGTTCTTCAGGAATAATGGACTGTTGTTTTCTCTTTTTGTGTCATATTTGTCTGGTTTTGGTGTTAGGATAACTTTGGCCTCATAGAATGAATTTGGAAGCTTTTATCCCTCTCCTGTTTTCTGGGATAGTTTGAGGAGAATAGGTATGAACATTTCCTTAAATGTTTGGTAGAATTCACCTGTGAATCCATCTGGTTCTGGACTTTTGTTTGTTGGGAGTTTTTGATTTTGATTTTGATACTGTTTCAATTCTGTTACTAGTTATTGGTCTATTCAGATTTTCTATTTCTTTCTGATTCAGTTTTGGAAGATTATATAGTTCTAGGAATTTATCCATTTCTTCCAGGTTGTCCGATTTTTTGGCATATGATTTTTCATAGTATTCTCTTATGTGACAGATTATTTAAAGTTAATTAAAACATATTTCTGTTGCATTATTAGTTCAAATAATGAAAAGCACTTTGATATTGTTTTAGTGGGTACATTTCAGTGTTTGACAAGTTGGATTTTTGCGTTGTGAACTATGACTTGTTTAAATGTACTGGTGTTAAAATTTCATTGAGTAGTAAATTGTCAATTAACATGAGCTTTTGTAACTGAAATCTGAAACTATGCCTATAGGTAAAACATAATACTAATGTGTATTAATTCAAATAGCCAGACCCAAATAAGCAATGCATTGGCACCATTTTAGTATCCTGATGATCTAACTGTATTCCTTTGCACGAATAGTATTTATAGTAGTTTAATTCATAGTATTCTTTAGCTCTGAGTTTTGTTTAATCTAAGAAGGCTAGTGAAGTTAATTATGTTGTCTAGAAATTGAAAAAGAAACCCACCAACAACCACCAAGATTGCTGCTAATGTTGATATGATTGAATTCATAGTAGAGGCAGCTGGATTTAATTATCAGTTTGCAACGTTGTGGTTTCAGCAGCAATTGCTGAGGAATGGATAATGTGAGTAACCTTCAAAGCCACTCACATTAGAGATAAAAACCTTGTCATTCAGGCAGACAGCTGACTGAACAAGTATTAAAATGAACAAAGGTTTCCCAAGGGAGGTTGCAGACTAAGGTTTGGTTTTGTCTCCTTGGCTTCAATTCAAATATGTCAGAGACATAGGATCTTATTCTTTTTAACTTAATAAAATTAGCCATTCTTAGCATTAAGGGGTGTGTTGGAGGAGAGGTTGATGGTGGGGGGCATTAAATGGCAATAATGGAAATTCTTAGTTAGCTAGTTACTCCATTCCTTATTTGGCTCATTTATAGGGAGAAATGTAGAAAAGAATCCCTACATTCTAATTATCTTAGTAGCATTACCTAAGTACCAACTTAAATTCTGTCACAGCTATGACTGAGCTGGCTAAGAGCAACGTGGCTACTGGTACTAGAAATCCACTATTTTCTCTCTAAATCAGTGTTTCTCAACCGTGGCAAAATTGACATTTTTTGGCCACGTAATTCTTTGTTGTGGGGGGCTGTCCTCTGCATTATAGGATAGCCTGGCTTCTGTGCACTGAATGCCAGTAACCTCTTCCCCTAGTTGTGAAGACTTAAATTGTCTCCAAATATTTGGTGTGCCTGGGTGGCCCAGTTGGTTGAACATCCAACTTGGTTTCAACTCAGGTCATGCTCTCATAGGTCATGGGATTCAGCCCCACTTTGGGCTTCACACTCAGCGGAGAGTCAGTTTGGGATTTTCTCTCCCTCTTCCTCTGTCCTTCCCCCCCCACTCATGCTCTCTCTCTCTTTCTAAATAAATAAACAAATATTTTTTTAAAAAAAAGTCTCCTAGTACTTACCAAAAATGCCCTGGGAAGCAAAATTGCCCCTCTTTGAGAACCACTGCTATAAGCCTATGAGAAGAATATAGGCAAGTTACTTTTGGAAGGTATAACAAATTTCTCACTCTGAGAAGCCCTTAGTGTTGTCAGCTTGCTACTCATCCATAAGAAGGGTAGTTCTTGTGCTTAGTATTCCTAAGAGAGTGGAATACTTGGAGGAAATATTAACATTTTAGAGTTGTTTAATTTTAAAAATGATTTTAATCTAACATCTTAGAGTTTAAATGCTTGTGTATACACACAGACATTTACAGACAGACATATGCACATAAACACTAGACCTCTATACATTAGTTTTATTCACTTTTACAAGTAGCATCCTTATGAAACTTTAGATGGGACATTCAGAAGTGTAACATCTCAACATAAATTCCATAGTTGCTTTTGCTTCTTTGCACAGCAGTACCTCATATGCTGGGAAGCAGCCCTTTAGCTACATGATATGAAACAGCGGGATGCAATAAGGAATGAATGAATCTTTAATGAATAGTTTTTAATAGAAGCCACATTGTTTTAATATGCAGAAGATAACATGGTATTAGTGCTGGCAATTAATTAAGGAATCCTTGCTAAGATAATTGGTAATCATTTTCTTAATTTCTTTGTGTGATTCAATAAATACATTTTTCTTTAAGTGTGATAACATTAGCTGACTGAATCACAGCTCCCTTTGTGTGAAGCTTAGAGTTACCAGATTGAAGTTCACAAATGTTAGGGAATTTGTCCTGCATTGTGTTAACTAATGAATCAAAAGAATAATTAAAATAAAAAGATTTGTCTGTTTTTAAAAATATGATTCAAAAGAAAAAGCCCTCTTAAGCCCCATGTGGATGATTTTACTTTTTTGTTATATTTTTAATCTCCACTCATCTCAAAGCCTCCACCTAAAGAAAAACATAGGAGTTCACAGAGCTGGTGGTGTTTGGGTGCAGGAGATAGAATGCAGAAATCTGAGTTCGGTTCTTGGTTTTCTCACCTGTATGATCTTGAGCAGGCTGGAATTTACTTCCTGTTTTCTTATATATAATAGGAGGTAACTCTTCTTGCCCCAGCCAACTCTTCATAAAATCTTCTAGAGATTAATTAGAGAAGTCATCTGAAGTGTTTTGCAAGCCTAGAAGAAAAACACTCTGTACCATAAGATACTACTCAGGTTTTTTCTTCCTGCACTTCTCTATGCCAGGCAGCTCTGCTTCTCCTGTCTACTCTCATCTATCCATTTAGCTGCTGGGGGTTGATTAAACTGTTACTCACACTCTCCTTCCCGGCTTGCATTAAAGAACAGTATTAGATTTCATTTTGTGGAGAGATTTAAACCCTACCTTGTCTGACAGACTTTGAATTCACCTCTTAAATGCATTCCTACAGGCCCCAGTCACAGTATCAACAAAGTTGAAAACACCAACTTTATTTCTTAGTCACTTTGAATAAAAATGATGCTGTTTATTTTTAACAAGTTTGGAATATTCTGATATAAACACTATCAGTTCTGATGTACTTCAGTAATGGGAATGGTGTCTGTGCTGGTTTTGTCGTTTTTGTTTTTTTTCTCTTTATGGAAAACTTATTTCTAACTGTTTCCTTTTTTGTAAATCTAATTGCTTTTGGTTCACCAAGAATTCATGGGCAATTGCTTTTCTCACTATTACAAATATATTGCAAGTGGAGCTTTTATATTCAGGGTTGCTGACCTGAATCTGTTTTCCTTCACAGTAATCTTGTGGTGTTTCCAGCTTAGGGAAGCTGACAGAGTTTGAAAAGACAATATTCATCAATCAGACTATGGGTGCTGCTCTTGTATCTTTTACACATAATTGTCAAAAAATCTTATTAATACCCGACTATGGGCCAATGCATGAAAATATAATCAGAGCATTGTAAAACAGATTCAGAGACAAACAGGAACCCTCATTTCGACCCCAATTTACTGCTATCCCACACAAATTTGGTATTCTCAATTTCTGAAGAAATTATCTATGTCAGACATGTAGGCTTATGGTCCAGCAGTTATAAGAAATGCCACCTTATATTAAAAAAGAACCCACCTCATACCTGGCTTGGTGCTTTACTCCTTGTTTTAATGATGTTGTGTCTCCAGCCATAATTCTGCTTTTTAGTCCTGGGGGGACACATATTTTAATTTTTTATTGGTTGTGATTGAGTTTCAGCAGATTCATACGAAGCCCTCCCTACATGCTTCTTGATCCATTTACCCTGCAGAGAAGTATATGTTTCTGTGTGTGTGTGTGTGTGTGTGTGTGTGTGTGTGTGTGTATGTGTATTGGTTGATGAGAAGGAAATGTCAACAGTTCATTTCAACTGAAGCAGCACGTTTGTGTCCCTACTTTAAGTAGATTCAAAACAGGGTATTTTTATGCGCTTAGCCATTTTCTTCTTCCCAATAGTCTCTGACTCTGAAATTTGATAGTAAAATGGGTTAGGAAGATGAAAATAATAAAGAAAAAGTCAGTTTACCAGTGATTTAATCTGTACAGTAAAATCCATTGAAATTCAAAGCTTTATAAGGTCAAATTTTAGTAAAAAAGAGATGGTTACTGATATAGTACAGTTTCTACCCTTTATATGATTGCCCGGACTGGGACTGACAGTATTTAAAAGGTTGGGCACTGTGCATGCATTGGCATGTAGTTTCAATTTATACTCCGTAAAATTTTTATGTGTAACTATTTTTTAATTTAAATGTCTAATCATAAAATATTCTTAGAGGCTTGAAAAAAAAACCTCTAAAAACTTAGATGTATGAAAAAAGCAGAAAATACTATATTTATGGTAACTTGCCATTTTGAGATACGATGGGGGCTTTTTCAATAAGTAATTGTCTGACTCTTTACGTGAGGATAGCTTTGTTGTTCATTGGTCACGTAGACTGAGGTCGTCCAAGGAGTCCATTTAGAATCCAGGTGAAAATTATCTAGTGGGTCAGAAAACAAATTAAAATGGGGGGTATAGGTATTTATATCTGATTCTAATATTTATATTCTTATATAAGCTACAGTGTATTCTGGAAAAGGGTCTCTGGCTCCCTTTACCTTATGGGCATTGTATTACTCAATGATTTTATGTTAGATTTGTCCAAATCTAACAAACAAATTTGTGTGCAGATTTGGATCATATTTTCTATTAGAATCTTAATGATTTTCTTAAAAAATCTGAAACTCTGTTTTTCATGTGTATAAGTAGAGAAGTTAACTAAAAAGGTTTATAATAGTGTCTTCACTTCCCAGACGTCCCTAAAACTTGTTTGTGTCATATGTTTTATATACAACTCAGTGCTTTCTAAAATATAGCACTAGCCCTGGGGCACCTGGGTGGCTCAGTGGGTTAAGCCTCCGCCTTCGGCTCAGGTCATGATCTCAGGGTGCTGGGATCGAGCCCTGCATCGGGCTCTCTGCTCAGCAGGGAGCCTGCTTTCTCCCTCTGCCTGCCTCTCTGCCTACTTGTGATCTCTCTCTGTCACATAAATAAATAAAATCTTAATATATATATATATATATATATATATATATATATATATATATAGCACTAGCCCTTAATTTTATTCTTGAATTATTTTAACTGTATAAAGTTTGCCTTCTCGTAATAGAGGGGAATGATGGATTGCACATGTGATAACCTCTTGATGATAGGGAATGCATTTTCTTAGGCTGGAATATTTTTAAAACTGAAGTAGTCTTCAATAGCCATTTCCCCTATTTCTTTCTTTCTTTTCTTTTTTTTTTTTTTTGAAGAGGACTGAACATGTCCAAACTAAGCTCCCCCTCTTCCTCTGAACTTACTGCTCACAGGGGCTTCCCCTTTTCCTTGATGGTAACAACTTCCAGTTGCTCAGGCCAAACATCTGGATGTCATCCTTGACTTCTCTCTTTCCTTTATATCCCATGCCTAATCTTTCAAAAAAACCTTTTGATTCTATGTTCAAATTATGTCCAGAACCTATCACTTTTCACCATCTCCACTCTATTATCTCATCCAAACTACTGTCCTCTTTTGCTTCGATTATTTTAGTGGTCTCCTTCGCTGGTTCCCTGCTTTCACCTTTGCTCTCTTTTCTCTTCTTACAAAGCAGCGAGAGCAATCCCTGTGAAAGCATAGACAGTGCATTCTACTCCTTTGATCAGATGCTGCAGAGGCTTCCCACTGCCCCCACCACACAGAAGAATCTACGTGATGTGCCCCTACCATCCTGTTGTCTGTGTGAATTCATTTCCTCTGATTTCTCCTCATCCCTCTCCCCTTTCTAACCACACTGACCTCGTTGCTGTTCCTCACATATGCTGGGTATTTTCCTGCCTCCGGTGTTTGCTGCGATTCTTGCTTTACCTCTGTCACTCTTAGATACCTTCTAGATACTCCTCTCCCAGATATGTTCCTGATGGGCTCCCTCATCTAATGTCTCCTTCCCATGAGGGTGTCTTCACCATCTTTAAAACTACAGCTGTTTCTCTGGCACTTTCTATCCTCTTACCCTGCTTAATTTTTTGTTTTCCTCTCTGGTGCTTACCACTGTCTAGAAGACTATACAATTTACTTATTTTATATTTTCTGTCATTGCTTACTAGAATGCCAATTTTATGAAGGCAGGGATTTTTGTTGTTTTTGTTTGATAATATATTTCCAGCCTAGAATGTACTTGGCACATAGCATATGCTAAATAATAATCACTCATTTGTTTACTGATTATTGTGGATAGATTTTCACTTTTATCAATTAACTTGATTCTCCTCCATGCTCACAGGACAATTTGACACAGATTAGGTCTTGGCTCATGAGTAGATCTTGAACAGATAAAGAGAAACAAGAGGAATTCAGGGAGCAGGAAGAGTTTGCAAAGACACTGAGAAGTGAGAGAGCGGTGTGAAGATTTGGGGGTGAAGATCTGAAGGAGCATAAGGAAGGAAATGGTAGGAGAATGACATTCCAAGGTTTATAGCAAGTATATTATCAGGGGACTTGTAAATTCTGCCAGGGTGCCCAGATTTATTCTCTGGGCAGTGGTGAATCATTAAAAGATTACACAGAGGTCAATTTGCTCCGATTAGTATTTTGGGAGAAAAATCAATGCAGTATAAATTCTTTTAAAAAACTGTGAACTTCTCAAATTGCATAGATGAGTATAGGAAATGATTTTTCTTACATCATGCTATATCATGAAACAGCATCCTGGAAAGGTTTAAACCTTAAATGAGTTTGGATCAAAGTTGCAAACACATTTGCACATCTGAGAATGAACAAGGGCATATGTGACCTATGTAAAGTAAAGGCCTTTGGACCCTAGCCCGGTTTTAGGAATTTTATACTACTGATGTGATGTTCCTGTTTTACCATCACAACAGGCTAGTTATTATTGCACTTGTTATCACTGAATGTGCTTTGATATTATTTGCAGCTAAAGGGCAAATGGTAACTTTCCTTTAATTAACAGTATTTTCAATTACTTTTCATTCTACATTTGTAAAGAAAAATTGACTCAATGAAATCCACTTGCTTTGTGAAAACAAAGACTTTTCTTAGTGGCAGAAAAATAGCCCCTAGGGGAAGAAATTTTATATTTGGAGAAGTGTTGGAGGGTGGTATTTTAGAGATAGTGTGTGGGTTGCCAACAACGATTGCACTTTTCCAGGTAAATAGAGCCTCTACCAGGTAGACAGTCTCTGGAAACAGCCACATGTTCAACTAAAATGTTTTAGCGAATGTAGTGAGAGTTGGGTAGTTTTTCATCTTTATCTCCATTTCCAGCACATCAAAAGAATTTAGCTTTAATTGCTTCTTATAGGAATTAATCTGTATGGAAGCCTATCTCTAAATAGCCAGAGAGGCCATGCCCAAATGTGAAGCCAATCTTCTCTCCACACTTGCCAGTGCCCCAGAGAGATTTGCTCACATGTAAACAGACCCCTATTGGGTTCTCATTAGTAGAGCTAACAGTAACTTATTTTAAACGGAGATTTTAGGAATTCTAATAACTTTCTGTCAGGATACTTGGTTCCAAGCAACAGAAATGGACTGGTTATTTTAAGCCTAAAAGGATTTCACTGGAAGACTAGTGAGGGAGGAAAGGGGCACACTGATTAGTGGGGAGGTAGAAGGTATGGGAGGCAAAATGGGTGGCAACCAGGGACCTCTGGGGGAAGCAGGAACTATACTTAGTAGCGAAAGTCTGGTTTGTCAGTGGCCATTGATCTTGCAAGGAATTTGCCTCCTAGAAATTCTTTTTTACTCATGATTCAAGCTACCGGAAGCAAGTACCTCGTAGGCTATCAGTGAGTGGGTAATGGAAAACTCTGTCCTCCTCTGCTCCTTAGTAGGAGGCCACAGTACAATGTAGGCTCTATTGTCTAGACTATACCAAGTGGACAATTTGCCCCAAAGAGAGACCACAGTGTTCTTAGGAAATGGGGGTTGGGGGCAGGTTGAATGTTATCAAAATGATGAATATATGCTACTCTTGGTATTTTATTTTTTGTTGCTTTGCTTTTTTTCAGGTGGCAGTATGGTGAGGGGTAAGGGTTCTTGCCTTTGCAAATTGGTTTAAAATATCCATATATCTATACTAACCATGTAGTAGAGAGATTCTTTTTTCTTTTTTTTTTTTTTTCTTGTGGAAAGGTGTTGTGGGTTTGGGTGGAAAAGAAGAAAGTTTCGGTACAGGCCAATGTACTGTCTGCCTGTAGTAACTCAGGATTATCTGTAGTACTGTAGACCCAAAATTGTTCTAAATTATACTGGAACTGCTCTACTTTTTCCTTGCCCACTGCTCCTAAACTACTAACAAAGGAAGCTAGGGTAAATCAAAAAATTCTTTATATGTTTTTTCTTATTTCAAATCAGGTTGGGATCAAAGGTAACTATTGATTAAAACAGGTAAATGTATGTGCATACATACACATATGTATTTATGTATCTTATTTAATACTTTGTTATTTAGAGTCCATTGCAGGCCTAATGTCCCTAAACACTTTATGTTTATTTCTTAAGAACAAATAAATTCTTTTATATAACCATAGGATAATTATCAAAATCAGGAGGTTAACATAGACACAGTATTGTAATCTATAAACCCCATTCAGAGTTCACCAATTGTCTAAATGTCCTTGATAGCAAAAATACATTTCGGATCCTATGTTGTATTTTGCTGTCATGTCTCTTTGGTCTTTGTAATATGGAGTACTCACTCATTAATCTCAAAAGAAAGAGATTTTTAAAAAAATATTGATATTTTTTGAATATTTTGCAGGATGTCTCTCATTTTGGGTTTGGCTGGTAAATCTTTATATGAATGTACTTAGGTTTTATGCTTTTGGCAAAAAGATAACAAAAATGATGTCTTCTCAGTGCATCAATTCAGGAAGAACATGAGGTCAGTTTCCATTCCTAATAATGTTAACTTTGATCATTTTCTCAAGGTGGTGCTTAATAAGTTACTGTCCAACTTCAAAAGGTTCCCAGGATAGAGAGATCCCAAAACAAGGCAGTCATGGCTGTGTGTGTAAGGTGTACTGAGAGCAATGGAGAGGTACTCACTTTACCCAGAGGTGGCTGATTAGTGGGATGCTTTGGAAATAAATGCAGGGCTCAACGTGGGGCTTGATTCCAGGACCCTGAGATTAGGACTTGAGCTGAAATTAAGCATCTGATGCTTAACTAACTGAGCCACCCAGGCACCCCAAGTTCTAATTATTTTAAATCATAACGAAGAATGTTATATAACTACTGTTATGAGTTTGTAAACTTGTTCTATCTGGAAAATTTGCTCTTCTATAGAGGTGACATAATGGTCACATATGTGGGGGAAAGCAGTAAATGAAATCTTTCTAGAATGTTATAAGGTCTTTGTTTTTTATATGATATAATTGGAACATTATGGATTCTTCATATGGAAGAATCAAAATACATTAAGCCTGGTGTCCATGGCTCTCTGAACATATGCAAGGATAACCTTCATGAGTATATGAAATCCTTTAAATGATAAAACAACTTTTTGTCAGTTTATATTTTTATATGCATTTTTCTCTCATAGGGTCCATAGCTTTTATCAGACTCTTGGTGTGTCCTTTGAATTCCTCCAAATTAAGAAGTGTTTGTAGAGTGGTATGTTGAAAGTAGGATTATAACCCTAGACTAGCTATACACAGTGCAGTCTGAGACCAGTAATTTAATTTTTCTAACCTTCAGTTTCTTCTTTTCTAAGAAAGGGTTTTAATTAAGGTCAAGTTTTCTCAATGAATGTATTTCAATCAACAAATATGTCTTAAAGACTTTTGCAGTCTAGGTGAACATAGGTAAAGTTTTTTTGGCCATTACAGTGTTGGCCCTCACAGTGTATTAAGAAATTTGAGCACAACAGTCATTTGGAGCAGATTGGTGCTAATGTGTTTGGACAAATGTATGCACTCAAGTTCTCCACAGTCTTCACAATGCTCTATAGTCTCACATCAGATTTCTTCACTCATTTATATGGTTTTCCTGCCCCTGGAAGCATTTGAGATCATGTCTTCATATATACACAACATATTCTTCGGCTGAGAAAGGAGAATGGGTCATAGGGAGGTGATACAATGTCAGGAAGTCATGCCTCTGTGTGCCTTTATTGAGGGAATTCTGAAGCTCTCTGTATTCCTATGTGTGCCCCCATTATGGAGGAAGATTTAATGCTTTTTACTGAAAAGGGTTCCTCTGCTCAGAGTGGATGCTGGAAGATTATCACCAACTTGTATTGCACATCTTGTATTACACTCTGAAGTATTTGCCATCCATCAATATTTTAGGATGTTATGTTATATCGGGCTTACTAGATCCCAAGTCAGAGTGAGAGAGAGAGTTCTGGAAAAATTAGAAAGGGTATGAAAAAACTTCTCAGGCCCTGTTTGCTCATACATAAGATAAAACCTGAAGTAATTGTGCATTTTAGATGACTTCATTGACTAGGTCAGCAAATTTTTCTGTAAAGGGCCAGAGAGTAAATATTTTTGGCTTTGTCAGCTATACAGTTTCTTTTGCAAACACATAAGCCACTTTAGACAATACATAAATACATAAATAACTGATCATAGCTGTGTTCCAATAAAACTGTATTTACAAAAAAGGCAATGGATTGTAGTTTGCCAACCCCTGGGCTAGGTATTCATTAGAATATGGAGTCTGATCTTAAGAGAGGCTTAAAAATCTTGAAGAGTTATCACAAAGATTAAAATAAGGTGTGAATACAGAAGGTATTAGAAAAGATGACCCACAAGAAAAGTGGTCTGGGATTATTTAGCTCCACCAAGAGGCGGCTGTTGGGTGACATAATTTATGTTTGACATGAAATATAATTTCCTGACAATGAGAGTGGTTACAGTATCGAATGAGTTATTAAGGCAGTTTGTGGACTCTCCCTGAAAGGTTTTAAAAATAGTATAAATTTTCATCTGTCTGAGGTGGCTTTCTTTGGGAATATAAACAGGATAATCTGTAAGCACTGGGAGACGAACAGTGTGGAATGTAGAACTCTGTTTGAAAATAAAATTGGAATAAGATTGGGCAGAAGCAGACCAATAATTCAGAATTCTGATTTTTATATCCGTACTTGATGCTTTTGTATTAATTAGGCACAGATTTTTAAAAACAATTTTGCTAATCTCTGAAATGCCCAGTGTTCAAGGAATATGTTTGATTAACATCTGATAAAATCATAGGTAGTGTATTTAATGATTGTGAAATGCTATGTAAAATTTAAATAACAGATATAATATTTCACTTAACAGAATTATCCTTAAATTCTTTTGAAAGCCCCACAATACATTTTACCCATTCTATTAAGTAACCCATGCAGAAAACTATAATTTTGTGAAGGGGGAATGAAGATTATACATCTATACTTTATTGACTTATTTGGTCACATTGTGTGTTACTAACTTAAGGCAGTGATTGAAGCAACTTTAGTCAATTTTGGGTTACTATCTAACTTACATGGAATAGATTTATAGAAAAATATTATGACAGCATTGTCAGGGACTTTGGAGGATGTCTAGTTCAAACCTTTAATATTTAAGATAGAGAAACTATAACCCTGTCTTGGGTTTTATTGCACCTGATAAAAGCCTAGAACTTCAGCTTTATTGCTTATTCCACAGAACTAGCTTTTTCAATTTGGTATGCTTTTTTTTTTTTTTGTCCAAAAAAACTAATCATAAGACAGTAAATTCAAGGTTCATAGATCTACTTAGCTAAAGAATTTATCATTGTGTAAAACCTGGTTAAGTTTAAATACCTAAACCTTTTCCAGGGCTGTGCTATGGTCATTCTGTCAGTTTCTTCTTTCATTGTCTCAACATGTGTTGTGTATTTTGAGAATCTGTGCTATTCATTCCAATAATGGAATAAAATAGGGCATGATAGTAGAGACTACTATCCCATGTGGTGAATTAAAGATTTATTCTATCCTGTTACAGTCTTATGGGGGAAGAGTAGTTGGGGAGAAATGTGATCACTGTGTTATGCATATTAAAGGATAAATAGAATTTAATAGAGAAGACCTCTTCCTTGTTAGTAGGGATTAAACTGAACATAACTGCAAATTAAAATTTCATCTGAGAAAGTTTCTGTGTCTTTCAGACATTATGTAATGAAGAAAAAATATGAAGTATTTCTTTTTCAGTCTAATGTATTACAATAGGTATAGTTAGAGCAATTTTACTCTACCATCTGATCCACATGTTATTAAAGTTACTTTCTTTAAAAGAAGTGAAATAGGGAGGCTTTGCCACTTATTTTGGGGATTCCACATTTAAACAAAAAGTTTTTGGAACACTTAAATTGAATCTACCATACTAGCAGTTTGTGAGTAGGTGCTTAAGTTTATATTTGTGTTTGTGTGAGAGAAAGCAGTTTGTGGGAAAAATCAGGCTCCTTAAGTTAGTTACTACTCCAGCAGGATAAGCAAAAATGTTCTCTTTTGGCTTTATCACTTGTAATAAACAGACTTGACCCTGAATGATGTTGGATATTTCTGAAAGTTAATTTCACTTGTAGGAGGTTTGCTGCTATTGATATGAAAGAAAAGTGTTGTAGCCACTGAATACAGTTTCAAAGGAGGAGTTCTAAAATCTCTGTGCTACAGCAACATCATACTTGGGGGACTAAGCTCCTTAAGATCAGTTATGTCTGGTGCATATACTTATTTGCTTCCTAAAACCTGAAGTATAATCTACACATAGAAAAATGCACACATCATAAGTATTCAGTTCAATGAGTTTTAAAAATTGCACACACCTGTGTTACCCATACTCCTATCAAAATATAGGACAGTCTCATCACCATAGGGTTTTTCTTGCCCCTTTCCGTCATTCCCTGTATTGAACACCACCACAACCCAGGCAACCACTGTTCTGATCTCTTTCACCATAGCTTAGTTATGCCATTCCAGAACTTCTTATAAATGGCATCATAAAGCGTCCTCTGTCGTGCTTGGATTCTTTCCCTCAGCAAAGTATTTTCTGAGGTTTATCTGTGATGTTGCATGGATGCTGTACGATGTGGGCAATTCATTCCTTTTTATTGCTGAGTAACAATGCTTTTGTAATGACTCTCGTTTTATGATGTAAGTTAGAACTATGTGGGAAGAATGGATTGTCCCTGTATAAGTTAGAGAATAAGGCCACATTAGAGTACTCCATTGAGACCAGTTCTTACTATAGTATATCCTATTATGAAAAGTATTTCTATATATACAAAATTATTCAATCACAATGACAACTAATAATTCACATATTTTTCTATAGTTTAGGATAAAATTGTATCAGAGTCTTAGAGTTTTTAATTGATACCTATCTAATATTTACTAATTTTATGAAATAAATATTAGGAGCCCAATATGTGACAGACTTAATACTGTATGATTTGCTTATGTATTTTTTTAAAGATTTTATTTATTTACTTGACAGAGAGAGAGAGAATGAACAAGTACAAGCAGAGGGAGCAGCAGGCAGAGGGTGAAGCAGGCTTCCCACTGAGCAAGGAGCCCCATGAGGGACTTGATCTCAGAACCCCAGGATCATGACCTGAGCTGAAGGCAGCCACTTAACCGACTGAGCCATCCACGCGCCCTTTTGTATTTTGAAATTACATGTAAAAGCTCTAGAAGAAATGAGACATCAGTAATTGATCTAAACCTATATATTTATTTATTATTGATGATTACCAGTTTTGCTGTAAATCTGTCACTTTATAAGCTGATGCAAATAAAAAAAAAATTTGTGAAGATTCAAGATCTGTTAGAAAAGGATAGGTACTGAGAAAAGTGAGTTTCTATACACCAGATTTCAAAAACAGTTTGTCCTAAAAGCTTTCTTTGCTGCTTGCTGTTGAAAAATGGACTCCATGGGGTTGAAGCATCATGGAGATTTTAATTAAGTTTTAATTAAATGTTTTCCATGGTTTTGCATAATAAGGAGATAATATCAAATCTAATTCCTGCAAAATCTAACATGCATCTGGGTAATCAACACATGAGGAATCTCTAAGCATCCACATAGTTGAGTATTATTTCTAGTAAGTGTATTTTAAAAGGATGATCCTTACAATGTTTCTTTTTTTTTTTTTAAGATTTATTTATTCGACAGAGAGGAGCAAGATCACAAGTAGGCAGAGAGGCAGCAGAGAGAGAGGAGGGAGCAGGCTCCCTGCTGAGCAGAGAGCCCGATGCGGGGCTCGATCCCAGGACCCTGAGACCATGACCTGAGCCAAAGGCAGAGGCTTTAATCCACTGATCCACACAGGCGCCCCCCCTTACAATGTTTCTAAATGTGTTTATTAGAATCAGTGAACTTAGAACTCTCCAGGGGAGAAAATTTTTGTCTTAACTTTTACTTCAAATTTCACTGGTTTACCAAAATGACAATTTAATGATTTACTGTCTCTGAAATTAGTGTGTTTTGGTGTTTGCTAATTAAAAAAAAAAAAATCTTACATAAGCACTCTTTTGGACTTTTAAAAGTTTAAGTGTTAGACTACAAAATGTTTCTTCACTTTCGAATGTGTGAACATATTAGGAGTTGCCTAAACTCTTTGTTATCTGTAATTGGGGATAATGATACATCAAGACAATAAGGTTGTTGTAAGGCTTACATAAAATATTATCTCATAGTATTTCATGGTCACACACTGGCTAAAACCCATACTTTAGTCCTTATCTCCAAATGAAATTATAGGGATAATTACAAAGATCAGCTAACAGGAATAAACATCTAAAATATATCACAGTTTTGTCATTTCTTCATTTTTAATATACTGTAAGTTTTAAACAAATGAAACTATCCCATTTCTCTCTTGATCTTTGGGAAACTCTAGTTTAAAAAATCTGTGATGTACAATATAAGCCAAACATATATTGAGTTTCCCTTAGTTGCCAAGGACTGTATTAAATACTAGGAATACAACGATGAGTAATTCAAGATTCCCCACATCCTTTTCCCTGTTCACCTTTTTTTCCTTATTTCTTTTAGCTTTTCATTCAATATATATTTTTACCCTTAATTTCAAGACCTACATTTTAACTGTAAATGAATAGGTCAGATTGGATGGTTTCTAAAATTTCTTCCATTTCTGCAATTCAATGCCTCCTAAATCTATGCTTTGAATACTAACACAGGTATGTGCAAATATTAAGGCAGGCTTTGCAGAGAAATGCAGGAAGTTTGAAATTATTTTATATCCAAACTAAAGAAACTAAGCTTCAGAGTCAGACAGGCCTAGGTACAAATATTTACCATTTGGATAATCTACCAAATCTCCTTGAATTTATCTCTGTGGAGTAATCAACCCATGCGGATACAAATACTACTTACTTTATAAAGTGTTAGGAAGATTAAATGAGATAATGCATGTAAAGCACTTAAACAGATGTGTTCAGAATATAATAAGCTTACAATAAGTATCATTCATTGTTATTCAGGCAATATAAATATAGGTAATTTATCCATCTGGAAAAGTATCCCTAAATATTCTTAAGTTAGATAAAATGTGTTTGTCCTCATTTTACAAGAAAAGTTAGTGAACTTGGCAATGATGACAAACTAAATGTATTTTCTGCTCATTCCTGTCATGCTTTTGTCAAGAGCAGCTCTTTGACATGATTAGGTGGCAAGAGGAATATGACATAGTAGAACCATCTTATATCTGGCATCCCATGGCTCAGCACAGTACTGAACACAACAGCTCCAGCACATGTTTGTTGAATGGGTGAACAAATGATTGACTGGATGAATGAATGAAAAGGATTCTACAAGATCATTTGTCCTTGATACTTGATACTAGACTTCTAGACTACTACTAGTAATAGTAAGACTACTCAAGGCAACATTAGTAAATGGTTGAGTAGGGACCAGAATCCAGACTTGCCTATTTGTTGGTATTTTTCTATAATTCTATAATCTTCTGTTTCTTACAGTGACACAATTCATGGTCATGTTGCATCATGATGACTTCACAAAACATGTGATACAATCACATTTTTGACTCACCCATAGCAAGAATCTCAAGTACTAAGTGAGTAGTAGTTTGCATTAGTTTTCTTATTTTATTTTCAGAAAATATGGGACTAGGAAAAAAAGAGATGACTGAGAATTACAGACCAATTTTTAGTATCCAGTAAATGTTTGTTCCAGAGGAGTGCTTTTCCCCCAATGTTATAATGTTATCCCATCTTTTCTGAGTTAATGATGGCCTTGTGACTCTGAGCAATAGCACTATGTGGCTCTTTTGGATTCCATTGGACCTGTTATGATATGGAATCCTATTAAGAAGAATCCCTTTGAGATCTTGAGATAAAAGGCCCTAAATGTGTATCATTAGTGGTTATAACATTGAGCAAAAGTCATGCTTCCTTTTATATATCTTTGATCTTAAATGATTTGAGTTTGGGCCAAAATGGAGTTACACTCTCAGAACAGCTGCAGGAGTAAGAAAGAACATTTTTGAGAGGGATAGAAATTGAGAAATATGAATTGAAATCAGGACTAGTGAAGTCACTTTAGCAGTGGTATAAAGGAGCAATTAGAAATCTAGGATGGCAATGTACCAATGCTTAGGGACCAGGTGTTTTTAATTAAACATATCTTAAAGTATTAAAAATTAGAAATGCATACATCCTACATATTTTGTGTGTAGGGTTAGCTAGAAAGTAAAAATATAGCAAGGAACTAAAGAAACTGCCAGTAGGAAAATCAGTTGAAATAATCCAGATGCTTCTACCATTTTAAAGGTCAAATCTGGTTTGCTCATAAAGCCAGAGTAGTATGAGAGGAGATATTTAATAAATCTTGGAATTTGGTAGTAGAAGAAAAGCGGTGAATTTACAGATCTTAAGCTTGGTTGCTTGGATTTTCACATTATGCCATCTAAGAGTAGAGAAGATTTCTTCCAGCTGTAAAATTGTGGGTTAAAAGAAATGTCACACTTTCACTTTTTTCTCTATTTAAATGAATATCCATATGTTCTGAATGTTACCAGATTTTCAGGCTTTAGAAACTGAAGGCTTTTATTCATAGGACAGGCTTTGCAGGAGCTACTATAGTGCAAATTCATCCTTATAACTCTCCTAACACACGTATATATTTCTCTTTGGAAATATCAGCTCTTGGGTAGCAAGAATAATTTCATTGTGGCCTTTATAGCTTTTGGCTTTTGTCTGAAAAATCCAGAAAGTGCAGAGGTTATGATGTATTGCTTCAGTGACATGAACACTTGTCCCTTAGGATTGACATTTCAGGAACTTCTTCATGTGTTACAAAGCCACCTGCAGAGAGTATTTGAAAGTCACTGGATAGCTGACTTCACCCACAGGGAAAGTGACAGGGACCTGGAGTAGAGCCTTTTCGGTGGAAACCTTTAGGCATAATTAGATTATTCTAGCAGGTAGTGGATTCATGTCAATCCAGACATCTCCGGAGGGTGCTGGGAGCTACCAGCATCACACGACAGCTTTCACTGGCTGGTTGCCACTGTACTCTGAGTTAACTTCAGGGACCTTTTGAACTGCCTTCAGGAGGTGGGGTAGGATTGCAGCAGGCTCTAGAGGCATTTTAAAGATTCTTTCTTTATCTGAGTTGGCCCTAGGGATTTGGAGAGAACCTGGGATGGTGGAGGTAATTCGAGGGTCCTCTGAAAGGTGAACTATCTATAAAATACTGGTTTGGCATATAGTGACTTATTCATATAATACTGGTATGCATTATTCATAAAAATATTCATAAAATGCTGGGCTGACATATAGTAAAATATCCCTAAAATATTGGCATTGAAACGCGATTGATACTATGTGTGATGGTTAATTGTGTGTGTCAATTTGGGCTAATGGATGCCCAGATAGTTGATAGTAAAACATAAGCTCTACGTGTGTCATTGAAATTGTTTCTGGAAGAGCTTAGCATTTGAATTGGTAAACTGAATAAGGATCTCCCTCATGTGTGTTGGTGGGCATCATCCTGTGTATTGAAAGCCTGAATAAGGGAAAAAAAGCAGAAGGACAAATTTGCTCTTTCTCTGGAGTGGGACATCCATCTTTTTCTGCTTCAGAGAACATCAGTACTCCTGAGTCTTGGGCCTTGGACTCAGATCAGAGCTTACACCATCAGTACCCTACCTTCCCATTCTTGGGCCTTTGGACTCAGAATGGAGCTTATACTGTTGACTCCTCTGCTTTTCTGGACTTCGGACTTGGACTGAATTATACCACCAGTTTACAGATGGCAGATAGTAGAACTTCTGGGCCTTCATAATTACATGAGCCAGTTCCTATAATAAATCTTTTTTTTAACCTATCTATTGATTTATATATCTATCATCTATCTATATGTTGATGTATCTATCTCTTATTAGTTCTGTTTCTTTGGAGAGCCCTGATGAATACAGATTCATGTACGAAGAGTTGTTCTAGAGGAGCAGAATTTGAAGAATGAGCTTTCTGAATTGGTTTTGTTGTTCCTGGAATTGGTTCTCTAATCTGATTAGATTTAAAGGCACTAATGACTCTATTTCCAGTAGTAAAGAGAGCATGGATAGTCCATGGTGTCAACTGTATATAGAGATATATAAACTCTCCTCACTGGATACTCCTAATCAGCCACTTATAAGAAGCAAGGAGTCAAATGATTTTGTATATGATAGTTTTAACATTTTCAGAAGACTAAGGAATATAATGACATTGGTTGGCTGCTCCTAATGTCTCTGGACAAAGTGGTAAAAGAAAAGGATGAGCTCAGGGATTCAAATTCCCAGCTCAAACGCAGCTGCATAAATGACCTAAGAGCTTCTATATGTGCCTTGAGGGAAAACCTTATCTCTTGTAGCTAGCTGCAGGGCTGAAATTGCTGAAACTCAGAATTGCATGTGGTGGTTGGCCAAATTATAATGCAAGTTGACCTCTCAGCCTCAAGGGATGTCTACTATTAATGTGAGGACATTGATTGGAAAGAATGAGATCCTGTAAGTTAGGATGAGGATGTGTGGGAAGACTCTGATTGATCTGGGGACATTGAATGCCTAAATTCTGATGAGTCTTCTTTCCTAGTGGAAGTGGCCTCCTCACCCCCAGTGGCAGCTGCTTCACTACTCCCAATGGTAGAGATCTCTCCAACCCTGACTGAAGGGATTAACCCTGCCTTGTCCAAAGAAACTGCACTGGCATCCCTGAAGCAGTTGCCATGCAAGACAATGCTGATTCTCCTCAGGATACACCCATACCACTCTTTTTTGCTTCTACACTTATAACTAGACTCGAGTCCCAGTAGGCCTTTAAAAATGAGGTACAAAATATGACCTATGGGAAGGGAACTACACTAAATTAGAGTTTTCTAATTTATACAGGCAGAAATTCAGGGAATGCATGCTAAATGTGTGAGATAAAGGTGGAAGAAACATAAAATTGGATCAGGCCAAATATGCTGACATGAGCTCACTAAACAAAGGTTTTGCATTTGATATTGTAGCTTGGGGAATTAGAAGGGGCTCTAACAATTTCGTTGGACCAAAAGATGGCCCACTGTGAACAATTTGGAAATGCCCAACTTCCCTTGGTTTAATGTAGAGGAGGGGATCCAAACGCTTAGGAAGATTGAAATGTTAGAGCAGACTTGTCATTTAAGACCCACTCACCCACACAGGAAGGGTCCAGAAGACATAGTATATGTCACTATTGTGGGAAATAAATTTGTGGAGGGATCCCCAGCATTCTTGAAGAGCTTCATGGTCACTCTCCTCTGTAGGCCAGACCTTACAGTGGGAACCACAGCCACTCAATTGGAAAACCCAAATGTAATGGGAATAATAGGATCCCGGGGTGGCAGGGGTCAAGTGGTGACACTCAACTGGCAAAAACAAAGTGGACGTGGTTAACATAATGGACAGCAGGTACATTGATAAAGAAATAATAGAACACAATTTAGATATTCAACTTTAATTGTCCATACTTTATAGTTATTTAAAACTGACTTTAATAAGATATTTGGACCAAGACTTGGCACAAAGACTAATGAATTTGAAACATCTGAGTAGACTGTATAATTGGTTTAGAAATGGTTAATTCTACATCTCATAAGCCACTGTCCTGTCTTAAAAAATTCAGTCTGGTGTGTCAAAATGCTTTTTCATATTCAGATAAATACTGGTGGCTATTTCATTATTACAGCAGAGCCTGGTGTAGGTGAGGTGTTACAAATACCAACAGCGAGGAAATCTGGTTCTTTCAAATCTGTGTTTTTGGCTGAGGCTACAGAGTTTCCCAGTGGTGTCTGTTATAAAGCAACATGCAGGACTTGGCAGCAAGTTAGAGATAACAAGACTTCTATCCCAAAGATCATCCAGGCTGCATACTAAATTTTGCCCATCTGTCACCTGTCTCCCCTGTCCCATGTCAGAGTCAGATTTGGAACTGGTGACATTGGAGGTACTTGATATGCCTGGCAGAACAAAACCCAAAGGTCTTATTGTTCATGCCAGTTCAGATGTACTTGAATAGTAATTACTGTTCATATGGATTTCCTTGTGGTGTTCTCCTGTTTCATGAGCTTCCATCTTTCCTTAGATGGGTCACAGTGTACATAGTACTAAATATTAGGATTAGCAAGAGATGGTACCACAGAATGATTTTTTTTCAATATTACTTGAAGTGAAAGCCAAAGGATGCTCATACAAAACATTTTGATTGGACTGTATTTGTTGTATATTAACCAACTAGGTAAGTGTAAGTAGGTAGAGCTATAAATGTACTTCCAGAGAACTATGGTTTGAAACATTTAAGTTTTATGAGTATATAATTGAAAATATCACACTAACATGTGTCTGTTTATACATAACAATATAGATGAATCTCAGAAACAATGTTGAATAAAGGAACCATACACAAGAAAGTAGGTACAATATGATTCCATTTACATAATGTTCAAATACAGACAAACCTATTGTATGGCCCAAGAAATTAGGTTAATGGTTACGCTTGCAGTAGTACCTGAAAGTGGGGCAAAGCGGGGGCTTCTGAGATGCAGTAATGTTCTCTTTTCTTGATCTGGGTAATGGTTACATAATGTATTAAAATTTATCAAGCTGTATATTGATATTTATCAATTTGTGTATTTTTCTGTTTAAATATTATTCTTCAATTGAAATAGTAAAAAAAGAATTACTTTCAAAAGTAAAGTAACAGTTATTTTTTTTTAAATCACCGAACTAGAAAGCAAGAGAATTATTATTTTTTTCAACATTGTTCAGAGTTATCAATGATAATGATAATCATTTATTGAGCACATCTCCTATGTTAGACATAGCTCTAAGTGTTATAAATATGTTACTTATTTAACGATTATACCAGGTTTTGAGGTTCTTGTTATCTCAATTTTTTGGGAATTGGGATTTGGAGAAACTAAGCAGCTTGCTCAAGGTCACAGAGCAAGTTGGTGGTGATGCATGAATTTGAATGCTTGTCTGTTTATCTTCAAAGGAGGAGGAGCTCTTGTACTCTGCCACTCGATTCCATTTACCATCCCACTTGCACGTTGAGACAAGTTGTTAATTTCAGAATCTGGACTGAATTTTCATTTTGGGGACAGGCAGTTTTCCTTCTGGATTTTACTTTCTGTTCCCATGATAATGAATGGTTATTATTATTAACATTTTGTTCTCAATCTGTACCCAGAATTTATAGAACTCAAACAAAAATCAAATAGAAAACAGCAATATTAGTTTAACCCTAAAGTTCAGAAAAGCCAAAGAGTTAGTAATATTTCACAAACAAGTCAAACAGGTAGATTTGGGAATATTTTTGACTGACAGTCTTATATTTATTTTTTATTATTTTAGGAAGCTGCTTCCTAGTTTTGGCCTTTGTGCTTGTAAAGCTTATGGCTGAAAGAGAGAACAAGTGAGAGATATTAAGATAAAAAACTTTGAATTTAAGAATAGTAGTTTTTAATCTATTAGGGCAATATCGGGTAATTGGATTTTGAGAAGACTGGTAGTTTAAGGAATCACATTTTATTTCTTATTAGAAAACTTACTTGTTTCCCTGGGACACAAATAGTACTGGTATATGGCAAGGTCCAGGGAAAAAGGGATATAAGGGATGTAGGACCATGCCTTGGGGGAGACAGGCAATAATTTACCTTCAAGTCAGAATTAGGAGGATGTCATAGTTCTCTTGGGCTGCTATAAAAAAATGCCATTTACTGGATGACATAAACAACAAACATTTATTTCTCACAGTTTGGGAGGCTGAGAAACCTAAGATGAAGGTGGCAGCCGAGAGGTAGAAGAAGTGGAACATTAATGTTGTATAGTTTTAAAAGCATTGTCACCTCTCATTATACTCTCATGATTCTGTGAGATTGGTATCACGGTTATGTCAGTTTTACAGATTACAGATCTGAGGCTGAGAGAGGCTAATTAGCACAAACACCTTTAGCTAGTAAGCAACAGACTATGGGAATGAAGGAGGAGGAGCAGTTCATTATGACTAGATAAATTGGGAAAGATTTATGGAGGAAATGTATGAATTAGGTCTTTGAGGAGAAAGTAAGACTTAAGCACGAGAAAGTAAAGGGACAGGTACTGTTGGTAGGATAAACCGTGGAAGCCAAAAGCATGAGAAAGCATGGCTCTTTTGGTTTGTGGCCAACCATCCACGGTGGGTGGACAATAGGTCCCAGGGCCAGTGTAGTTTGGCTGCTTATAAAATTCTTTTGTGATCACATTATGAGGTCCTTGTTCTGTGGGCGATAGGAAGAAGTGCCTCTCTTCTGACTTGTAAGCAAATGAATGCCTGTCTCCCTCAAGTCATGGGTCTGCCTCCTCTGTAGCCCTTGCCCCTAGCCCTTGCCCCTACACTAGTACTATGTGTAGCCCAGGGGAGGAAATGAACACTGATGTTGTGGATGGCCAGGACACTGAAGTGATGAAAGAAGAGACCAGGTAGTGCATTATTGCAAAAGGGCAAGGTAGGCCTAGATGAGGAGTGCTTAGTAGAATTAGGAAAGGGGAACATTGGAGAACATTCCAACTGTTTCCCAGTGAGGCCCAGGTATTCCTGACTTTATGTAACTTTCTATTTGATTACCATTATGAGCAATCCTGAGGGATCTCATTAAAGAATTTTCATTGTAACACTGTTTACTCACTGTTTGGAGAAACTGTGGTTCCTTATAAATTTATTAAGATCACAGAAAAAGTAAATGTGGCACTTTTATTTATTTCATTTTCTGTTGTGCATACATAAATTATGAAATCGAATTTTGAATTACAAAGCATTGGCCTTGAAACTATTTGAGGTAAATATAACTGGCTATACTACCACTGTGATTTCCTGCCTTCATAGCTGGCATATCTCGCATAGTTGACAGTGCAGATCGGTATTTTTTTTTTTACACTCTCTCTTCTGTAAAACAAGATCATTTTCAGTAATAATCATGAGATATCAGTAATATAATTATTTTCTTGATTTGCTCTTTGGTTTTAAACAAATTCGAATGCATTCAACTTGAAATTTTAAAACAAATATTATAATTAGCAAATGGAGATATTTACATTTATAGTTTATACTCTTTCACTGTCTTAAATTTTAGACACAAATAAAAATTCCATGTAGTTGTATAGAGTACCAGAATTAAAGTAACTCAAGTTCTGTTTCTTCTTTACAGACTGTGCTACTCTTGCTTATTTTGAGTATGCTGATTAAAAATAGAAACGTATAGTATTACATATGTTAGAGACATGAATAGCACCTGAAGGAGCCTCAAATGATTCTGAACGATTGTAAATTTATACTTGAATATGTGTAGTTTAGTCTTTAACTCTTAGAGATTAGCTGTGTAAGTGGAATTTAGTTGCATGCTGTAAGTTCTCTGAAATTCTATGTGGAATCCAATATTTATGAAAGAATAAAGAATAAAAGTGTGTGATTCTGAAACTTGAGTATATTATTAAAACTCAGCAGTAACTGTGTAACTGTTTAGAAACTAGACCAACAAAATATTTTTTCGGGGAATATTTTGTCATCATTTTTAACTTGCAAGTGTGTGTGATAATAAAAACCTGACCTCACTAAGTAATGTTTTTAGAGTATCTACAGGAAATGCACTCTCTAACTGCTTGTGCCCAGGATGGACGGCTTTTCCAGCCTCATCCTTGTATGCCGTTGCCTTGACTGGTGCCTTTACTTCTTTTCCCCTCACCCAACCTCCTGCCATGTATCTTAATTGTCCTTGCAGTCTCAGTCAAACAGCACCTACAGTACTTGATGTCCATAACTGAATGCTATGTCTCTCCCTTTTGAAATCAGTGTGTATTATCATCATTACTCTGTGGACCATCTTGTGATTTTAATTTGTAAATATTGTTATTGAGAGTAGAGGCTTCACTTTTTATTCTTAAGCACTTAACATTAGCATTAGGAAATTTTTTCATTTAATCAAACCAGTCCTTAGACTGTCTTCTGCTGTGTGTGTCTTTGTTTAAATATTTGAGGTTACCAAAAGTAGGAGTGTCAGAGACCTGAGGAATTGTTCTAATTTGCTCTTAACAATAATTAATAATTAATCTTCCTAAAGTATACTTTATTTAGATAGGATTTTGCTTGTTTTTTTTTTTTGCATTTATTTTTCTGGTTATCATATTGATTAAACAGAAAGGGAAGTATTATAGTGACCACATTTTGTTTCTGTTTTTGTTTTGTTGTTGTTGTTTTAGAAACTCAAAAATAAGATTTTGGGAGAATGCTAATACATAAAAATCTTTTCGATGTGGATATTTATATCTTCTCCAGAAAAATTTATTTAGTATTTCTTTCTCTAGAACAAGACAAACAACTCTGTTCCCTGATCTAGCCCCACTGTCTTTTCCTACTGTCTTTAAAATGTATGAATTTTAGTTCTATTTATTTTTTACTGTTCTAAATTTAATTTTTTATACTCTATGTTTAATTAGAATTATCAATATATTTTATAATTACTTTTGTCATTCTTTTATACATTCTATTCCTTTTTTCTATGCCTTTCTTATTCCTGAAATATCTCCTTTAGTAATTCTTGCAGGGAGTATCTATTGGTGGTAAACTCTCCTAGCCTTTACATGACCGAAAGACTCTGTTTTACTCTCATTGTTAGAGGCTGGTTTAGCTGGATATGTAAGTTTAGATGGATAGATACTTAATCTCAGTATTTTCAAATACTCTAACTGCTACTATAGCTGTTGAGATATATACTGTCAGTCTAATTGTCATTTTTCTAAATATTATTTCTCTTTTGTCTTAGGAGGCTTTTAAAATACTCTATCTTTAATGTGTTCTGGTTTCATTAGGATGGATTTATATGTGAGTTTATTTTTAATTTATTCTTTTTTCTCCCAGTTTTCACTTTCTGAGAATATATTTTCTTTAATTCTTGAAGTTTCTCAGGCAGCATTATGATTATTTTTGTTTGAATATTGCTTCTTTATTATTCTCTCAACATGCTGTTTTTGGAATTCCTACTTGCAATGCATGGGAGCTAGTGTTCACCAATATCTGAATATTTACTCTGTCAAGGGCAAATAAATGACTATAACTTTTTGCTTCTTGCAGTTAAGCAGAACTATATAACTAATTAATGGGCAATATAATGTAAGCGTAACTGATGGGTGTTAACTTCCAAGCGGAGGTAGGGAAAAGCCCTTGTGCAACTCTCTGGGTTCTTTTTCCTTCTGCCTCAGCAATTATGGAAGAGGGCCTTGAATAAATGATAAACTTTTATTACGCCACCAAGATTTGGGGAATGTTTGTTATTGAAACATAGCCTGTTCTACCTTGAATGGAATAGGGACCCTCTCAATCTATTTTGCATGTCATATAAAAAATTATCTTTCATGGTTTTCGCTCATTCGTTTCCTCAATACAGTCTTTTAGCTGAGTAATTACTTTTTTAACTATATTCAGCTCAGTATTAGTGCCTTTTTGGTTTCATTTCAGTAACTACTTTTTTTTAAATAGCATTTATAATTCTTTATTCATCATAGTCATCTGTTCTTTTTTTTTTTTTTTATAAATGATTATGATTTCTTATAGTTGATTTAGTTCAGAAATAGGTCACATGTTGGCATGTTGGGTCTTTAGTCCTGCAGGGATCAATTTGGTATGTTATACATCTTGTTTCTGAATCAGAGAAGACTAGACCCAGGGTCAGAGTGAGAAGTGTTAGCTCCCACTCATTGCTCTGATGGCAGCTTGATTTAGTCTCAGCCTGAGTAGTGGTCACCATTTTGCTGAGGCTCCTTTCGTAAGTCAGGGAAGCTAAACTCAGCCTCTGCTTTTATAGCCTGAGTCTGATCCCAGTACTCTCACACAAGTGAAACATTTTGGGCTCCTCTTATTCCTCTTCTTACTTTGAAATTTCTTATTTCTATCCAGGAGCCTCGCAGGCTACTGTTACTGTTTGTGTTTCTGTTCCAAGATGTTTATCTTGCTCTTGAGTCCAGTTTTGTTGTTTTAAATATTCTATTTGTTATATAACATAAAATTATAAATGTCCTGATGTGTGTGTTTCTCTCATTACTATGGATTTGACACAGAAGGAATGAGTATTTACCTGAACTCGCAATTTCATCTTAATAAGGAGTCAGAGTCTTTAATTTAAATGAGATAACACCTCTGATTCATCATATGGTGATCTTTCTCTTATTAAAAATTACAGATATTCCATTTTGATTTAGATCACTCCCAGTGGTTTTAATTTGGTTTTTAAAAAGAGTTCTAAGAATAAGAGGTCTTTTTGGTATGAGGTGGGGCAGTTTATTGATACCAAAAGATCATCAGAGCAGCCTAATCAGTATCATTAAATACACGAACTTTCTTTACTAAGCAGATGAGCGTGGATTAGCTAAGTTTTTCAGCTTTCCTATGTTTGTGTTTCTTTTTACCTTTCATTCAGTAATAGAATTAATAATAGCTTAATGGAAAAAAATTAAGAGATATGTGAACATCCAGAGTAAAATTACTGAATATAATGTCAGTGGTAGCTAAGTGAAGAGGTTATGCTACTTTCATTTTTTTTTTTTTTTTTGCTACTTTCATTTTTTGTGTTACTCTGAGTGAGATGAAAATCAGACTCTATTTCATTTGTGTTGGTGAGCCTTTAGGTGCCAGATCTCTGAGATTGCATAGAATATAAAATGCAATTTTTTCCAAAGGAACACCCATAGAGATGGAACAATGTTTACTTTCAAGATTAGGTTTTCTTTTATTCTTCCTTTGCTAAGTGTTTGCTATCACACATGTGTCTCCTTTGAGAATATTTTTGATGGGAAATCAAAACGTTCAAAACAATTTCATGGATAATTTTCCACATTATTATAGAAGCTTTTCCTTTATTAAAATACTTAAAAATAAGCTTCCCCAGTGCATTTACTTGCTTTTAAATCATTTCTTTTTTTAACCAAAAAATATTTTATGTTACAAAAGATAATCATTTTAGTGGGAATAGTTCTAAAATGCATGCCATATATGTTACCTGCTGTACTGGGTTAAATTGTGTTTCTCTGAAATTCATGTCCACTCAGAACCTGTGGATATGACTTTATTTGGACATAGGATCTTTACAGATGTAATTAAGTTCAGATGAGGTCATACTGGATTATGGTGAATCATTATAATGGGTATCCTTATAAGAAAAAGAGAAATTTGGGCATAGGCACACAGAAAAGCCAATGCCATGTGAAGGTAGAGATGGAGATTCGAGTGATCATCTACAAGCTAAGGAATGCCAAGAGTTGCCAACCATCAGCAGAAGCTAGGTATGGAGGTATGGAATAGATTCTCCCTTAAAGCTTCCAGAAGGAACTGACCCAGCTGATATCTTGATTTTGGACTTTAGCCTTCAGAACTGTAGGAGAATAAATTTCAGTTGTTTTAAGCAACCAGGTTGTGGCACATTAATCATAGAAACCATATGAAAATAACACATCTTTTTACACCTCATATTCTGAACATAATACAACCTTTATCTATGGTGTAAACAATTTAGGCTTAGCATAACCTCATGATGTTTCAAAGGGCCATTGAAGTTTTCTGGACTAACCTTGCCCCTTGAAGAAAGTAAGTAATGAAACTTTGATGTTCTTGCTGGCCATTTTGTCTTATGATCATCAGTCATTACATTTCTCTCTCTCTCTTCCTCTCTCTCTCTCTCCCTCTCTCTCTCTCTCTATATATATATATGTATATGTATATATGTATTTCCTATATTCTTTTCTGTCTAAATACATGTTCTACTCTAAGATGGATCAGACATTTTCAGAAGAAAAAACCCAACCAACCTAAGTTTGCTAAATTAGTTCTTGATTTTTACACACAGTTCTAGGTCCATGGGCTCAGGTTTAAGGATCCTCAATTTCTCAAAGTGTATCTGGCCATGGATGCCCTGGAAAAAAAGTAGGGGGTGATAATGGTGGTGGTGGTTGTGCTGTTCATGGTCAAAAGTAGTTTGGGAAGTGCTGCCTACTTTGTATTTCCTTTGGCAAATTTATACTCTCTTGCTATATATATTAAAGACTCCAAGAAGTTCAAAAATAAAGAATCTAGTTTAAACTAGTACTTGATACCGGAACACTTTCTTGGATATCATCTATAAATATCTCAAGATTCTACAGAAATCACTTTGAAGAACACTGTCTTAAAGGGAAAAATGTCTGTTCCTTGCTAAGCAGTTTTCTCTAAGCTCAGAGCTGAGTTCTTTGTGGGTCTTCTGCTGCGTGTCTTTGTTTAAATATTTGAGGTTACTGAAAGTAGGAGTGTCAGAGACATGAGGAATTGTTCTAATTTGGTCTTAACAATAATTAATCTTCCTAAAGTATACTTTATTTAGATAGGATTTTGCTTGTTTTTTTTTTCATTTATTTTTCTGTCATAATCCAGGTGCTGAGAAAGATTAAGTAAATCTCTAACGCTGTAAAAAATTGAAATTGAACACAGACAAACAGAGTTACAATTGAACTATTTCTTTTCTTTCTTTCTTCTCTCTGAATATTCAGTCCTTCACATTTTCCATGTTGTCTTGCTTTTGAGGCTACTTATGAGTTAATGCCAATGCTTAATCATGTGTCATCATGTCTTATATCTAATTATTATAATTCAGAAACTGAACAGAGTTGCTGAGGTTGTGTTGTTGCCAGTCTTGTGGGGAGTTAAAACAATTCATTTGTGCATTCAGTCAATCAGTGTGATGGGATATTTTTGATATGCCAAGTTCTGTTCTAGGTGCTGGTGTTACAGGATCCTCAAGAAGCACATATCCTGTATAGGAGAGACCAATAATAAGTAATAAATTAGCAAAATTTCTAGTGTGTCTGTTGGTAATAAGCGTTATGGAGAAAAATAAAAGTACAGGGGAATAGGAATATGGGTGAGGGTAAGTGAAAGTTTGCAGTTTGGATGATGGTCAGGAAAGGAATCACTGAGAAGATGGAATTTGATAAAACAAACAAACAAAAACACCCAAAGAAGGTAAGAGAGCAAGCCATGTAGTTACGCGGTGGGAGAACATTCTGGGAAGAACAGCCAGTGCAAGGCTCAGTGGCAGGGGTGTGTTTGATGTCAGCAACAGCACAGGATTGTATATATAGAGCAAAGGGAACAGAGCATGAATAAAAGGGTATAAGATCAGTGAAGTGGTGGGCATGGTGTGGAGACCTTGTAGGTCATTATAAGAATTTTAGCTCTCAGTCTGAGTGAGATGGGAAGTCACTGAAGAGATGTGAGCAGAGAAATGACACGATCTAGCTTATATTTTAAAAAAGCATGATGACTGTTGAGTTGTTGCCACCAGCCTCATATACCAGACTTCATAAAGGTGTTTTGAAATAGACTGAGGTAGTTTCTCATAGAGAGGAACTCCTACTGTGGAGGCAGATGTCCTAGGAACTATAGGAGTGAATTAGACTCTTTCAATTTCTCTTTAGAGAAAAATGACTTAGGAATAACAAAGGAGCCACTGTGGTGGGAAAATGTTTTTAGAAAATCTAGCTGAGAGCCTGTTTTCTTTTCTTTAGTTCTCTGGCAAGAAGGACCTGCTCAGGTTGATATATGTCACTATCAGTTTTGAATTCATCATTTGTGCTCTGGCACTTAATTGCCATCAGAATAAAAAAATCTTGTCATAAAAAGTTCCATGTTATTGAGAATTCTAGGTGATGTTAGAAGCCCCAGATAGAAGCCTCTGTACTTTCATCTTGTTTGAATATCCCATGATTAAATAGAATTTTGAAAACTGGTAAGTAGAGAAATAGAATGAAGAATTTGTCCTCAAATAGTTGATGAAAAGAATGTTCTTTTTACAGAACTATGCCAATTAATGAAAAAGAACAGGGGTCTTATTATGAACATCCATTAATGAACCAACCACTTATAAAATGTATACCTACTCAGACATCCTCCTGTAGATGTCTGTTATTCCATCCCATCCCACTAACTTTTTTTCTGATCGGTATGTCCCATATTGTTATATGTGGCTATGTTGAGTGGTAAAATCCAAATCACTTTATCATTTCTAAATGAAAATAGTAGTTGTTCAAAATATATGGGCTTTTGTGAAGTCCACAAAAGCAGTGCTAGAGAACATTTGAATCACTATTAAAATTATCAACAAATAAGAGTCTGGCAGAGCTATACCAGTTATCATTTGAAGAAAAGAAAAAATTATCACAGATGATCATAGATGGTGCTTTAAAGTGACATTTTTAAAATGTCCAAGATTAATACTAATAATAGTTATCAATTATTAATATATACCATATGCCATCTGCTATTACAAGGACTTTACATGTAGTCTCAGTGGGGCTATTGATTTGGCTATATATGTGGCAAGGGATCATAATGACAGAAGTGTAGAGAAGCTAGAAGTTCATTTTTCTTTAGTGAAAAAGCCTGAACTGATACATTTTGCTCAACAAAATTCTCGAGGCCCAACTCCTTCCATGCTGTTCTCTTTTCCTATAGTGTTTGCCCCATTGGCACAATCCAACAAATCTCTCTCTGTGTGAATTTCTTCTAGTTATAATTTTCTCTGCTTTAAGAGTCCAACCTGGAAGTTACACATGCCACCTTTGCTCATATGCCACCGTTGAGTACTTGCTTCTTGGCCACATCTAGCTGCACTGATGGAGGATGCTGAAGAAGTATAATATTTATTTTTGCTGTCTGTGTGTTCAGATGACCACTGGTAGGCTCTGCTCCTTGGGGATTATTTTATTTTATCCCCATAATAATCCTATGAGATAGATGGTATTATGATCCCTGTATTATAGATGACACATCTTAGTCATGGAAAGGTTTGATAGTTTCCCCAAAGTTGGGGATTTCCTTAAATGTTTTTACAAATATGATCTTTGTTGTAATCTTGCTGTGAGCATCAAAAGGAATGTCAGTGTTTCTCAAATTTTCTGTGGTGAAGAAGCATTTTTTTTCTTTTCTCAAACATTATAGATGGATACTTTTATAAAATGCAATAAAAATGTGACAATTGCGGTAAAATTCCCAAACATCTACTCTCACTTATGTTCATATCTTGTTATACACTGTGAGAAATAGTCTGTGAGCTGGCGCAAGTCCTCAGATCACAATTGTGTAGACCTGAATTAGATTGTGTAATTTTAACAATCAACTTTACTGGAAAAACCAATACAACTCTTACTCTAGGCACACTTGATGTAGTCATTGTTCCCTCTAAGAACTAGTGCACAATTTCAATTACAACTACATATGTTTTTTAAAATGTAAACTTATTTTAATAATTTTTAGTGTAAAGAAGTATAAAATTTGTGAACCTCATTTTGTTTGAATTTGCTGCCAGTTATTTGTGTGTGTGGTGTGTGTGTATAAGTACCAATTATCTTCAGGGACCTCTTCTTGTACATTTACAAGTTTACTTAAAATCTTTGGCAGTCACAGAGCTGTGGGATTCTTTAATTTCAAAAATTAATTTGATTGTAGTTATGATAAAAGACCTATGGCAGTAAATCAAATAGACATACCACAAATTTAAGAAATTACATTCAGGAGGGGTAGTGAATATAGTTTTCATTTAAGCTGGTTGAAGCCATTTCATATCATGTGTAGATTTTTCTCAATTGGTCGTGGATACCTAGAATATAATATTGAGAGATTCCGAGTCCAAGCGGGTTCAGCTGGGAAAGTCTGTCATGCTTGATTAATGATGGCTGGAAGAGGAGCAGGTGGGGTGCTACACATGCCATGTATTTTCTTCCATTAACTATTACTCTGGTTCTGAGCTTCCAGCAACAAAAGGAAAGTATTCAACATAGTGGGTTATGTTTATTATCTAATGAAAAAGAAATATTTACATTTGTAAGAAAGATTGACTTTTCCAAATGCTAAGATAATTTTATTTTCCTAGATGGAAGAATATTGAAAAATGGAATGAATGGTATCCTAAACAATGTTTTTTCAGTAAATGTACAAACAGTTATATACCTTCTAAAAATATGTCAAATCTTGATAATCCAAGAGCATATCAGGAAAAAGAAAAAAGGCTTATTTTTTGTGTGCGAGAATTTCCACAAATATTGCATTATACTTACACGTAGTAACAAAGAAGGCTAGAATAAATGTATGGAAAGTGAAATAACCAATCGATTGTACCCTCTTTCCTCTCTACACAAAGTTAGTTTTATATTTTTGTTTTTTTTTTAAAGATTTTACTTATTTATTTGACACAGAGAGAGAGAGTCATCACAAGTAGGCAGAGAGGCAGGCAGAGAGAGAGAGAGGGAAGCAGGCTCCCTGCTGAGCAGAGAGCCCGATGCGGGGCTAGATCCCAGGGTCCTGGCATCATGACCTGAGCCGAAGACAGAGGCTTTAACCCACTGAGCCACCCAGGCGCCCCATTATATTTTTCTTTTTTTAAGAAATCCTTTCGCTTTTCCTCTGTGACCAAGCAGATGACTTGACGTTGTACTGAAGAAGAAGAGGTTCAGTAATGAAGTGTGGATTGGACATGTCAGGGAGATTAGACAGCTCTGGAAGGTGGTATTTGCAAACTTCCAACCATCACCGATGTCCTAACATTGGTTTTGACAACCTGTAACTATGACAAAAGCAGCAAGGAGATGATTTTTAATAATGCTCACAGGCAGTAGATATAATTGTGTATCCTGTGCCCCACTACTTTCTTCTCTAGACATATTTCCCGCTTCTCGCATTCTCTTCTCTTCCTCTAGATACTTTTTTCTTAGTTCACCGCATGTCCAACATTTTCTACACCTTTCTCCCAGTCCCAATCTTCCCAGAAGTATAGTTTTTGAACTTTATAGGAGTCAGATTAAAGATCATTTCCAACCTTGCCAGTTGACAAGACCGAATTTAAGTTGTTAATCGCTTCAGGAATCACTTCTTAATAGTGAAACCTAGTACTGATTCTGTCTCAATTTACTGCTTTCTCTAACACTGCAATGCCTCAAGCTCAAAGTAACTCCTTCTTACTTTATTTTCTCTATTTAAAATTAAAAACCCACTATTGCTGTCCATGTAATAAGTAACACTATATTGTAAATACTCTTTTAGGGGGTAAGTGAATTTTAAACTATTTTAAAATGTTAATTGGGGAGACTTTGACTTTAAGATAGAGTAGCAAATATTGGATTTAGGGTTCTACCTGAGACAGCACCCTAAAAGTTAATAAAATATATGAAAAAGTAGTTTTTAATACACAGGGCATTAGGCCCTGAAAGTCTTTAATCTGAGTGACAGAACACAAATGAAGTGTTACCTATGACTGCCGAGTTTATAGCCCTGAGAGTTTCTAGGCCATTGTACTGGGAGGAGGAACCCAGGCAGAGCCTGGCAGACTCCTTACATTGAGAAGACAGAGCTGAGCATCTAAGGAGACTCAGCAGTCTACTTACACAGTGACATAATGCTGGACGTCTACAGAAGTCACCCCCTCAAGTCAGAGTACTGATCATCAAGGTCATGGGGAAAAAAATCACCTGAAAGGATTAGAAGGAATAGTGTCTGATGCTCACAGGGTAAAATGTCTATTCCTACCAGCCAAACTGAAAAAGTCATAATTAATAGATCGTCGAATAAAATACTCAGTAGTGAGGGATAATTAACCTTAGACTAGAGTGCTCTGAACTATCTAATAAATCATAAAAGCAAGACCTGAAAGAATCAAACTGTCATCAAATAACAACTTTTCAAGTGGCCTAGAACAATGAACAAAATAGATCATATTTAGGACATGAAACAAGTCTTAAAACACTTAAGAGGTTTCAAATTAAAAAAAAGAGGATTCAAATCATACAAACATGTTACCTGACTACAATGGAATTTAATGTAAAACCAGAACAGAAAGATATTTGGGAATTCCTCCAAATGTTTGAAAACCAATTATAACATACCCTTAAATAACCCAGAGATCAAGGGAGAAATCAAAGGAAGAAATAAAAAGTAGTTTGAATTGAATGCAAATGGAGATACAGCTTAATCAGAACTTGTGGGATGCTGCTAAAGCAGTTCTTAGGGAGAAAATTTTAGCACTAAGTGCCTGTACTGAAAATGAAGAAAAGTCTCCAATCAATGACTTTAGCTTCCATCTTAAGAAACTAAAAAAGAAATACAAACTAAACCCAAAGTGAGCAGGAAAAAAAGAAATACTAAAGATCAGAGAGGGAATCAATTAAATAGAAAACATAAAAACAGTAGAGAAAATCAATGAAACTGAAAACCAATTCATTCAGAAAAATCAATAATATTGATAAACTCCTAGCCAAACTGATAAGGAAAAAGAGTGAAGACATAATTGCCAGTATCAGAAATGAGAGAGGTGACATCACTGTAGATTCAATACATATCACAAGGACAGTAAGGGAATATTATGAATAACTTTATGCCAGTATATTCAACAACGTAGATGCAATGGACATATTCACTGAAAGACATAAATTACCAAAGCCCATTCAAGAAGAAATCAATAAGCTGAAGAGCCCTTTATATATAAAGAAATTACATTTGTAGTTCAAAACCTCCAATGAAGAAAACTATAGGCCCGCAGAGATTCGCTGGTGAATTCTACCAAGCATTTAAGGAGGAAATAATGCTAATTCTGCACAAACTCTTCCATAAAATTTGAAAGAATATTGCTGAATCCATTCTTTGCTACCAGCATTGTCCTGATGCCAAAATCAGACAAAGACATTGCAAGAAAAAAACAACAAAACATAAAGGAATATTGATATAAAATTTTTAAATTCTAAATAAAAGCTTTAGAAAATAGAATCCAAAATATATGAAGAAGATAATACATAATCACCAAGTAGGGTTTATTCCAGGATTGTAATCTAATGTGGTTCACTAGATTGACAAAATAAAAAAGGAAACATATGATCATTTCAATAGATACACAAAAAGTGTTTGACAAATCCCATATTCCATTTGATAGAACTTTGAGCAAGATAGAAAGGAAAGAGAAACTCCTTATTCTGACAAATGGCATCTACAAAAATTGACAGCCAACATCATAATTAATGGTGAAAAAAACTAAATGTTTTCCTGGAAAGATGAAGAACAAGAAAAGAATGTTCCCTCTCACCACTTCTATTCAACATTGTATAGGGGTCTAGCCAGTAAAACCAGTCAAGGAAAAGAAATAAAAGGTATCTTGATTGGAAAAGAAGTAAAACTGTCTTTATGTGCAAATGGCCTTATTGTCTATGTAGGAAATTTGATAAAATTTATGAGAAAGGTACTAAAACTAAAAAGTGAGTTTAGCTTAAAATGACAAAAAAAAGCAACAACTATCACAGTCAGTCTGTTTATGCATTGAGTTGTGGATTATGCCACTGGTGATAGACTGGAAAGAGTCTAGCTTTATATCAAATCATTAGTAACTGTAGTGCTCAGGGATATTATTTGTCCCATGTTATAGATGAGGAACTGAAGCTCAGACAACTAAAAAAGAAAGTGAGTTTAGCAAGCTTGCAGGGTGTGAGATATTTAAAAATTACGTGTATTTTTGTGTATTCACAACAAACCATATAATTAAACTAACAAAGTTAAACCTGTACAATTGGAAGAAAAATATGAAATCATTTAAAATTAATCTGACAAAAAATGTGAAAGAATTATACACTGAAAATTGCAAACATTATTGGCAGGTATTAAAAAAAGAACTAAACAAAGGGAGGGATAGGCCATGTTCATGGGTAAGAAGATGCCGTAGTGCTAAGAAGTCTGTTCTCTCCAAACTGATCTATAGGTTCAGTGCAATCCCAATAAAAATCCCAGCAGACGGGCATCTGGTTGGCTCAGTCAGTTAAGTGTCCAAATCTTGGTTTCATCTCAGGTCATGATCTAGCTGTCCTGGGATCAAGCCCTGCACTGGGCTCTGTGTTCAGTGAGGAGTCTGCTTCAGATTCTTTCTCCTCTCCACCACCCCCACACCCCTACTTGCATATGCGAGCAAGCTCTCTGTCTCTAAAATAAATAAATAAAATCTTAAAAAAAAAATGCCAGCAAAATATGTGTGTGTGTGTGTGTGTGTGTGTGTGTGTGTGTGTATAAATTGACTTATTCTAAAGTCATATGGAGCTTTACAGTGGTAACATTACCCAATATCAAGACCTACTCTAAATGTAAAATAATCAAATAGTGTGGTATTGGCACAAGATAGACTAATGTATCAGGGGAACATAAAAGTTTAGAAATAGGCTTATACATAGACAGCTGATCTTCTACAAAGCTGCAAAGCCAATTCAGTGGATAAGGGATAGTTTTGTGGTATTTACTTATTTGTTTGTTCATTTGTTTAATAATTTCTCAACAACAGTGCTGGAACTTGGATATTCATGCAGCACAAAAGGACAGGAAAAAAATCAAAATGGATTATGGACCTATCTGTAAAACAGAAATTTTAGCATTTCTTAAAGGAAGCGCAGGTGAAAAACTTTGTGATCTAGGGTTAGGTAAATGTTTGTTAGATATGACACCAAAAGTGCAATCCTTAAAAAAACAAATTAATAAATTAGATTTCATAAAAATTAAAAACTTGGTGTTGGTGTTGAAAACACTGTTGGGAGAATGAAAAGGCAAGTCACAAAATGGGAGTCTATTTTTACCAAGCATACATCTGATAAAGGATATGTATCCTGAATATATAAAGGATTCTCAAAAATCAACAATAAGAAATCAACATAACTTTAAAAATTGGCAAAAGATTTAAACATACACATCATGAAAGAAGACATACAGATGGCAAATAAGCACATAAAAATATGTTCAACATTATGTCATTCAAGAAATGCAAATTAAAACCACAAAGAAAGATCACTACACACCTACTAGCATGCCAACAAATAAGAAGACTGACAATGGTGGCAAGACTTTGAGGGAACTGGAACTTCCATATGCTGTCGATGGAAATGTATAACTGTACCACTTTGTAAACAGTTCGTCAGTTTCTTAAAAATTTAAACATACACCTGTCATGTCACCCAGCCATTCTCCTGACTGACTCAAGAGAAATGAAAACATAAGTTCATACAAAGATTTGTACGTTAACGTTCGTACCCATAACTGTAAAAAGCCCTGGACTTCATTAACAGATGAATGTATAAACAAACTACAGTGTATTCATACAAAGTAATGCTACTCAGCAATGCAAAGGAATGAACTACTGCTACATATAACGTGGATGAATTGCAAAATAATTATGCTGACTGAAAAAAGCCAGACAAAAAAGAGATACTGTGTACATACTGCATGACTTCATTATATAGAATTACAGGAAATGCAAATAAATATTTAGTCACAGAAAGTAGAGCAGTTTTTGCTTGGTGGGGCTTGGGGAGTGGTAATGCTGGGGTAGAGCTTAGAGGGAGAAATTACAAAGGGCCCTTGGGAAACTTTTGGGATAATAAATATATTCGTTACGTTGATTTTGATGGTGGTACCATGAACATTTATATACTTCAATATTTATCAAATGAATGCTTTGAATATGTGTGGTTTATTTAAATATGTGTGATTTGTTAACGTTTATCAATTATAGCTCAATAATGCTGTTAAAAATGCTAATCGTGAGGGCTGTCTGCTGTCATTTGCCAGCTTTTAGGGAGTATCTTTCCAAACAGAAAATTTCAGCTGTAAATAAAATGCGTAATCAATATTGCTTAGTACCAAGCAGCCATACTCTCTGGTGAATCCTTTTTCATCATCGGAAGTGCATCTAACACTGAAAAATTCTGCCAATTCAGTTTTTAATTCTCAGTGTAGATGAGATCTTCATGTCCTCAACAACAACTTAGCCAGGTGCTCTGTCCTCCCAGCTCTGCTTGAATAGGAAACTCACCATTAACAGGAGTGTATTATAACTTCAGAAAGTTCTTTGGGTATACTGATAAGTTTCTCTGTACATTGTTATTGATTTTTAAGAAAATACAGATTGTTACAGAAAATCTTTAATATTTGAAAGCTCAAATCTGGGAATGAGATAAGCCTCCCTAAGAGCTGCAGCAGCACCGTATCCTACAGTTATTTCCCTACTGGGTCCCTCCTTAACTGCCACCAAGGAGAGGATCAGTGTGGGGAGTGTCAAGGGCATGGCCCTTACAGGTAGGGTGTGATGGGCCCCTGGCCTTCACTCATGCTTTATTCAAAATCAAATTATTTTTATCTCTTTTAATATTCTGTTTTTGTGCAAGTTATCTCTTGACAACGTCCTCTCCACCCCCACTGGAGTGGTGGAAAGAGCTTGTTCTTTGAGCAGAAGGGAATGGATTTACATCTTTCTCACCCATTTCCTAGATGTTTTATGCGTTAGTAATGTTGGTAAGCCAGTTTAAGTGAAATACTTAGCTATAAGAATTGAGAGTTACTATATGAACATAATTGTTTCTTCTTCTTCTTCTTCTTTTTTTTAAACATCATTGTTTTTGTGTTAGTTTGCTAGGGCTGCCGTAACAAAACACCACAGACTCGGTGGCTTAAACAACAGAAGTTTATTGTCTCACAGTTTCAGAGGCTGAAAGTCCAAAATCAAGGTGTCAGTAGGTTTGGTTTCTTCTAAGGCTTCTCTCCTTGGCTTGTGGACAGCCAGCCTCTCACTGTGTCCTCATGCAGTCATCCTTCGGTCTACATGTTCTCTGTGTGTTAATTTCCTCCTTTTGTAACGACACTGGTCCTACTAGATTAAGATCCACCCATGTAGCCTCATTTTACTTAAATTACCCCTTCAAAGTCCTATCTCCCAAAACAGTCATATTCTAAGGTATCGAGTATTAGGACTTCAACATAAGAATTTGGAGGCGGGGGAGGACGCCTGGGTGGCTCAGTTGGTTGAGCGGCTGCCTTCGGCTCAGGTCGTGATCCTGGAGTCCTGGGATCGAGTCCCGCATCTGGCTCCCTGCTTTTCAGGGAGGCTGCTTCTCTCTCTGCCTCTGCCTGTGACTCTGCCTAGTTGTGCTCTCTCTCTCTCTCTGACAAATAAATAAATTTTAAAAAAATTCTTAAAAAAAAAAAGAATTTGGGGGGGAACAAACTTCAGCCCATAACAGTTTCCTTTTTTATAAAAAATGAGGACCTATCTTTCAAGATTCTTTTCAGCAATGATGAGATAATCTATATAAAGCAATAGTAAAGCATCTGACATATTTTCAGTACTCAGTGGATGATAACTACCGTAAGTGTGAAAAAAATATATAAATCTGTGCTTGTATAGAGAAAATGTTTTTAGACCATTAATGTCCTGATTGTAAGTGCAAGATTTTTCCCTGTAATTTAAAATGTACTAAGATGTATTAGGAATCTATAAAGACATCACAGAAAATGCTATGCAGATTACAATGCATGTCTATTTTTAACAAGTTAAATTGGATAGAAATGGCAAGACTCTACTTTTATTTACACAGCTTTTCACTCAAATGAAGAGGAACAATAGCTCTCAATGCTCTAGAGCTCTTAAATTAAGAAGCCCAACGAGGAGGGCAGGGTATGCAGAATGTATAGAATGGCTGTGGTGGCAACTGGTGCAGCCTCCAGTTACCCTCAAGTTTACAATTCCAGAAGAGAAATTAGAATTTGCTCCATTGCATTTTAAGCTGTGGTCATAGACAGTTGTTTTAGGTTTTTGTTTTGTTTTGTTTTGTTTTTTCCTCCCAGTGAGAAATTTAAGAAGTCTGAAATTCAAATATATTTGTGAAATGCAAATAGTTTTATTTATTAATGGCCACTAATGGTCTGTAATCATCACAGCTGATTAAGTAAATAAGCGAATCACTTATTAGAAGAGGTTATAGAGTTGAATTCACAAATTTTCTAACTGTTTTCCCTTCATATGGATTTAGCAATATCTTATCTTGAATTAAGGAACCAATCTTCAAAAGAATACAATTTGAAGTAGCAGAAGAGTATCTTATAATTATAAAACATCATGATACTCTTTAAAATTCTATATGTTACTCATAATTTCTAAGCTCAATGATCTGTACTGTTATATTAATTAACTCTCAAAATTCTAATAGCTGAGCAGATCACTTGATTTCACTTGCCTACACTACTTTATGTTAATTAATGAAAACCATAAATTCGGAGCCCTTGCAAATTGTATTGCTTCATTGCATTTAGTGCTCTTGTAATTCCTACTCTTAATTAAATAATGAGCCTCCGGAGCACTTTCCTAGCTGTGAGTTATACTATGTTGTAGATAGAGCTGGGATTCCCACTAGCCAGTCAGGCCAACCAGTGTGTGTCTTTTCTAACAGATAGAAGATTTTATTATTCAGCCTTGGTGCCTGATGTGGTGAGAGACATGTTAAAAGGAAACCCACCTTTGTTTTGACCAGGTTGCCTGGGTTGGATTTTCATTTGCTTTTTCCTGTTGAGCCCACTTGGACTGGACAGGGTGAATTCTTTCCTTATGGTTTGTGCAAGCCACACATAGAAAAATAGAGCAATCAGGGATAGTGTACACTTTTCCTTCCTTGAGGAACCTCTCTTTGTCATTCATTCAGAAGTCAAAACATGTGGATTGAAATCTAGCGAGTACCCGTGGGGATACATCAGTGAACAGGATTGTTCCTATGAGAAAGCAGTTAAATCTCCATTTATATCAGCTTCTGAATCCTGAACCATTTCAACGGACAGAACATATCTCATATTTTGACAGTCTCCTTCTACAAAAGAACTTTAAAAACACATTATTTGTAAGAGGTTGTCATAGTAAAAATGCATGATAATTAAATAATAATTTAAGTAGAAAGATCTTAATAAGCTAGGCTTGGTTTTTACCTATGCTTATGCCATTCATCCACTTCCTTCCTCATTTCCTAGATACATTTCCTGACTGATTTATCATATTTTACTTCTTGCTTGCAGGATCTTTTTTTTTTTTTGAAGATTTTATTTATTTGTCAGAGAGAGAGAGAGCACAAGCAGAAGGAACAGCAGGCAGAGGAAGAGGCAGGCTCCCCGCCGAGCAAGGAGCCCGATGCGGGACTCGATCCCAGGACCCTGGGATCATGACCTGAGCCAAAAGTGGAGGCTTAACCAACTGAGCCACCTAGGCATCCCTTTAATTTTTTTTTTTTTTATGGGGTGTTTAGCACAGAGTGTGAGATAGGACATGTTTTGTTTTTTACGCCATAAGTTACTCAGTTTTAACAGTAAGAAGTAAACATCAATTACAGTTTATTTTTAATAAGTGACCAAATCATTCTCCCATGCAAGTTTTGCTACAGAAGAAAAGCAACTGTTCCACCAGTGGCAAAATAACTCAAGGACCAAAGTAACTCAGAATAGCTGATAGGAGATACTAAATGGCCACTTGGAAGCAAGAAATAGTTAATTTGAGTGACAGAGCTAATTCTTGATTATTCATGAATCATGTTTCATTATAGGTGGATTATCCAATATTTCTCTTTCTTCTTGATCCCTGCCTTTAGCCATTTAATTTATCTCTGGCAAAGAAAGTGAAATAGTCAGTTTTACAAGTCATCCCAATTTAAGAAAATATACTGATTATTCATATTCAAAATTATATGTAATAAAATATTGATTAAAAGGGATTTGAAATGATACGTAGTAAACTTTGGTTATTACACTATTTAATTGTCTCTAACATAGTGCTACTGAAAATGTGGTTCACAAACGGTTATAGCATGCATTAAAAGAATTTTAGAGAAGTATTTAGAAGTGCTAATAGCAGTTTGCCTTTCTCACACACCCACATGCATCATTAGTGGATTCTCACTGAACAGAGTAGAGCTATAAAAGAATTAAAGGTAAACGAAGAAACAAGCAAACATTAGTCCTTCACCACAGATTAGCTTAAGAAGTACTGTTTATAAGATGTCCTTGATTGCAAAATGCTTTATCAATTTTAAGATGAATCTCAACCTTTGCTAAAATGTGAAGATACTGTTATATTAGAATGGTCGATATGGTAATTTTTCATTATTAATTTACTCCTTTATTTTCCCTTAAGGAATATTTTTATGGAATATTCTAAGGTGATTATTTCATATTTTTCACAGTAATTTCAACAGTTGTGTGATGCAGTACAAAGTGAATTGGCTTTCATGGCAGACACTGCCATTTACTGGGTTTATGACTTTGGACAAAGCTCATACTCCTTAATGGTAAAGAGAAATAAAAAAATGTATCTCAGCGTTGTTCAAACTGCTTTCTTATCTCAACTTGATTAATGGAAGAGGGCACTTGAAGCATGTTTCTTTTTATTTATAATAAAAAATAAACCAAATATGTACACGTACTCACACAAATACTGTTTGATGCCTTAATAGAATATAAATTCGTAGGTTCAGCATGGAGCTATGACATTTTAAATATTTATTCTAGAAAAATTAGACTGTAATAATATGAATACTAGGGTCAAATTTTTAAAATGAAGTCAAGAATTACCTTTCACAATTTTGACTCTTCTGACTCCCATTACAAGTAAGAGCTCCTTGAATAAATATTGAAAATAAATTAAGTTGCAGTATTCTCTTAATTTTAATTAGTTTTTAAATTATTCATGTTGAACCCAAATATTTGATATATATCTTCTACAGAAATAAAACTTTGTAGCTCAGTACTCTAAATTATTTGGAGTAATTACATAATCTTGATTTCTTACTAATTTTTTACTATGTTTGAGTCCTATTTTTAAAATTTTAATACTAATTATTCACTAATGATTTCTTTGGAGCAAATAATATTTTCTTGAAGAAAATAAACTCTAACAGACAGTGCTAACTAAATAATCTTGACCACCACACTTAAATAAAAAAATTTATGTTTAGATAGCTTTTATTTTGAGCTCTGATTTTATCAGCAGAATTTTATGCTAACATCTGCATTAATTAAATGAACTAGACTCATATTACCTTATGCTTGATATGTATCAAAATTTTGATATCTTAAATTGTAATATTTAAATCATAGCACTAAGACTGTAAGGAAACTTGAACTTATATTTGGAAATGAAACAAACTTTCTTCATTTTCTTTATTTACCTTTATCTTTATTCAAGTAATTATATTAACTATCACATATTTTGGTACACTTTTGGCATACAAAGTATTTTGCACATATTTTAACTTTTTTTATAATTATGGAAAGATATATTAGTTTTTAAAAAGTAAAATAGGGCGCCTGGGTGGCTCAGTGGGTTAAAGCCTCTGCCTTCAGCTCAGGTAATGATCTCAGGGCCCTGGGATGTCGGGAGAATTCAAACAGAAGGAACCTTCCCCAAGGAGCCGGGATATCTTTGCCTTGGACTCAGTCATTTACTCAGTGAATTCACAAGCAAGACATCAGGGTGGTGAGAAATAAGAGTGGTGTGGAATCGCTTTTTGATCTTATGTTGCAGGACCTCCTAGAGAAGCAGAAATTAATTATAAGATACCAAAACAATTACATTTATTTTTATTTAAAAGGACTCTTTTGAGGCGCCTGGGTGGCTCAGTGGGTTAAGCCTCTGCCTTCGGCTCAGGTCATGATCTCAGGGTCCTGGGATCGAGCCCCGCATCGGGCTCTCTGCTCAGCAGGGAGCCTGCTTCCTCCTCTCTCTCTGCCTGCCTCTCTGCCTACTTGTGATCTCTCTCTCTGTCAAATAAATAAATAAAATCTTTAAAAAAATGTAAAATAAAGAAAATTGATATTATTTTTTCTGTTGCATGTGACTTTTATTTTTAATTTTTCCAGGTTAATTCAGAAAATTATCATTTTTTAACTCAACTGTTATCTAACTATCCACTAATAGCTAGTGTTAACACTATGGTGTGTTTTCTTTTAGGATTTTAAAAATATATATTTTTTACTAAATTAAATAATATTGTGTCCTTTGAACATAATATTATGTTAACATTTATTTAATTTAAGTCTCTTAATAAACATAATCCATCATAAGAATTATTAGCATTTAGTACACCAGTCACCTTCTATTGAATATTTAGGTTGGTTTCCATTTTTAAGAACTATTGATAATATTCTATGTGGATCTTTACATACGCTTCACATGATCTCTTGATCACCACAATGACTCTGTGGAGTAGGCAGGGACTGGTTTATACTTTTTTTCATTGCTAGCAAAGAATTGAGAGATCAAGACACTGACCTAATGCCACAAAATCAGGAAATTTACGTGTCAGTAGATAAGCCCAGATGTTTGTTATGTAATTAATTGCTTATTTCCTTAAAGTGCTGTCATCATTAAAGGGTAGGGGTGGTGCTCATAAAATATGTACAACAGCTGTATAGCTGCTGCCTCTGCACAGAGTTGGTGGCAATGTCATGAATTATGTGGCATTGTTTACATGAGATCTCAGCGCTGGTGGAGATTGTGACCTATTGAGGGATGAGACTGAATATAACAAAATTGGTCAGTGTATATATAGCATGAATCTTTGACAGAATAATGATGTTCCTGTGCAATCAGGGAAAATGGAAGGGGATTCTGTTTAACCCAACAAAATAAGCTGAAATCACATTTGGTAATCAAGAGGTGAACAGATGTGTGGGTAATGCTGACCTCCTATATGATTAACCGGAAAGAGAAAATATATCATTCAAAAAATGATATGTGTACAAAATAAAGAATTGGCATTCCAGATACACATTTTAAGTTAAACTACAAAGCTGTAACTTAGAATATGTATATTTTAGAGAAACTGAACATATTCTACTGCTTAGTTAGGTTAGCATTGTTATTTTCCCTCATACCCTGTAAAGGTGTAGCCGTTTCTCACTATACCATTTCCCCATAATGGTATGGATTTAATCCTGTCTTCTATTTTAGGGGCTCCTCTTTAATTGAATCATGGGAGTTATTTGGGTTTCATATGAGCAAAGTTGGCACACATCACAGGGAGTGGACAAGCAGACAGGGCTATAAAGAGCATACACTTAGCCCTAAGCAAAATGGTAACTGGCTCATTGGGACCTTCCACTTCCCAAAATGCTGAGGGCAGCTGAGAACATAGACATACAGAGAGGAGTGATTTACAGAACTTATAAGTAGAAACCGCTGATGTGCTACTGGGTCCTCCTTTGACTGCCACACAAGAGAGCCACACCAGAATAATCCATATACTCATCTCCTTATGCCTATCTTGGCTTGGTGCCTGTGACCAGGAGAGCTCTCTTTGCTTTTTCTTTTTCTTTTTTTTTGCCTTCTGAAATAAGAATTCCGACTTGATTTTTCTACCCCCAATTTTCCAAACAATAGTGCTGTTCTTTAAGATATTTCAAGATAGATTTCATGCTTTCTGTCTGGGCAAGTCACAGGTGTAATGATTTGAAGTGATACACATTTCGTTCTTTTGTGAGGTGCTAATACAATACAATATGTTTAAAATTTCCTGAGCCTCAGTTTCTTCTTTACAAAATGGGAAAAATAAACCTACCTAGGAGGGTTGTGAGAAGTAAATATTATCATATGTATAAAGTATGGTGAATACTCAATACTTGGTAGCTATTGTTTAAATAAGAAGCAATCAAAATCATAACATTAAGAACACAGGCTTGGGTATCAGGTACAGTCATTTGAAAGTTTTATCTTTGCCATTTAATAGCTATATGATTCACTAAGCTCAAATGTTATATTATTGAAATTTCTCTTGAATTCTTTATATAGCAGAGAAGCCGGGTACAAGTATTTTGGGGAATGCTTACAGTGTCAGAACTCTTTGGGAATTATTTAAGAGCAACTCAAGAATAATTTTATAGTAGTTGTTAATTTTTGGAAAGTACATGGTTGAATATGGTCATCAATATTTTGTGATGAAGGTATGTATCATGAAGGGTTGACATTCACTGTTGAAATAATAATTTAAGCTCATATAATGAATCAGTTTAAATCACTGAGCATATTTACCAAACTATACACATAATTAACATTTTAATTCCCCTGAATATCTTATCTCATTATCCACACTGCTTAGGGAAATATATTAAATAGACTCTGGTAACCAGCAAGCTTAGGCTCTATTAGACCACAAGGATATTGAGTTTCTATTAGTGACCATGTGAGTTTGAGTTAACTTTCGAAATGAGGTTGGAAAAAGTTGTACATGTTTTTATGATTACACTCACTACAGGGAGTTTTGAAGGAATGGGAGTTGGAATTTGGACAGAGTGGGTAAGATTTGGAAATGGGTTCTTTTGTTTAAAAGGTTAATTTGTTCTAGTATAAACTAAACATTTTCCAAGCCAACAAACTGGTAATTTTACCAATGTCTTTTCCACTTGTGCTCACCACTTTCACACCCTCTACTCAAGCTACTCTTAGTTTTAAATAGTTGAACTGCCGTCTAGATTCTAAGCTCTGATTTCTTTTGCTTGATATTTATTTGTTTTCTACGTTACTTCTTTTTTTCTGAAAACTTACTTTCAAAAGAAAAAAGTAAATGTTCAGCAATAGGACCGATTGTCAAATAAGCAAATATTCAAGTTTTGAGGTAAAATGACAGTTTCTGAGTTTCGATTAAAATTCCCACTAGGACACAGAAGGATTCCCACTAGGACACAGAAGGCCAACTCATAATACTGAAAGCCAGGATTCACATTCAATCTATTGCCAGGATATGGGGACAATTTGTGATAATTGGTAAAGTGAAAAAATAAACATGTTAACTTGGGTAGGACTCATTTCAATTCATGAAATTGTTGAAAAGATATGTATATCAATTCACTAATAAAAGTTTTGAATTGAAAAGATAAATTAAAAAATTATTTTGAAAAATTTAATCTCTTTAAGAAGTGCTTCTGCCAGTTGAGGTGCACTAAAATTGAGACATTAAAAATGAGGAACTCTTTGTTTAAAAAAAAGGAAATAAATTTGAGTTAAGGTTTAATTAAACAAAGACTTAAATCTAAATAATAATGGTTGTTTTAAATGTGATAATAAAATTCAACAGAAAAGTTAAAAAAGGTCTTAAATTACTATGGAAATAGAAACATAATAATTTAATTGAAAAAAGACTAATCTCACAGATTATATTAGCTAAGATCTGAAAATATACAGGTCAAGTTATCCTTAATTCCTTACCTTGTGTGGTGGGGTATCAACAGCTATTCTCTGTCTTTGGTTTTTGCTAATTTGGGATCTATAGTTTAAATATTTAAAGGCAACTATTAGGGGAGCTAAACTATTCTGCACTTACTGAAGAATATAAATTACTGGAGAATGTAAAAAAATATCAAAGTAAGCATTTTAAAACAGCATAAAACTATATAATGGAAGACCAAATATAATAGCTCTGGCAATAAAAATAAATATGTTAAACTCCTCAGTTAATATATAATGTTTTCTCATTTGGTTAAAAAGTGAAGTGTAACTATCTTCTATTTATCCAAAGACAGAGAATTTTTAAAAGAATCTATGGTTAGGGTAATATCCAGACAAATACAAACAGAAAGAGAACAGAGATAGCTAAATTAATTTCAGACAAATTTATTTTACAGGAAGAATTTACTTTTCTTTGATTTAAGGAAAAATTACAATCTTGATAAAACTATAACAGAAAAATAAATGAGGTAGTCATTGTTAGATATACAAGCGAAATTGACAAAAATTAATGGCAAAATTAAAATTAATATTTTTAGAATTGAATATTCCATTCAGCCAATAAATGATTAAATAAAATAAAATAAGCACACTAGAATAAATCAGGTTACCTAATATCCATAAAGTTGAACTTTGTACCTTTCAAAGAATGTATTTTCTTCAAGAATTGAGAAATACTGATTTATAAATTTATAAATGTACAGGGTACATTCTTGATAACATAAATATTAATTGAATGGATGTTAAGGATGACAAGTGGACTAGAGAAAAAACAATTCTCTAATACTAAAAACCTATACTTTAAGTAAAAACATGGGAGTCAGAAGTAATTTAACATAAGCCATGTAGCTAAAACAGAATGTAAGAAAAAACTCCTCTTAGCTTTAAGTCCTTTCATGATTAAACAGGAACTATTAATACAAATTTAATAAGGATTTAAATCACAAATTTAGAAAAAACCCAAATAGAAGCCTAAAGAAATTAGGTGAAAATAATAAAACTAAAGGCAGACTTCATTAGGTTATTTAAAAAGTACATCGAAAAATGTAAAATTACATTCAAGAATTTGTTCTATTAAAAATATAATTAATAAAAGAGATAAAACTAATGTTGAAAATTATGAAGGGATACAGATACTCTAAATGATGTATTAAATTTTTTTAGCAATAGCATATTAGACTCCAAGCTCTTATACTTGAAAATATAAATGAAATATTTCTGAAAACATGCCAATTACCAAAATTAACTCCAGCAGAAATCGAAGATTAGATAGACCAATAATCGTAGCAAAATAATAAATAAAATTCAGATAATTCCCTCTATAAAGCTCTAAAGTTAGATGAGTTCCGAAGACGCACTTGTACATGCCATTTCAGAGCATGGGAAATTTAGAATACCGAACGTCCCATTTTGGGAAACAACCACTAATTTTGATTACTGAATATGTTAAGTTTAGTACAAAAAGTATGCATCTGACTCACAAATGAAAATAGAGTAGATATGGTGGTAGACATATTATTAATTTTATCCTTGAACTATCTCCATTCCATCTCTTTCTTTATTAATAGAATTTGTACTTTCTTTGTGACATAATCTTCTGAGCCCATGGTGATTAATCATGATTGGTCTAACTCTAAGAATGACAATTATGTTTCTTTTTGTCAGTAGTACACTCACCCAGCCTTACTTACAGGATGTGGCTGGCTAATTGATCCAGGTCTGGCCAATGGAACTTAAGGGAAACTCCGCTAAAGAACATCTGGAAAAAACTGAGTTGGTGTCCTAATATAAGGATCAGATAGAGGAGGAAGGCTTGTTGGTGTTGTCTAGAGTAGCAGCAACTATTTTGCAAACATGAGGTTTCGAGTGTGAAAAACAAAGCCTTTGACTATTGTTAAAGATGATGGAGAGAGAGATAAAAATAGGACCATGACAGAACTGACTTGCTAACCTAGTCATGAAATCACCTCTTGGGTTTTTCCTGGTAACTGAGATAAAACACCACACAGACACACGGACACATAGACACACACACATATACTCAGGGCATGCCACTGCTGCTGTTGCAGGTTTTTTGTTTTTGTCTTAACAGCTGGAAGTATTCATCTGATATAAAGGCAAAAATCCAAACTAAAATGCTGGCAAAGAAAAAAAAGTCAACTCATCCAAAAAATCATTCACCATATTTTGATGAAATTATTTTAAAGTGAAAAGTTACTTTAAGAAGTAAAGATAGTCTAACATTAGGAACTTTATTTTATTTTATTTTAAAGATTTTATTTATTTATTTGACAGAGAGAGAGACAGCGAGAGAGGGAACACAAGCAGGGGGTGTGGGAGAGAGAGAAGCAGGCTTCTCTGCTAAGCAGGGAGCCGGATGTGGAACTCTATCCCAGGACCCTGGGATCATGACCTGAGCTGAAGGCAGACGCCTAAGGACTGAGCCACCCAGGCACCCATTAGGAACTTTATTAATGTAACAGCACACCACTATGTCTCATGATGCTACCAAAATTAACCCATTATTAACTTTTTAAAATGTGAGTAAATTTAGAATAAATGTGTTAAATTTTAAGAATAAACTTTAGTGATTTTTTTCCATTGGATATAGTTGAGGCAAGCTGAAGTTGCTCATTATTATTTTAATTTAAATGTTGTTCTGGAAGTTCTAGTCAATGAAAAGTGACCAGAAATATAAACAGAATTATAAATTTTGAAAAGGAAATTAATACTGTTATTTGAAAGCAATATAATTATATGCCTATAAATCCCAAGAGGATACACCAAATTGATTAGAATGCTCATTAAAGTGTCACTAGATCAAATAGATACTGTCTGATCTAGCAGAATTAACAGAGTATAAATATTCCCCATAGAATACAGTGATGATAGCATCGACGTCTAAAATTAAGGAAGTTTGTCAAGAGGTAAAAACTATAATAGATATATAGTTATATCCAGGGAAGACAGACATTGGTCCTGAGATAAAATAATTTCAGTCACTACAAAGGTCTGTTGTGCTTATGTTGTCAGGTTATTTTATCATCTTTCACCAAGACATAGGATGAAATATCTTTAAAAACATTTATCGTCTTTCATTTTGATTTCATTTTGGCCTAATGAAATTCTGATAAATTATTTGGCTTCTAGGTAACTTGATCCTACAAAGGGGTGTGTGTGTCCTATGAATAGAGCCTTGAGTACTATCATAACTAATAAAGGTCTAATTCCATAAATACACTGATAAATTAGAATTCTGATTAACCACAAAAGAACAGGAAAGACATAAATTGTTCAACAAATGATGTTGCAAAAATTGTTTTTATGAAGGTAAGTCAAGTGATTATACATATTTGCATAATATATATGAAAGTGAATATCATGTGGATTAAACAGAAAACTTTATTTATTTAAATTCAATTGATTAACCATAGTGTATTATTCAGAGGTAGAGTTCAGTGATTCATCAGTCTTATGTAATATCCAGTGCTCATTACATAATGTGCTCTCCTTAATGTCCATCACCCAGTTACTCCAGCCCCCTAGCTCCCTCCCCTCCAGCAACCCTCAGTTTATATCCTATGATTAAGAAGAGTCTCTCATGGTTTTTCTCCCTCTCTGATTTCAACTTGTTCTATTTTCCCTCCCGTCCCTTATGATCTTCTGTTTTGTTTCTTAAGTTCCACATATGAATGAGATCATATGATAATTGCCTTTCTCTGAGTGACTTATTTCGCTTAGCATAATACTCTCTAGTTCCATCCACGTTGTTGCAAATGGCAAGATCTTGTTTTCTTGGTGGCCGAATAATATTCTATTGGAGATATATATGTGTGTGTGTGTGTGTGTGTGTGTGTGTGTGTGTGTGTGTGTGTGTGTGTATCTCACATCTTCTTTATCCATTCATCTGTTGGTGAACATCTAGGCTCTTTAGGCTCTTACCATAGTTTGGCTGTTGTGGTCATTGCTGCTATAAACATTTGGGTGCATGTGCCCCTTCAGATCACTACATTTTTATTTTGGGGGTAAATGCCTAGTAGTGCAAATGTTAGGTCATAGGGTAGCTCTATTTTCAACTGTTTGAGAAACCTCTATATTATTTTCCAGAGTGGCTGAACCAGCTTGCATTCCCACCAATAGTATGAGAGGGTTCCCCTTTCTCCACATTCTTGCTAACATCTGTACTTGCCTGACTTGTTCATTTTAGCCATTCTGCCTGGTGGGATGTGGTGGTATCTCATTGTGGTTGTGATTTTTTTTTTTTTTATGATTTTATTTATTTATTGGAGAGAGAGAGCACAAGCAGGTGGAGCAGTAGGCAGAGGGAGAGATAGAAGCAGGCACCCCACTGAGGAGAGAGCCCAATGCCGGGCTCGATCTCAGGACCTTGAGATCATGACCTGAGCCAAAGGCAGACACTTAACTGACTGAGTCACCACAGCACCCCTGTGGTTTTGATTTGTATTTCCCTGATGCTGAATGATGTTGAGAATTTTTTCACGTATCTGTTGGACATTTATATGTCTTCTTTGGAGAAATGTCTGTTCATGTCTTCTGCCCATTTCTTGATTGGCTTATTTGTTTTTTGAGTGTTGAGTTTGATAAGTTCTTTATAAACTTTGGAGACTAGCCCTTTATCTGATGATATTACAAATATCTTTCTCCCATCTGTCAGTTATTTTTTGGTTGTGTCGACTCTTTCCTTGCTGTGCAAAACCTTTTTATCTTGATGAAGTCCCAATAGTTCATTTTGTCTTTATTTCCCTTGCTTTTAGAGGTAAATCTAGCAAGAAGTTGCTGCAGCCGAGGTCAAGAAATTACTGCGTGTGTTCTTCTCTAGAATTTTGATGGATTCCTGTCTCACATTTGGGTCCTTCAGATGTTTTGAGTCTATATTTTGTGCATGGTGTAAGGAAATGGTCCAGTTTCATTCGCCTACCTGTGGCTGCCCAATTTTCCAAACACCATTTGTTGAAGAGACTGTCTTTTTTCCATTGGACAGTGTTTCCGGCTTTGTCCAAGATTAGGAACCATAGAGTTGAGGGTCCATTTCTGGGTTCTCTATCCTGTTCCATTAATCTATGTGTCTGTTTTTGTGCTAGTAGCATACTGTCTTGATGATTACAGCTTTGTAATAGAACTTGAAGTCTGGAATTGTGATGCCACCGGCTTTAGTTTTCTTTTTCAACATTCTTCTGGCTATTCTGCTTTACCCTTTGTTCCAGATGTATGAAATGCCTCAGAATCATTCTTCATCATCTCATGTATAAAATACAGATGCAGGTATAGGAAAGGTATTTTAAGGGTATCAGTATATAATGTATGAAAATACAGGGTGTCTGAAAATTGTATGCATAAAAGCAAAGGGGAAGTATACATAAAGAAAAAACTTTTTTAATGTCAAAAAATACCCTAGAAAAAATATTAAAAATGAATGAGGAAATGGAATCTACAACATAAAGCACAAGCAAAAGTTTATCTTAATATGAAAATCAGTAAAAAATGTTGTGGTGGTGGGAATGCAAACTGGTGCACCCACTCTGGAAAACAATATGGAGTTTCCTCAAAAAGTTAAAAATAGAACTACCATATAGTCCAGTAATCAAACTACTGGGTATTACCCCCTAAATGCAAAAACACTAATTCAAAGGGATACATGCATCCCTATGTTTATTACAGCATTATTTACAATAGATAAATTATGGAAGCAGGCCAAATATCTATCAATAGATGATTGGATAAAGAAGTGGTACATATATACAATGGAATATTATTCAACTATAAAAAGGAATGAAATCTTGCCATTTCCAACAACATGGATGGAGCTGGAGAGTATTATGCTAAGCTAAATAAGTCAGTCAGAGAAAGACAAATAGTGTATGATTTCACTCATATGTGGATTTTTAATTTTTTTTTTAAGAGAGGAAGAGAAGAGGAAGAAGGAGTAGCAGGAGAGGGAGAGAGAGATTCCTAAGCAGACTTCTCACTGAGCATGGAGTCTGACGTGAGGCTCAATCTCACAACCCAGAGATCATAACCTGAGCTGAAATCAGAAGTCAGATGTTTAACTGCCTAAGCCACTCAGGTACCCTTCACTTATATGTGAAACTTAAGAAACAAAAGAGGGGCACCTGGATAGCTGAGTTGGTTGAACGTCAAACTCTTGGTTTTGGCTCAGGTCATGATCTTGGGGCTGTGGGATTGAGCTCCGCATTTGGCTCCATGCTCAGCAAGAAGTCTGTTTGAGATTCTTACTCTCCCTCTCTCTCTGCCCCTCCCCCCTCAATAAATAAATAAAATCCTAAAAAAAAAAAAAGAAACAAGGACACCTGGGTGGCTCAGTCAGTTAGGCAGCTCCTTAGGCTCAGGTCATAATCCCATGGGATCGAGGTCCACATCGGGCTCCGCTCAGTGGGAAGCCTGCTTTTCCCTATGCCTGCCACTCTCTCTCCTTGTGATCTGCCTCTCTCTCAAATAAATAAAATCTTAAAAAAAAAAAAAGAAGCAAAACAAATGAGCAAAGGAGAAGAGAGAGAGAGAGAGATAAACTAAGAAACAGATTCTTAACAATAGAGAACAAATAGCTGGTTACCAGAGGGGAGGTAGATGGGGGGATGGGTGAAATATGTGAAGGGGATTAAGGAGTGCACCAGTTGTGATAGGCACCAGGTGATGTATGGAAGTATCGAATCACAATATTGTACATCTGAAACTAATATAATCTATGTTAACTAACTGGATTCGAAATAAAATAAAATAAAATGGCAAAAAAATAAAAAATAAATAAAATGCTGTAGACCAACGGCATAAGTAGACTTTTACAAATAAAATTCAGAAGGCAATTTCAGATGTTTGAATCTATTTAAATGAAGGGTGCCTGGGTGGCTCAGACGGTTAATTGTCTGCCTTAGGTTCAGGTCATGATCCGAAGGTCCTGGGATCAAGCCCTGTATCTGGCTCCCTGCTCAATGGGGAGCCTGCTTCTCCCTCTCCTCCCTGTTCTCGCTCTCTCTAGCTCTCTCTGTCACTATCTCTGTCTCAAATAAATAAAATCTTTTTTTTAAAAAAGAAACTATTTCAATGGAATTGAAAATATTTGTTTAAATAACAGTTCAGGAAAGATAATGTAAAATGGTAAGATCTTTCCTTTTTTTATGAAAAAACATGTGTGTATGTATATATGTTTATACACATACATGCTTCCATGTGGTTAAAAAAAACTGAGCAGTGTAGAAAGGGGAAAAAAAGATAAACTTCTCTACCCTTTATCCTGACAATCCCAATCAATACAGACAATTATCCTTATCACCACTTTTAGTTTTTTTGTAATGACTGTTAGAATCTTAAAACCCGCATATCGTTGTTTATCAGCTTTAGACAGTATTTATCGACTTCACTTATGAAAAATGAGGGGTTTAAAACACCTAAACTTACTGCCAATCATTATAAGCTCTTATTATTTTCAACTCTCCTAGGTTTCTTGATTTATGACATATATTTAGTATTATTTATCACAATCTAAAAAAGAATTAGTAGTCTTCATTACTTCCCCTTCTCTTTCATTCTCTGCTTTATAAAATTTGCTACATTATTATTATATTGTCAAGTTTTATAATACCTAAATTATCTTCTATAAGTATATTTATTTTGTGCTTTGCCTGCAGATTGCTTATAAAAACTAAAAACCAGCAATATTATTGAAAATGTTGTGATTCTGTATACAGTATGTGTGTGTGAATATGTATCTCTGTAAGTTTATAGTGTAATTGGACCCATAGGAAAAGAAGTTATATTCTTTGTCTCTAAAAGTTTGTTGCTCAAAGGATGCTTTTCCAGGAATCAAGTTGTCATTGTCTTTCAATTCTTTCCCATTTTCTTACTACTTTCTGTTCTTTCTTCCTTCAGCTGCCCATGTTTCTTGTACCCTTGTCATCATCTTTCCTGGAATTCTTTTTGGGTTTGATGGACGATCTGGCACACACACACACACACACACACACACACACACACACAATGTGTATATATAATGTTTTCAGTGGAAAGCTTTCTGTTTGCTTGAATTTGTAAAAATGATTTTTATTTTCCCCTTCTTTTCCCCTTCCACTAATTTGGCATTTTAAATGTAATATAATTTTAAATGTATGAAATTTTAAATGTAATATAATTTTCCTTCAAGATTTGAAAATGTTTGGGTTTTTTTGTGTTCTTGCATACAGTACTGCTGAAGAGAAACTGATAATAATGCCGAGTATGATGTCAGGTATAATATTGATTCTTGTTGCTTTTATGTAATTGGTTTTTCTGTCTAAAAGCTTTTAGGATCTTTTCTTTCTTTGGAACTCTGAAATCAACAAGGAGTTTGCAGGTGTGTGTCTAAGTTTTTTTAAATTTTATTAATCTTGCTTAGTCATACTTGAACCATTCCCATTCAAAAAAACATGTCTTGGGGTGTGTGGATAATGCTGCGGGTTAAGCATCTGACTTGGTTTTGTCTCAGGTTGTGATCTCAGGATAGTTGGATCCAGCCCCGAGTTAGAGGCTCAGCATGGATTTTGCTTGGATTTCTTTCTCCCTCTCCCTCTGCTCCTCCTGCTTGTGCCGTCTCTCTTTCTCTCTAAAATAAATAAATAAATTTTTATACAAAAACCACGTCTTTCTGTCCTGTTTTTATTACTACTATTTCTCTTATTCTTTTCTCTTTTTCATTGATTCATATCTTTCCTATCTGGATATTGTGCCTCTTGGATTTTTCATTTGTGACTGTTAACTTTTTATCCTTATATCCATTTCTTTGTTATTTTGCTTTTCATTCTTTAAGACTTCCTTACTTTCATCCTATAGACCATCCCCCTTGGTTTTCATTTGTTTTATTCTACCATTAAACCAGCTGTTTTCGAACTCTCAGTCATAGTGTGGGTCTGTTGGGTCCATGGGTCCTTTCTAAAAAAATAAATAGAATTATCATAGAGATTATATGGCTGTATGGGGAATTATTATTTGGTGAAATTTTATACATATGTACACACACACAATGTATCATAATGTTAAATGTATTTATGGGTCAAAAAAGCTTAAAAGCCACAGAGTTAGCCTATAATTAATTAGTTTTGTTAAGGAATTTCCAAATCTTTCCCTTTTTGTCCTTGAATTGCTGCTCCCAATCTTAGAAGGCTCTTCTTGATTTATGGATGTAATATCCTTCTTTGCTTTCTCTGAAGGTACTAAGAATATTTTTGGGGAACTACTTACTGCTCCCCCACCCCCCACCAACTAGACTCTGTTTTCTCCCAGATTTGTTAATGTATTTCTTTGTTTTGATTCTTTATTTTCATCCTTTCTGTATTCCTCCAATATCTGATGGTCTTTGACTATGTAGCTTTATGAATAAAAGGCTAATTTAATTAGTATAGTTAGCTTCCTTGGAACTTTTTTTTCCTTCCTTCCTTCCTTCCTTCCTTCCTTCCTTCCTTCCTCTCTTTCTCTTTCCCTTTCTTTCTTTCTTTCTTTCTTTCTTTCTTTCTTTCTTTCTTTCTTTCTTTCTTTCTTTCTTCTTTCTTCTTTCTTCTTTCTTTCTTTCTTTCTTTCTTTCTTTCTTTCTTTCTTTCTAAATTTTTAAATTCTTCTTAAATTTTCATGTAGTTTTATAGTTCTGTTTTCTTAACATCTGTTGAATGTGAGAGTCTACTTTCTAACTCTAAAGGGTACAGTTTGTTGATAGGCACTGCACAGTGGAGTTGCTAGGCAGAGTATACTGTCTCATGATGCTTTCCATTGCCAAATAGAGACTTTACCTAGGGAGTGAAGAATCTTAATGAATTTAATTTCTGAGTCAATGTATTCTTTCTTGCTATATATTGTAGAGGCTTGTCATTACCTTAAACCCTGTTCTTTTTTTCTCTCAGGCTTTAACACCCATATGTGGAGCCCTCCCCTGGGAGATGACCCATTTTCTTAGGAGAAAAGTTCCCTGGGGTTAATCCTAAGGGAAAAATTCACTAGCCTCTAACTGCAGTGGAATGGCTATCTGTCTGGGCCAGCCATGCTAAATATAGTACTTTAATTAATCTACTCATAATATGTATCCTGGCTCCCTCTGTCATTGTACTCACTGACTTTGAACTTGAAGTGTCTACGGAGCTCCCTTGGGGAGAATCCGGCTAATCACTGGTGTTTCACACTGTGGTTTTCTCTGCTATGTATTATTCTATAATCAGATTACATCTGATTTTTATGTTTCAAGAATTCTTCAAATATATGCAGTATGTTGGTAATCTTTCTTCCATTTTCAAAAATGTTATGGTTTCTTTCTTCCAAAAATATCTTGTCTGTCTTTTCAATAGGAACTTGTGAGGGAGGGGAGGAAGGCATATGTTTTGTCTGTACCTTAAACTGGACAAGCATAACGTTCCTTGAAATAAATTGAGTTTTTTATGGAAGACCCTACAAACTCTTCTTACTCTTTACCCAGTGATGCCACTTCAGTGAACAAATCCTGAGGGATATGAGCTGACATGCAGAAACAGACTTGTGTTTATATGGAATTATAAATACCACATAATATAAAAAATGTCATGTAAAATAATTTATGTGAATTATGATTTACCCAGCTGATAGCATGCCATGATAACATTAAAAATCATGGGTCTGAGGTTTATTCAAATTATCTGAAAAAATATTTGAAATATTATGTTGAGTTAAAAACTACATGTAAAACTGCATATATGTAAGATAATCACAAAGCTATAAATAAAGAATTGTGTATATTTATACAACGTCAGAAGAATCCAATATGTCAAACTACTAGCTGCAGTTAAATCCGGGTGGGGTACTACTTAATATGTTCTCTTTTTTGTAGTGTTAAAAATAATTTTTAGTTTATGTTGTGAATTTGTGTTACTTTATATTAATAAATTATTTAAAGCATTTTAAAAATATGTCACATTTTTATGTGCTTGGTCCTTGAGAGGGGAATCCTATCTTTATTCTTTACCTCTATCAATACTTCTCTGTATGTGACAGCATTTACCATACATAATTTTGAAATTATCTCTTTGTGTCTGTTTCCCCAGCACAACTTGACTACAAGTTCTTTGAAGGTAGGAAAGATATTACTGTGTATTTTTTTAAATAGTATTTAGCATAGAATATGTGTTCAGGTTTCCCCCTCATGTTTGTTCCAGTTTTTGGTTTTTCTGAAGTAACAAACAGCAGTTTTCAAAATGTGGTCAGTGAACCCGTGGGTGTTCTCAAGACATTTTATGGCATTTTGTGAAGGCAAATTATTTCCATTATAATACTAAAGCTTAGTATTGGCCTCTTTCACTGTGGTGGTAATTGTCCTGGTTGTACAAAGCAAATAATGGGTGAAATATGCCTTGGCACAAATAAGGCATATTTCACCCATTATTGCTTTGTATCTTATTTGTGTTCTTCATTGCCATTATACATTTATAGTTAAAAAAAAGTTTGCCAGTTTTATGTAAGAATGATGAAACTGTAAAAAATACTAGCTGGATTAAATAAAAATTCTTGAATATACAACTTTTTAATATTCTACATGATAAAATTGGGTGTTTGCAAAAAGCACTTCTGCGTTGGTAAATGATACATTTCAAGGGCAAGGTAGACTAGTGGACTACAGTATGAGAGACAATACAGAGTTCATTGAGGTGGTTCCAGGTTGTTCATTGCAACTAACCTTTAAGGAACTACCACTTGTCAACTTTTGATGTAGTGTCAAAGAACAGCATCCATAGTTACGTAAAGAGGCTATTAAAATACTACTCTCTTTCTCTACAGCATATCTATGGGTAGCCGGATTTTTGTTATATACTTCCACCAAAACAACCTATTGTGACAGATTGCATGCAGAGGCAGATAAAAGAATTTGACTGTCTTCTCTTGAGTCAGAACATTAAAGATATGTACAAAAATATAAAATATGACATTCTGTTTTTTTGAACAAAATAGTTATTTTTCATTAAAATGTATTATAACATGTAACAGGTTTATTATTCTTATATTTAAATAAATTAATGACTAAATAGCTTTTTAAATTCTCAGTTTCAATTTCTAATATGGTAAATACTGATAGATATAATCCACATAGACAAAATCTCTGGACTCCTCAATAATTTTTAAAAATGTTGGGACTCCTGGGTGACTCAGTCGGTTAAGCATCTGCCTTCGGCTCAGGTCATGATCCTGGGGTTCTGCGGTCGAGCCCCACATCAAGTTCCTTGTTCAGCGGGGAGCCTGCTTCTCCTTCTCCCTCTGCCACTCCCCCTGCTTGTGCTCTCAGTCTCTCTTCCTCTCTCTCTGTTAAATAAATAAATAAAAAATCTTTTAAAAAATTAAAAAAATGTAAAGGAGTATTATTATTTCTACAATGTGTTTCTTGTTAAATTATTATCACTATAAAATGTTAAGTGACTTGCCCAAAGCTACATGCTACTGGTGAGCAAGGGCAGGATTTGAACTAGTATCTGATTGCTCCAAAGTTCTTCTTCCTGTTTCTACATTCAATCCTTGAATGCTAGTGGGCTTTCCCAGATCTTTGTCAATATCTAATCTTTAAATAGTTTCTTGCTTGATTATCACTTTCATCAGTCTGGCACCCAGCAGGTTCTGTATAATGATGGAGTGTATTTATGAGTAGCGTTCTGAGGAATCTTGTATACATTTCTGAAATATCCTTGACATCCCCAGCAGTTATCAACCATTCTTTCTTGAAATAGAGTTGACTCTCAGTTATCACACCTGTGCCTATTCAGGCCTTCAGACACTCTATAAACAATCTTTTCATTTCTTTGTCTCATCTGAATTTGAATGTTCTCAATTCTTAGTGAGCATATTGTTACCACAATTGCTGTTAATAGTTGCTATTGTAAGTTACAAGTAAAACAGGTATTGTTAAGTGACTCCTGTAATTTGCTACTAATCACTGTTACAATGTATCTCATGCAACATTAACAATCAGTATTGAAATTTCGAAATTCCTATACAGCACTCATTGTGACTGTTCAGTGTGCAGTGCCCTGTAATAACTCCCTCTTGCTTCTAGTTTCAGTTCTCATATGAATACACCACATATGCTACGCAGCAGTATGGCTTCTTTCCCTAGCCACGAATCATGCAGTGCTACAGCTACTGCTGGCTCTTCTGGGACCATCCCCTGTAGCTTATCCATGCCAGGTGGATCACTTGTTGTCTCCTTGCCAACCATGTTCTTTGACTGGACTCTGGTTCAGTTCTCCTTTGGTGGCCCAGAGCTCTGCCAGCCTTTATGGAATATTTGTCGTAATTAAAAAAAAAAGTGCTACATCCTCAGGGTACATGTTGTCTTAAAGCAAAGACACATGGGTGGGTCACATGAGTCATCTCTCAGGAGTCTCTTTCTCCTACTTTTACCCTGATGTATTTGCTTGCTTCTCAGTATCAACCTTTGCTTGCCTGGACCCTTCCCATTTGGTTATTTCTTGACCTTGACAGTTCCATCTATCCTTCTGACCTCCTGATCTTGGATTTCTCTGTCTGCAAACTTCTGTGAAGAGATCTGCTGGCAACCTTTATCCTCACTTTAGCAAGCCTGGTGACCTTTGCTCATAAGCAGTTCGTCGTAGGCCATCTGTACTGTATCTGAATTATTCCTGGATGTGAACATAGAGGTGACAAATACCCATTTTTTCTGGATCCCGAAGCCTGGGTAAAGTCAGATCCCCAGATAGCCATGTATTTGGACCTTAGAGAAATGGTTTTACTCTGTGCTTTAACCTAATGCATTTGAATTCACTGAGAGATTGCAATATGTTCATATGAAGGATTCTGCAGCCTTTATTAGCCTATGAGAAGATCTTGCCCATTATTATTTTTTTGGTCATCCTTACATAAAGATCCACATGATAAATTTATCTTTAAATATGCTGGGTAAAATTTGTCTTCCCTAATGAAATGGTACTTACAGATTATTATATAATGAATAGTGACTAGTTCTGTCATATTTCATCTTTTGCATTGTCCACTACGAGGCGTAAAGGTTTTTTGTTGTGCTCATTATGTTGTAAGTATACTCAGAGTAAGTTTATTTGATACTCACCTATTTATTTATATTTATTAGATTCCTTAACTCAAGGTGATGACTTAAATTACTCGATGATTTTATGTTTTGCCTTATTCCAACAAATACCTAAGCATAGAAATATAAAAATAATAACAGAGAAGAACTATGCAATAAAAAGAGGAAATAATTATTAAGACCTTGTAGAGTCCAGAGAAAATAAAGGAAATTAAGGATAATAAAATAAGCTAGTTTTATCTGGGCCAGTGATAGTCAGGATAGCTCCAGATCATCTTTTATCCGACACATGAGGTATTTCCACCAGCTTTGCTTCTCTTTTAGAGGCACTACAGTCTTTTCTTTCAGACTCCTGATGAATGGATTCAGATTATGGCTTCTCCTTGAGGTCTTTCTGTTCTGACCCATCCCACTTGGTCCTTGGAAGGAGTGTCTCAGAAGGAAGAAAATGGTACTAAGTATTTTCCAAGGCACAGACCTAATGGACAATGTTGTGGCACCAATGTGTATAAAGATGTATGTGAATGATGATAAGTAGAGGGGTTTGGATCTTGTCAGTACTGGCTTATGGCATGGAGGGTTTATAGACTGAATTCATTTTTGTTGTGTCATGTTTTATTCATCTTTTTTTTTTTTTAAGATTTTATTTGTTTATTTGACAGAGAGAGAGAGATCACAAGCAGGCAGAGAGGCAGGCAGAGAGAGAGGGGGAAGCAGGCTCCCCGCTGAGCAGAGAGCCCGATGCGGGGCTCGATGCCAGGACCCTGAGATCACGACCTGAGCCGAAGGCAGAGGCTTTAACCCACTGAGCCATCCAGGCGCCCCTATTTTATTCATCTTTATTTGTCTTTTGTGATTGATTTTATCTGTAGAAGAAACCTACTTCTTTCTTTTCTTTTCCTGTATGGTCACATCTAGAGGGCCCAGGAGCTCTCTCTAAGGCCAGTGCTCTTAGATGACCAATGATCTTCATGTCATGGCTTAGATTATTTTTTAATTGATTTTTATTTGTGATAAACTAAAATGGGGGAAACCTGTTTCTGAAATTTGAAGCTGGGACACACAAGAGTTAAGTGTTTATCAAAACTTTCTAGCAAGGAGAACCAGAGTGAGAAATCATAGCTATGAGTGATGAGTCTACTGCTTATCTCCAGGGACTTGTGGTACAGGTTTCTAGCCTGTTTCTTGACATTTCTGTGGACTTGTTTGTAACCTTGGGAGTCACAGTGTGGGAGAGAGAAAGGGGAAGAGGTGAGCTAAGTAAATAACAGTCTAATACATACCATCTCTCTCTTTCTAGATGGAATTTTATGATTTTTAATGTATTCTTACAAAAGAAAATAAAATTTTTAGAAATTGACATAGAAATTCATAGAATCACCATATTAAAAAGTATCCCTTTAATCTCACATTTTGTGTATATATATATGAAAATAGGTACATTTTCTTTTTATCTACCTCATCCTCACATCTCTCCTGAAAAATTTAAATTGTATTTTAAGTGTTCTGCTCTTGGTTGTGGCTCCTGCCATTTTCTGAAAATTTTTCATTAAAAATTTTTTTTTTAATTTGTTGCTTTGAAAGGCTCCCTAGGGTTATGTAGGGTATAGGTATACACAATTATTATCCGCTGTCAGCAAAACCGAATAGCTGGGAGGGAATAATTATACACTCCCTGGTGCCATAAGCCACTTCTGAACATATTGCAATATATACTGGATTCATTTTAAAGTGGTTGTAACTAAATGAATCACAACCTTTTGGGGATAGGTAATAGATGGTATATTAAGACTGTGTAAAGTCTGTAAGAAGTCAGTATATTAAAATCTGTCAGAAAAGGTCATCATTGACTATGGGTTAATATCTGTAGTCAGTGCCTTGGATAGTGCCAATATGTGTTGCCCTTATCTTTCACATGGCTCAAGGCAGGAAATGAGATCTGGAATTTCAGCTGTAGAGATATGAAGATTACCAAATTATTCTTAGTGAAGACAAGTTTTTCTTATTTTTTAAAATGGTTTGGGTATTATAGTGTTGAGGTTTAATATAAGATTTTTTAGTCTTTGGACTTTTGGATCCAGGGAGAAAAAGGATATACCCTTTTTCTCTCACCCTACCCCCAACCAATTACCTTTGGAGAGGTATCAGCTGTGTTTTGCTAATGAGCATTGCCGGAGGACGTTCTGGAAGCTCTCCGAACACAGGGACTTGTAAGAGTCACAGTGGAATCAGACAACCTGTCAGTCTGTTTATACATGTGCTGGCGTTTTCTTTGCAAGGCATGCAAACCAATTAGAGTGAGGCTCTCTTAGAACATTTTTGAGGGGGTGGACACTTCCTTTAATGTCTGGCATGAGCATCTGTTGTATTGGGAAGAGTGAGATCAACAATTTTTTGATCAATTTTTGGAGGAAAATTTAGGATGAAGGTAAAAAACAAGTTTTGTTTAACAAGGATTAACAGAGAAAATTGTCTGAGTCCCATATTTCTGTACAGTTTGAAAGTTCAAAAGAATGAGGACAAACATGTTTCCTTGACCATGCTTTTCATTAAGTGCCTATTGTTTTGATAATTAGTTCATTATAGAGGAGAGATGTGAATAGTGACCTCTGCCCAGTCTGGCTCATGAAAAACAAATGGACTGATTTCCTTTGGGCAGTGTGATCAATTACCAGTAATGAAGTTGAAATGACTGATCCTGATATGCCTTTGCACATTTTATTTGCAAAGAAATCAGTGTCTTATACAGTTTGAGAAAAGGCGAGGACTTAGTATTAGCATCATAGTGTTCTGCCTTCTGACTCTATCCTTCCCAAATCAAGACTTACTGTCACATAAATTCGACTGGTGCCTTGAGGAGAAATCAGGTGAATAAGGGGCAGAGACAGCAGAGTTACATTTTGAAGGTTTCCCACTATGTGAATAGCAACCAGTTATAGAATAGATTTAACTGTCAGCAGTTTTATTTTAATTCTTTTCTAGATGGAATCTCAGGGAGGAAATGTTCTTGTATGTAGTGAAGGGCTCCTTTTTTCTGAATTGTGCAATGATTGAAAATTGTAGCTATCACTACTTGTATTTTTACTATCTACAATTATAGTAAAGTGATGGCAATAATATTTAGAGTTGATACTGAGGATCTATAAACATTTTTTGCAAAATCTTGTGCTTAGTGTTAGCATTCCAGAATTACTGCCACCACATCCCATTGAAAAACCAAATAGGATCTATAACAGTGGATGGAACCTGGCCATTATCATCTCCTTCTTTGTCGGTTTCCCTCTGACTGGAAGTGCTGGAGTTAGAAACTGCAATTTTCTACTTAGGAGATGTGGGACAACTGCAATAAATTTTAACTTCACTCCAGTTTTGTGTGTCGTTTTTGTTTCCTGCTTTGACCAAAGCCTACTTTGAAAAAATTATGTATTTTCTTTGTTATAATAGTGATGCACCCGGGTGGCTCAGTCGGTTAAGCGTCTGCTTTAGACTCTAGTCATAATCCCAGAGTTCCCGGATCAAGCCCTGTGTGAGCTCTCTGCTCAGTGGGGAGTCTGCTTCTCCCTCTGCCCCTCCCCCTGCTTGTACTCTCTCTCTTTCCCTCTCTCTCTCTCTGTCTGTCTCTCTCTCGTTCTCTCTGACAAGTAAATAAATAAACTCTTTTAAAAAGTCTTTTAAAAAGTAGTGATGCAACAGTAAAAGGTCTATAAAGACTTAACTTCATTATTTACTTCTGATGATTTGAGCAAGAAAATTCTGGGCTCTTTTAGTTACTGATCCATCATTACTACAGAGTGAGGGAGTAATATATGTATTGGTTTAATACTCTCATTGATAGGTGTATCTCATTAAAATTGTGAATGACAATATAGCAGGTAATAGTGTTTTATAGTGAAAAGAGCTGAAAAGCTGTCGCTAATAGGCTAAGTCTTTGTCTTCATGGCTCTGTCACTTATTAGCCCCGTGAATGTGAGAGAGTTGTCTAGCTTTTATAATATAGTCTCCTGATCTGTTCCATAAGATTAATGTACTAAACTATCCTTAATATCAATGCTATCTTTACTATTCTATCCTTTAGTGATCCATAACTCTAATCATCCATTAAAATGTTTAGTAGATGCAATTTATAGTCATCGGGGTACTGGTACCAGGACTTCACTTGTACCATCATAGTACAACTAAGAAGATTATAAATGAGTGGCAACAGACCCTATTTTTCAGGAACTTACAGCCTAAAGGAGAAGACAGATGGGTAAATAACTCACTCTAATACAGTGTGGCAAATACTGGGTAAGACCCTTCTGCTTGTCTCCCTTGGGGATACTTGTTTAAGGAGGTCTCTCAGCCTGTGGAACTCAGGGGTCTTCTGGGAACACATTAAAAAGACTTAGGGTCTGACCCTCAGGCTGTCGGATTCTTTGTGGGAGTTTTCATAATAGGCAAGGAGCTCATCCTGGGATAAAATAGATACCTGACCTTTATCTTAAAAAGCATGTCAATTGGGCGCCTGGGTGGCTCAGTTGGTTAAGCGACTGCCTTCAGCTCAGGTCATGATCCCGGGGTGCTGGGATCGAGTCCCACATCAGGCTCCCAGCTCCATGGGGAGCCTGCTTCTCCCTCTGACCTTCTCCCCTCTCATCCTCTCTCTTATTCGCTCTCTCTCTCTCAAATAAATAAATAATAAATAAAGTCTTAAAAAAAAAAGCATGTCAATTTTAGGGGCGCCTGGGTGCCTCAGTGGGTTAAAGCCTCTGCCTTCGGCTCAGGTCATGATCTCAGGGTCCTGGCATCGAGCCCCACGTCAGGCTCTCTGCTCAGCGGGGAGCCTGCTTCCCCCTCTCTCTCTGCCTGCCTCTCTGCCTACTTGTGATCTCTCTCCTCTCTGTCAAATAAATAAATAAAATCTTTAAAAAAAAAAGCATGTCAATTTTCAGAGTTGACAGATATTTTGTTGTGACTCTGGATGGTATGCCCCTTAAAACGTCCTCCAACCTAACTCTGAAGAGATAGTCCAATTTTATCAAGAGAGACAACAGAAAAAAAGACAGCATCAACAATGGCAGCCTTTGGAGAACCTAATGGAAAAGCTGCTACACTGTTGGAAACAGAAGGTTCCCTTTTCCATGAGGGCTGCATTGATGAATACAGAAGTGGCATGATTGGATTCATGGCTATGGACACAATTCCCCAGAAATGAAATCAAGGTAAGTCTATAGGTAAGAAGGGTAATAGCTTCTGTTGGACCTTTCAGGTACTATACTAGCAGAGATTTAAAAAAAAAAATTAATTTAACAATCTTAAACTTTTCTCTGTGTGTGTGCCATAGCCTATTTAAGAGGGCTAAAGATCTTTTGCTTTTCCCATCCCATTGATTCAACTTTGCCTTCATAAAGTTTGCTACTATCCTCTATATACTTTTTTATGTTCAGTTAGCCACTGTATAGTACATCATTAGTTTTTGATGTAGTGTTCAATGATTCATTAGTTGCGTATAACACCCAGTGCTCCTCACAACACATGCCATCTCAATACCCATCACCTTCCCTCTGAAACCCTCAGCTTGTTTCCCGGAGTCCATAGTCTCTCATTATCCCCTATATTTTATCAGAATTATCATGCCATTAAATGTAGGACATGCCATTATTTTAGGTATCACTAAGAAGGGAAAATATACCAAATAAACTAAGGCTTTGTTAGCACTCTACTTTTTATGTACTGAGAGTTCTATAAAGGGCCTCTGACTGCCAGGTGAGTTTTCTGGCTCTGTCCTACCCAAGTTGAAAGAAAGAAGAGTCTATAATTGTTGTACTACTGAGCTGGCATATATCATAGACAAAAAATGTTACAAAGATATCTACCTCATCCTACAACGTATTTGCTTAGCATAAAACTCCCAAGTTTACAGTTCAGGAGCTCTCAAGATTGGTTTGGAAAGGGAAAGATGAAGAAAAGAAATAGCTCTAATCTCACAGGGGGAGAATTGGGGAAACAGTGACAGCAATTTACATTTGCTTGAAAGGGCCAAACATTTGTGCGATAGAACCTAATTTCAGAAATACTAAAATGTAAAAAAAAATGTATCTTAGCATAGAGGAAATAGAAATATGTGTGTAGTGCAATAAATAGGAACTTTATAATGTCACCAGATACTGAATGTTGAAAGGCAACTAGGCCACATAGGCAAGTGAAAACAGATGAAACTGGTGGTCTCCAATGCTCTCATGGCTAATGGCAAATTCTCTTTGAAGGAGAGATGGGAAAGAAAGCGAGACCAGAGAAGCAGAGAGACAGAGAGACTGTCTTTTTCTTTGAAGACAAGTTTGATGGGTTGATTTTCAATCCATTTGGGGAGCCTAATAGTGGTCAAGGATTTGACTTTGATAATCATTTGATGGTTTAAAAGATCATCATGTGCCTAAGAGGCATCTGAGGCTAGTGACAAAAGAGACTTAGGGTCTAAGTGGTTTGGTAAATGGAGGGTGTAAATTCATGTACTTCATTGACTTACCTCAGGTTTTACTGGAGCTGCAGAATCATGGATGACTTGATGGAATAAAATGATAATAATGTATATTCCTTTTATTTTTCCCCCTCAATTGAGTAAAGCTCTTGTGTGCATAAGAATCAGTTGGAGAGCTGGTTAGAAAATGCTCAGTCCTGGCCCTGATCCCAGAAGTTTTGGAATTCCGTAAGGGGCCTAGAATCTGTATTTTTCAAAAACATCCTATCCCTAGTTATTTCTAATAAAGATGGTGCAGGTATTACATCTTAAGAAACATGCTCTCATGGCTAAGGGTAAATTGCTCTATTTCAATGGTCCTCTCTCTATCCCTAGCACTCCTCAGTTAAAAGTTTCCTTTATTTCTCCAAGAATCCTCAGAATCAGAAAGATACCCACTCCATCCCCAGGAAGTCTCTTCAGTGGCAGATCAAGAATACATCTTTGGTTCAGTTTAAACTAGATGGATATTTCAAAAAATATATATTAACACACATTTTCTTTGCACAGAAATATACTTCTTCCTAGAAGTTTTTAGATTTCACATTATGGAGGCAAGTTAAGTGCCTAGAAATGCTTTTCATTCCTCATTGCACACAGCCACTGCTGGGCTGCTCAGTTGTGAAAATATTCCAACTGGCAATGCTCCTTAATTTTGGAGGCTAATAAGCTACCATTCACTCTTTTCTGAAAAAAATGACAGAAGACCTGTTTATATGCTAACTTAGTTACTTGGTACTACATTTGGAGAGAAGAGGAAATATACGATGACATTGTTAATTGGATGACACATACATTTGTGGTAGCACTCAGGCACACCATGCAGAAAAACTAAGGTGGATGGGCGTGTGGTGGGGATGGAAGTGTGTCAGCTGGCTTTTAGCCCATTGACAAAAGGTTTGGACCATTTGTGGTGGATAATTTGTGGATTGAAGAGAGTTTGTTTTCGTTTAAGAAGGAAATGATGCATGCAATATACCATACATAATTTGTTGAGTTAGATAATTGCAGTACACATTAACCAACTATTTGCATTTAATTAGCAACGGTCTCTGCTACTGTAATGTTTCTTTTAAGTAAATGTTTGGAAGTATGTTTATTTTATTTAGTAAGTTTAAAGATGTTGCCACATCTCAATGCTTCTCAAAGGTTATCTGAACATCCTACTCAAGGAAAACATTTTCCAATTACTCAGTGTCATAGGCTTCTGTTTCCTCATCTATCTGAGGGCTTGCACTAGGTGACATGTAATATTCATACCAGCACTGATGTGCAGCTGCAGTTATGTTTATGGTGTTATATTACATATTTTAGAATTGCGATCAGTTAGTTTAGTTTGTCTTCCTTTTAGGAAGGATTCATGAGAATAAATCGTAAAACAGGACCTATCAAAGCCAGGATGTTGGACTTTCTGCCTCTGACTCACCTAGGATGCTGGCTGAAAAATGTGGATTTCCTCCATGCTCTGGGCTAAATTGTCTCCACAGCCCCCTACCCCGTTCATATGTTGAAGCCCTTACTCTCAATGTGACTGTATTTGGAGATAGAGTTTTTAAGACATAATTAATTTTAAGTGAGATCATAAGGATGGGGTCCTAATCTGGTAGAATTGGTGACCTTATATGAAGAGAAAGAGAGATTTCTGTTTCCCTTTGCACCGAGGAAAGGCCATGTGAGGGAGGACACAGGCAGAAGAGGGCCATCTGGAAGCCAGAAAGAGAGCTCTCACCAGGAACTCTCACCAGAATCAATTGGCACCTTGATCTTCCCAGCCTTCAGAACTGTGAGAAATAAATTCATGTTGTTTAAGCCATCCAGCTATGGTATTTTGTTACAGCGGCCTGAGCTGACACTTGGTTTCACCTCAGTTTTACTGGATCTAAAATCCAGAAATGAGATGGCATAGGAATCTGTATTATAAAGAAGCTTCTATCCCCTGACTCATGGAGGCAGTCAATACATGGGGAGCATTGAGGGAAGGAGAGGACAGGTGGGGTTACAGCAGCAGGGTAGCAGGGGTTGGAGACTGAGGTTTTGTGGGAGTATTGGGTCTTCAGATTTAAATGTCTGAGTGTCCAAGCCCTCTGAGCTGGGCCAGGGACTTGATGGTAGACCGTGGTCTCTGCTCAGACAGCCAGTCAAATGTTTTGATGGTATATGGAAAATCCTGATGACTTCTAGAAGAAGCCAGCCACACCCTGAGCCAATCTTGTTTACCAGGGAACATGAGTACAATTGTGCAGCCATAGAGTCTGGTAGATCTGAGGACTTTTTGCATTTCCTTCTCCTATGGGATTTGATACTGCATGTGTCTCTGAAGACACCTTTATGCCCTCTTTTTTCAGGTTCTTAGTATCTTTATATTGTTCCTGACACAATCCTCTTAGGCACCTCTTAGGTGTTTTGTGTTCCAGACTTTCCCTTTTCTATTCTGAAACAATCACTCTCTCTCACAAAAATTGGGGCGTGTACTTATGTGTACACACTCACTCTCAGCACTCTCACAATGAACTTGTCCTGACCGACTGATAAACTAATCCTTCCAAATATATTAATGGATTTGCAGATGATGACTTTTCAGGTAACTTATTTACATTTTAATAGAGAGCCTTCAGGAGGCAAAGCCTGGAAAAACCAAGGAGTTATTTTGCTGACAAAAATTTCAGGCCATTTTACTCTCAGATTGTCATGTAGGCAGTGTCTCATTGACTTAAGTCCAGGAACAACCTAATTCAAAAGTATAAATAAAACAGAACCAAACCAGTTCTATTCAAGTGATAAATGAGACCTACTGTCCTCTGGCCCAAGGGATGCATGTGCCTGGGTACTGTCCCATTCTGTTTCTATTTGTTGAAGGACCAGCTTTATAAATTCTTTTTTTTTTTTTTTTTTTTTGCCATTTCAATGTAAGATTGCTTTATAAATTCTTGTTCTCTCTCTCTTTGTCCCATTGGTCCCTGTTTCTCTGTCTGTTTCCATTTCAATTTGATCAGATCTCCCCCCTTAAGACCCAATACCAGTCCTGCATGCTCCTCTCTCTCCTCTGTGTTCTTAAACCAAATGTCTAGAAAAATGATTCTATGGAATCACTGTCCCTGTTTTATCTCCTGCTCTTTCTTTAATCTGGCTTCTGCTTGCAACTCCCACCCTCTATACAGCTCCAGTTAAGGTCGTCAAGGACTTCCCTCTTACTAAACTTAATCAACACTTCCTAATCGTAAGACCTTGAGAGGCATTGCCTGCTCCTAACTATCTCCACATTGTCTAAAATAACATCCATGCAGATACGCCCAGCAACTGTGTGTTCGCTACATCCAAAAAAGAAAAGTTCCAGATTATAACTCTGACAGATGTAAGAATGCCCTTCATCCCCGATCCTTTATTTACCTGTGCCCAAATCTGAGCATCAGAAGCCACTAGAAGGAGGGGTAGGGAATTGAAACTAATGGAGAAGGAAGAATGTTAACATTTCTCCACTGCTTTTAAAGATTTCCAAGTCCAACATAAGCTCCCACTTGGAGAGAGCGGTTTTCCTAGGGCAGCGTTTCCTCACCTTGGCACTACTGAAATCTGGCGCCAGGTGATTTATTGTTGTGGGAAGTTGTCCTGTCATTGTAAAATGCTTAGCATCAGCCTTGGCATCTACTGATGAGATGCTGGTAGCATTCCCTCTTTCCAGTTGTGACTGTTCAAAATGTCTCCAAATTGCCAGATATTCCTGGAAGACAGACTATCCCTGCTCTTTCACACTGTCCCCCAATTGAGAACCACTGTTAAAGGAAATGAAGCTAGAGTTTTAATTACGACCCTGTAAAGTACATTCAAATTACTGAAAGAAACTGTTCTGGTGACCAAAGCAGTTAGGAGAAGCTACAGGACCTGCAGAAATTCCATACGGTAATAGAGGAACAAAGTTTAAAAAGATCCACATAAAGAAAAAATAACTATTTTTAGGATTGCAGCCTCTTCTTGAATAAAATTTTTATACCTATTTCTTTATCTAAAAGAGTAAACATATGAATGTATATTCTACTTTGTCCCATATAGTTTTGCCCCACCTTTGTTATTAAAAGAATCTCTTTTCATTCTAAAAAGTGCCCCATTTTGGATGAATAATTACATGGTCATCAACTATTTTCTCAACTACACTATAAGCATCAGGAGGCAAGCTAATTCGTTCTTATGCACCGATGAATGCCCATGGTACTGTCATTGTGGTGATTAATTTTGTGTGAACTTGATGGGCCCGAGTTGCCCAGATTAAACATTATTTCTGGATGTGTCTGTGAGGATGTTTCTGGATGAGATTATCATTTGAATCTGTAGATTCAAAGTACACTTGACCCTTGAACAATATGGGTTTGAACTGTGAAGTTCTATTAATATGTAAATTTTTAAAAATATAAATACAGTACTGTAAATGTTTTTCTCTTCCTTATGATTTTCTTAATATTTTCTTTTCTCTAGCTTACTTTATTGTAAGACTACAGTATATAATACATATAAGATACAAAATATGTGTTAATCGACTATGTTATCAATAAGGCTCCTGGCCAATGGTAGGCTTTTAGTGGTTAAGTGTTGGGGTGGTCAAAAGTTATATGCCCATTTTTCTTTTTTAAAGGTTTTATTTGTTTATTTGACAGAGAGAGAGAGATCACAAGTAGGCAGAGAGGCAGGCAGAGAGAGAGGGGGAAGCAGGCTCCCTGCTGAGCAGAGAGCCTGATGTGGGGCTCGATGCCGGGACCCTGAGATCATGACCTGAGCTGAAGGCAGAGGCTTTAACCCACTGAGCCACCCAGGCACCCCTATATGCCCATTTTTGACTGCAGGATGGGTCAGTGTCCCTAACCCCTATGTTGTTCAAGAGCCAATAACGTGGGTGGTCATCATCCAATCTTTTGAGCGCCTGAGTAGAACAAAAGGGCAGAAGAAGGAGGGATTCCCCTCTTTTTTGCTTTCTGCCTGCCAGCTGAGCTTGGCCATTGATCTTCTCCTGCCCTTAGACTGAAATTTATACCATCAACTAGCTCCCTTGGTTCTTAAGTTTTCAGACTTGGGCTAGAATTATACCACCAGCTTTCCTGCATCTCTAGCTTACAGATGGCAGATCATGGGACTTCTCAGTGTTTGTGTGAACCAGTTCTGCACAATAAATCTCTTCCTGTACATATATCCTGTTGGTTCAGTTTCTCTGGAGAACTCTGCTTAATACGGTCATATAGTGGTCAATCAATAAATATTGGTTGAACCTACATTAAAACAGAACTCACTTAATCATGTTATGTAATCTAACAGCAGGATCGGCCAGAGCCCTAGGAAAATGAGGCAGGCACATGTACGAGGAGTTTCCCTCTCTAAGCCATGATGCTGTTTCGAAGTCCTTTCTAGGAGAGACTGGGGTTTTCTGGCTGGCTTTCAACCAAAGCACCTTGCTCAAATACAATGAGGGAAGCAGGTTGGTTACACACACAGTTGAATCCATTTTATTGCCACTGCTCTACAAGTCTAATTATATCCTGAAAAGATCATTGTTCAGACTTTATATATTATAGGTAAGGCAGTTCACATGATTTTTTCCCACAGGGGAATAAATGAGCAAAGAATTTAGATTCCGAAGGATATTTCTTAAGCAAGAATCCAGTGCCAAAGAGATATGCCATAAAGAATTTTTCTAGACGAACATCTTTGTTTCTTCATTCTTCTTTACGCTCATACAGACACATACATGCTTACAAAAACTTATGCTTTACTTACCTGTCATTTTCAAGTTCCTATTTTGAAGTTACTTGCTGAAGAAATAGAGAGGTACTCTGCATTTAGGAATAAATCTAGGGTGACATATAATGTGACTGGTAGAATTCTCATTTTGGCCTTTAATAAGAACAAGATGGCATAATCAGGATGCCTTTATCATCTATTTGAAGAAAAGTTTAACATCCTAAGATTGTAGTAAATATAGATCTGCACTAATACCTGAAAAATGCCTTAATACCTCTGGAATTACTGATATATTTCCTTCCAAAAATGATGGTAAACTTTTGGAAGCATTTATGATTCAAGTAGATAGAGAATGAAATAATATTATTTTCCTCCTGTGGCCAGAAGCTTTTGATTGTAATAATTTCTCATGCCTCTGTGAATCAGGTATTATTAGCCTAATTGTATGTTTGAATAAACTGTGATTCTGAGAGTTTAGGATTTAAACACAGATCTTCTTGCCTCTGAGTGATTATATCTTCCAGTATTTGATTAGAGTCTTTTGGCCAATATTAGAAGGTAAAAGAACAAATATTCTAACAAATTTATTGCATTTAATATGCAGAAATCCTTGTGAACTTGAACAAATTACATAAACACACAAAACATCTATTTTTTTTTATCTGCAAAGTGAAGATGGTAAGAGTAACCATCTTATAGGACTGTTAAGAGAATAGAATAAGATTTGATAATGTACTTATAGAACTCCATAGAATCTCTGCACAGAGTAAGTGTTCAGCAACTTTGATACATTTTGATACATCAGTAAATTATTTTTTATTTTTTAATTTTTTTCTTGAAAGTTTTTATTTAAATTATGTTAGTTAGCTAACATACAGTGTAATATTAGTTTCAGGTGTACAACATAGTGATTCAACACTTCATACACCACCTGGTGTTCAGCACAAGTGCACCCCTAATACCCATCACCTATTACACCCCTCCCCCCCCGACTGGCCTCCCCTCCATTAGCCATCAGTTTGTTCTCTCTAGCTAAGAGTCTGTTTCTTGGGACACCTGGGTGGCTCAGTCAGTTAAGCGTCTGCCTTAGGCTCAGATCATGATCCCAGAGTCCTGGGATCGAGTTACACATCAGGCTCCTCGTGCATCGGGCTCCTTGCTAGACGGGGAGCTTGCTTCTCCCTCTGCCTGTCACTCCCCCTGCTTGTGCTCTTTCTCTCTCTCTCTGACAAACAAATAAATAAAATCTTAAAAAAAAAAAGTCTGTTTCTTGGTTTGCCTCTTTTTTTTTTTGTCCTTCCCTTATTTGTTTTGTTTCTTATGTTCCACACACAACTGAAATCACATGGTATTTGTCTTTCAGTAAATTATTTTTAATATAAATAGGACATAATTTTAGGACATTAATAATTCTTTAAAAATTATTTTGCTTCGTACCATAGTTAGACACCAGATAAGAATCTGTTAACTTTTGCAGCATTATGCCAAACATCATAGACAACATGGAGAATCATCTTGTCTGCTATTGAGCCACTTTAGTCCTGGCTGTGAAGATAAAACACACATAAGTTAGAGAACACCAAGTTGTGAGATCTCACCTGTAAGTGCAATAGGAATTTGGTGGAGGGAGAGATTGCCTTGGGCCCAAAACTAAGGAGTGATGTCATTGTTGGCTCTGAAAGAAGCGTAGAATATTGAGAGGAGGTAGGGCAGGTGCAAGGGGTGGAGATCATGAGTAAAGTAATGGAGATCTAAGGAACAAGGCCCTTTAGGGAGAAGCAACCAGACAGAGCTAAAAATACTGCCTTGTTGGAATGAAAAAGGGAAGAAAACTGGTGTTAGGTGGCTACCCTGTTCACTGCTTTATAATTTTCCTTACAGAAATTTTGAGAAGTAAATTTGTAAACTAGGCGTATTTGGAAATTGCTGTCCATTTTCTCCATTTCTTATAGCAACCCTTACAGTGGTGAAGGAAATGGGGGACCTGGGAGAGAGTCTGAACAATTAATAGTCTTCCAGTGTGGATTTTCTCTATGGTAAAATAGCATAGGCAAAAATGCAAAGACCATCCTCTGAAATGTTTTATATTTACATGTGAAATAGCCTAAATTGTTTGAAAATATTGCTTGATTAATATGCACCTCCAAGTAGCCTCCAAACAGATGAGGAATCTTTGTTAGACTGATTAGACTTCTTTGTTCCTCTGTCCTGGTATTTACCTATCACCGGAGTCTTCTAGTGCCTTTTGCCATGGGCGGAAGAGTCTTTCTGTTGAGATAAAACTTCAGAGAGATTTTAATAAGTTTTAGGTCTTTGTACTTGCATTTATCTTATCTATAATTTCAGGTGTCCTTTCATGCCATCTTTTAGCAGCTTTATTAAGATATAATTCACATATCAACCTCATTTAAATTCACTCATTTAAAGTGTACTTTTCAGTGACTTTTAGTGCAATCATAGAATCATGCAGCCATTACCACAATCAATTTTAGAAACTTTTCATCACCTCAGAGAGAAACCCTGTACCCTGTACCCTCCCTCACTTCTTCCATCTCCCCAGCCCCAGGCAACCAAGAAACTTTCTATCTCTATAGATTTTCCTACTTTGGACATTTTATAGAAATGGAATCATATAATAAGTGTCTGGCTTCTTTCACTTAGCATAATGTTTTTAAGCTTATCCCTCTTGTCACATGCATCAGTACTTCATTTCTTTAATATTTCATTGTACAGAACCACCACATTTTACTTATCCTTTCATCAGTTCTGGACATTGGGGTTGTTTCAACTTTTTGGCAATTATGAATAATGCTACTAAGAATATTCAAGTGCAATTTTCGTGTGGCCATTTTTAAATTTCTTTTCAGTGTATTTCTAGGAGTGGAATAGTTGGATCACATGGTAACTCTATGTTTAACCGTTTCATGCCCTTTTGAGCCTGGAGTTGGCTTCACGATATCCTTAAACTTGGCATGCAAATCAAAGCACCTGCTTTCAAAGGCCCTTGTTTTACTTGGTTCCACCTTAGGCCCTCTGCTCTTCTTGTACTCATATTCTCCTTTATGTCTTCATGCAAATCCAGTGGTTACAATAGCACCCAAATGCATGTCTCTAGCATAGACTGCTTCTCTGGACTCTAAATCTTTATATCCAAATGCTCAATACCAGTTCTTTTTGAATACCCCACAGGGACTTCTAAATCAATCTTTTATTCTCCTCCCTGCCACCGTGCTCCTCCTCGTGTATACTCTAAGTGGGTGAATGACACATCCTAATAAGAAATCCAATAGCCATACGAGGCTCCTTCTTTCCCTTATATAATCCATCACCAAACCCTATTGATTCAACCTCCTAAGTATCATGAATCTCTCCCCTCATTCCACTCTCACTGTCATCACTTTGCTTTAATCTCTCAAGTCTTCCCCATGCAGTGGCCTCTTATCACTGTGCAGATCATCCCCTTCTTCCTCCATCTGTTCTTCCCAAGGCTGCCAGCAGAGTTGCTCTGAAGCACACATCTAATCATATCACTCTGCTGCCTGAAGCCTCTCAATGTTTCCCCACAGTCTGCAGAATAAAAAAGCAAACTCCTGGGCTTGGTGCCCCAAACCTTTCATAGTCCTTCACAGTCTCTTGAGCTTCTTCATTTTTTTCCATCCCATGTCCGGAAACCAAATTCTGTAGAGGTCTCCAAATGGGCTACGGTTATTTTCACTTTCATGGTTCCACATCAGTTTCCTCTGGACTGTCCTGTCTCTAAGCCCTTTGTGGTCAAACTAAATTCTACAATTCGTTGTGGGACAAACAAATAGACATGTATTATAAAAAATACTCCCTCTTGTTCTTCAAGGCATCTTGGGCCTTTGGGAAGAATTGTCTATAATCTCAGTTTGAATTGGTTGGCTTCTCAAAGCATCTTGTACTTTCTTTCATCACAGATATTATTGGGCTATATTTTAAGTGTCCCTTTACTAGCCCCACTTCCTTAAATCACTGTTAGTTCTTTGAGATATAAGACCACATCTGTTTTATCTTTGTCATCTCAGCACTCTGCACAATAGTAGGTACTGAATAATATGTTGAATGAATGCATGAATTCTATATCTGCAAATATTTCAAGAACCCTCAGATCTTATACGTTTCAGATTCCCTGCCCGTGTTTCATCTGACCCAACTTCTTCCAGGCCTGGAGCTAGTGACAATATTAAGTACTTGATATGCAGTACTGGTGATACTCTTATTCTAACAGTCTTTTCTTCCACCTGCTCTCCTGCCAGCTGCTAACTTTGCTTTTCTTTCTGGTTCTCATGGCTATTCTTGCTGTTTTGCCTCAGATTTGGCAAGGATGGCTGCTTAGACTGATCTCCAAAGGCCACAAGACCTGAACTCACTCTATGACTTGTGAGGGCTCTGTGAGTCCCTGGTCTTCATGCTGTGACCTTATTATTCTATGCAGCCCTGCAGGTGATTCTCTTTGGAGATGGATATAATGGAAAATGAAACATTTGCCTTTACAATAGCTATTGCTTAATGGTCAAAGAAAAGTCCAAATATTTTTATAAGCTTTCTATAAGTTTCTTTGAGTCTTCCTTTAAACAGTTGAATTTACTAGTTACAACTTTAAGAAAGGAAAGAGGGTGGAGTGATATAGGAATTCAACCCCTGCATACCTCTCTTCCCACACATAGTTCTGAGAATCACTTTTTTAAACAACTGCTTTTGTTGTAAGGAAAATGGCTTTTATTTCAGTATTTCCCATGGGGCTTTCTATTCCTCTCATTAAAATGAATGTATCTGCAGTTTGGAGGAAGAATAAATAGGGCTGCCCTGTTGAATGTTGAATGAAAGAGTGAATGCATTAAAGGCAGAAGTTCTTGCTTGTATACATGTAAAATGTGAAATATTGTACAAAAATATAGCTGACATCTAGTGCCAAAAATATACTATTAGTCAGTTAATCTAATAAAATATTTCAATTTTTTTGATCATTTGACTTGTGATTGGTATTAAAGTCCTTTGTATTTAGATATTGATTAACATGAAAAAGTATAGTAAAAAAACTTAAGAAATTTTTTTAGCTTTTTTATATCTCATACAGTGTCCCAAATAGACGAAATAAATGATTACATTGGTGATTGTATAATTTAATGTTTCATTATCAAAAAAAGCTATATTTCCCATGCCTTTATCTCTGGGAAATTTATGATTTAAAGACATTTGTAAAGATTTCACATGAAAATTGGAAATCTATTTCATAAAGCAAAGAGAGATAACAATTGTAGGGATTAAAAGTAGTTACCCCACAGAATTGTTTTCAGCTTTAAATACACAATTTCAAAGAAAGATAAGTTTTCAAGCCTACCAATTCTCTCAGACATTGCCAATAAGGCCAAGTCTGGGGAAAATGAAAGCAAAAGATATAAAAGAGTAACTTTCATAATGAGACTTTGTTTATTCCAGGAGATAAATGAGACTCACAGATGGGTACTGGAGATATCTGCATTAAGTGTAATACGCCGAATCACTGATTTGTAATTTGTTTCAGAGATTTCCTTTTTGAACGTCTGAATTAATTCCCAATTCCGAAAACTTCCACAGGTTGTTTCAGAATTGTTTCCTTCGTTACTCGTAAATATGTTTCTTGAGATTACCACCCGGTTAGACTTAAACTTAGAAAAATCAAACAGAATCTGTTTTCCAAATCTGTTGAAGACATCAAACATTCCTTTAAGTTCTGTTTGTACATCTTTCCATCCTTTGCTGGAGGAAGAGTTAAATGTTAGGAGAGAAGTAAGGATTCGGAAGCACAGATTGATTGCATAGGCTTGTGAACCACCCCTTATCAGTTATCACAGTGGGAGAACCACAACAAGCACATCACAAAGCCAGTGGGGATTGAGGAGGGGTGAGGGGCAGAGAAGCAGCGGCTTCTGTTTTGTTGGTGACTGTCAAGTGGAAGTCTGTAAATACAACTCAGGGTATAGAAAGAGTCAACACATGCTTGACTTTATGGCATAACATGTGAATACAGAACACACTGGGAAAGATGTTTTATGAGAAAGGAGTCTTTTGATGGAAGGCATCCCTTAAATTTTATGCTTGGCTATCTAAAAGGAAATAAACTGAAAGACCAAATCATCTTCTAAGTTAAGAGCGAAGACTTACTGAAATGACAATGGTTTTCCTTTGCATTGGGGTTAAGCAAAGAGGTGAGGCTCTCAGAGAGCTGGCTTAGATCTTTTCCAGTATATGGACAATAGCAAGAGGTGTTTTGTTTAGATTCTGAGTAGGTTTTCTCTGTCTTTTTATGTGTTATTGTTAAATATTACTTCCTATCTGTTATATCAAAATGGAAATGGCTGTCAATTATTTGGTTCTTACCACCAGTGGTTGAATCCTGATATAGGAATATTCACTTAGATGAAACAACTCTGACTCTTAGAAAACAAAGAATGGGTTGATTATCAGGTATGTAAGTAGTATACCATGGGACTTGAAGGATGTTGAAAGTTACTCCATTCCCCCCTTTCCCAGCCAATATTTCACAGTAATCTGAAGTCTAATATTCCCAAAATATTTCTCATTTGCTCATTTATTTGACAAACATTTATATGGCACTTACTAATGTCAGGTACTGTTCTAAATACTTAAGAGAACTCAGTGAGATAGATATTCTTATTATCATTAATTTGCAGATGAGAAAATGGAAGCAAAGTAGCAATATATTATTTTCCCAAGGCTATACACTGTAAGTATTGGAACTCAGGTAGGCTGAATCTAGAATCTGTACCTTCAGCTACCAAGCTATGTACTTCTGGTTCTCCAATCTAAGAGTTTATGTTTGAAAGATATGGCTATATCATAGGCTATGTTTGAAAGATGAAAATACTGTGGTAAAGAGGAACAATATATTAATAGCTGTAAGTACTCTGAACAGTGTAAGAGTCTTGTGAAGAGCTGACTGGTTTTCCTAGAGGGGAGCTGAGACCTGGAAATTTAGTGGAGGAAAGGTGGGGTAGAAAGGTTTAAAACTCAGGTGATAAATGGAGCAAGAAGGCTTCAGAAAGGCTTTAGGTATATTTGGGAAGGGAAGTTGTAGAAAGTCATACAGGTGCCCGTGTAGGCTTCTGAACAGACTTGACTGTTTTAGAATACTAATGAGGTCTAGTCACCCTAATTAATTTTTTATTTTGTCTACTTTTCATTCTGTTTTTTCTTGTTTTCTTCTTCTCCCTCCTCCTCTCCCTTCCTCCCATCTGTCTTTGCCTCCCTTCCCTTCCTCTTTCCCCTCTTTCTTCTCTTGTTAATGCCAGGATCATATATTCTATGTAGCAATCTCAGATTTTTTTTTTTATTGAGCCCAAATCACATGCACTCTCTTATTAAGTACATTCAGTGTGTTTTAGACTGAAAACTGATGGGCTTTTGGTGAATCCTGGCCCACATTGGTGTGTGGATTTGTGTTAGTCCACATACTGCTCTACTTGTGTTTTTAATTGAGTTAGTGGCTCTATCAGCTGGTATAAGCTTTTTATAGCAATCACACACACACACATACACACACACACACACACACACACACACACACAGACCTGAGTAGTTTAACAAAATTTTATCTCTCACGCATGTAGCACATATATCATGGGAGGACAATTGCACTGAATTGCCTTCACTCTGGGCCTACCTTGATAAAGCAGCCACTATCTGGGATATTATTAATTGCTATAGCAGAGAGGAAAGAGCTTTAGAAGGTCACACACCCACAATTAAAATCTGGCTTACAAATCATTAAGCAGAACTGGTCACATGGCCTCATCTAGCCACAAAGGAACCAGGCAGTATACTTCTACAGTTTGGCCAGAAGGCAGAGTCCATGGCTTCTATAGTTGCAAGCATTTAAAATTCAGAAGAATTCACATATAAATTGGGATTTTTTTTTTTTTTAAATCAGAGGATTTGACATTACTCCCCGGTCCTTACTAGAAACAGATGGTTAAAGCTAAGTAGCAAGTATCTTGTGGGTATAAGTTATGTGGCAAATCTCTCATTTACCAACTCCTCCCAGTCATTCTGATTAGGTACCTGTAGCTATACTTAATTGTTCTGGTACTGCTCTTTTTCTTATAGAGGGGTTAGGAGAGAAGTATTTGTAGCCACGCCTATCAAAGTAGAAAAATAAATCATTTTAAAAAAAGAAAAAAGTGCCAGTTTGAAGAAGAATGGAATAGTGTATGCATGTGTGTCTTTATTTATTTATTTATTTATTTTGAGGAAGCTAAAAAATGTTTCTGGCTTAATGTTTAATCCGAAAAAAAGTCCTTTCAAAATTTATTTGATCTCTCCCTTTAAATTATCCACTGTCAGTCTAAATAAGTCTAAAGATGGGATACATGTGGATTAATTAATTTTGTTCTTAACACATCTTCTAAAGTTTCACTTGGGGCTTGGGATTAAAAGATTTTTATTTAATATACATGATTTGTTGTGAACAAGAGTTCATAGTAGTTCAGATTTGAAAAGAACAATAACCCACATGAAAGTTAAACTATGTGTACTATATCATGCTTTTTTCTACCTGCTATTTTACATATTTTTGAGGATCTTATTTTCTCTAGGAAAATTCATTTGCATTCATATTGAAAGGGTTCAGAAAAAGCCTCCCCAAAATGTGCTACTTTGGCATGTGGATTACTTTGAGCTGAACTCAATCAAGGCCCAAAAGACTCAGGAATAGCTTTTACCTTCCCCTTACCTGCCTAAAAGATTTTAGATCCAGGGCCTGGTCCAGGAAGAGAGATATTACTAGAGGTAACTCCAAGGAAATGGGCTAAGTGGTGGTATACTGGGGAGAAGCTCAGGAGGGCCTGGAGATCAAATTTCTCTCTACGTCTCTTTATCTTTGTATGACATGGCAAACATTTACTTACCAAACATTTGTTCTTCCCATTTTCCTGTGAAATGTCTTCCTTCCTTTTGAAATCTCAGACCCCTTCTTAGTTCAGGATGGCATATAAATGTCAATTGCCTGACCGCCAGTGGGTCTCCTATTTTATGGGGCTTCTATATGTATGTAAATAACTTTGTTTTTCTCCTGTTAATCTGTCATATGTCAATTTAATTAGTAGACCTGCCAAAAGAACCAAGAAAGATAAAGAAAAAATTTTCCTCCCCTATAATACATTTTCCTCTTGACATTAATAGGGAAAGAATTGAAGTTACTCAATATTTACCTGCCAGACAAAACAATTATTAATGTAAACTCAATGTGAGTTTTGTTTAAAACAAAAATTGGCCAACTTAATGTTTTTGCAGTTTAGATTAATCGTTTTTGGGATTTTTGAATGCATGGTTAGAAGTAAGATGAAAAGATTTTCCAAATGGCTCTGGGAACCATTTCATATCAGGAGGTGATCAATTCTAAATGGTCTACATTTCTGGAATTGGTTTAAAGAATCTAAAATTTGATATTTCACTTACCACTACTAGGAGAAGTCCTTAACATGCTACAGAGAACAAATATATATATATTTAACCTTTTACTATTAAACTGGGATGAAATATGCTATTTTACTCTGAATATGAAGTGTCATACTTTAAAGTATATTAAAATTTAGTTGGCTCACTATGTATTGCTAAATCATATGAATGGCCATGGACAGCTGAGTGAATAAGTTTGAAGAATGACAACTCAATGTGTTATTCCTTTCAAATGAAAGCTGTAAAAGCTCACTGCTTAGTCTACTTTTAGAAATTAATATAAGGTCAATCTATTTTTGTATTTCAATTGTACTGAATTTAAAATGCCAGGTTTCATCTATCTCTTATGGTAACTTTTAAGTATAGCCATTTCCCAAAATATTTTCTAAAGTGCATGTAAAAGCCTATTGGGGAAAAAAGTAGATTGGCTCTTGTGTAGGCTAATCAAAGCATGGGTAGTTAAAAATACTCTCCTTAAAACGAGGTTGTTATCAATTTGGATGAAAATTCATCTAGTGAAATGGGATAGATTCTGATTTTTCTTTTGCTAAGAGAGTAGAATTGAAACCAGAGCATATTCAGGGAAACAGTAAGTATCCACAGTTTCTGGAGGAGAGAGGATTTGGGGATGGTGAGCCCTCTAAGAATTTTTATCATGTACAATAGTAAAAAGAAAAACTCTTTTTCTATGTCCACAACAATTCTGACACCAAATGTGTGGGGCTTTTCTCCTCATGAACCAATACACTAGCTCTCTGAACACCCACCGAGTAGCCTACAATTCACTTCTGGCACTATCTGGAGTTAGTGCAGACTTTCCAGATTAAGGGCTCAATTTCACAAGGCTCCTCCTCACTTCCAATGCAATCTCAAATCCTGTACGTTTGCCTGACCTGTTATAAACTGGGGATTCCAACGACTCCCTTCTTGGGTTTGATAACTTACTAGAAGAGCTCACGAAACTCAGAAAAGTGCTTTACTTACTATTACCAGTTTATTACAAGGAATACAACCCAGGAACAGCCAAATGGAAGAGATGCATTAGGTAGTGTATATGGGAAAGAGTGCAGAGCTTCCCTGCCTTCGGGAGGCACACCACCCTCCCAGCAGTCCATGTTTTTATCAACTTGGAAGCTCTCTAAACCCCTATGTTTAGGATTTTCTAGAGGTTTTATTATGTAGGCAAGATTGATTAAATCATTGGCCATTGATGTGTGAACTCAATCTCCATTTCCTCTCCCCTCCCCTGAGGTCAGCGGTGGGGCTAAAAGTTCCACCCCTCCAATCACAAGGTTGGTTACTCTGGCAGCCTAGCCCCCAACTCCAAGCGTCACCTAATTAGCATAAACTCTGCTATAGTTGAAAGGGGCTTGTTATAAATAACAAAAGGCACTTCTCTCACTGCTATCATACAGGAAATTACCAGAGATTTAGTCTGGAAAATCTTGAATCTTCCTTTTTATAATTTTTCCTTACTTTACCTCTGAGATCTATAAACTTTACTTTCCTGAATTTTGGGGCTTATAACTGTCATAGGTGTGATACACTACTCAAATCCTGTACAATGGTGTGATCATTTTCTCCCAAGGTCTCAACTATTTCCTTAGCCACCTATTGAATCAGAATGATGTTGAGAGAAGTACTTCTTGCTTTTTCAACTTCCTGAAAGATTAAGTTGTCAGGCTAGGCAAGTAAAGCATTTATCAGATCTTCTACTTTTAGTTGGATGAAAGCATCCAGCTAGTTGAAGGCTTTTTCTACTTGGCATCACATCTGAGTTCATTTTCTCTTCACTATTAGGAAAGCACTATTGACACAAACTCTTGGTTATCCATCCTTCAACTCTCTGTAGCCTCGTTGCATAGTATAGTGTCTGATACATAGTTATTCAATGAATTTTTGTTGTATAGTATTACAAATGATTGATTCTACCCAGTCTTTATGTACTAAGGTCTCTTCTGTTTCTCTCCTTATTCTTATCCATGTGCTGCCTCCACGCCGTACACTCAGGTTTGCAGATTTCAGTACCAATCTTCTACATGTCACACAGCATTATGTACAAGGTGCCCTCTTTTTTATTGCTGTACTGAGTCATGAGTCCTCTCCAATGCATTAGAGAAACCAATGAGAGTTTTACTAACAGCATTATGTTTTCAAATTGATTTCATCGATTATTCACATTCTGTACATTTTCATTCTCTTGTTTGTAGTTTTAAGGGTCACACCTGACCACCTTTCCAGTTATTTGTGTCTGAGAATGGATGAGTTCCTCCTCCACATTGTTCTTTTTAGCCTATATAAGGTGCTTTTCATAACATTCAATTGTATAGTTTTATTTGAGAATTTTATCACTTCTCTTCCACATTTTAGTTTAAAAGATCTTATTGAATATCTATTTTATGATCTTATGTCTTTGAATTTTTAGTTGCTTTTACTAAAGATACTAGATATACCATAAGAATTCACATCTTTAAAAGGTGTTTTCAGCATGTGAAAATGTCAGTGTGTGTTCATTGTACAAGAAACATGTGTGTTGTGGATTTGAGCAAAGACCTTTCACCTTAGACTCAGATTATCTGATTATTAAAACACACTCACATCTCAAATCCTCAGTTCTCTTATAATGTCATGACCTTTAACTGGAAGAACAGATGCAAATATTACTTGTTCTCACAAATACTTAAGCCATTAGAGGAGCATTTTAGTTTTCTTTAGGCTTTTCCCCTTATTCTCAGAGGATTACCTAAATTGATGAGCATCTGATGGGTTACATGCATTTCGGCAGGAAGAGAGCAAACCTCTCTATTAGCTGTCAAATATGTATCAATATATGGTGACTTTCCTGTATTTAGCAGCAATTTACTAAATCATCACCCAGAATTCTGTTCATCTACTAGCACCTTGAAGTTATGTGGCATTATAAAATGCTATAGCTTAATCAAAAGGTCAGTGGCTACCTTCTTTGAAAAAGGCCAATGTTTTATACCTATAAACGTGACTTCAAAACTCCAAGGATATAAAGCAGTAGTCTTCAACCTTGGCTATACGCAGAGAGCTTTAAAAAAATGCCGAAGCCTGGTATTCGTTTCCAGCGATTTTGGAGTACAGAATTTTGGGCATCCCAAGTTTAAAAAGCCTCTCGGGTGATTTTAATGTGTAGCTAATTTTAAGAACCACTGATGTGGGTCAGTGCTTCCCAAAACTTAGTGTGAATCCAAATCACCTGGGGATCTTATTAAGATTCCCTCTCAGAGAGTTAATGGGAGCCTAAGAGTCTGCATTCCTAACAAGCTCCCAGAGGAAGCTGGTGCTGTTGGTTCATGGACCACACTGTGAGTAATAAGCATGTAGAATTCCTCTTTCTTTGTCATATTCTTCTGCTCTCCAGAATTTTGACACCAGTTTTCCTTCCATACCACCTTCTTAGAATCTTTTTCTTTCCTACTTTGTTTGTGGGTTGTTGCTCACAACTTTTTCTGAGAACTTGTTCTTTTCTAATAAGCCAGGATGCAGAGAGGCATTCCTCAACCCTTGTGTCTTCCTTTCTAGCAGAGGCCAACTTGCATTTACAGTGCACATAATTGGTGAGTGCCTTAGGCAGGGTGATAAATATAGCTCTGGTCACTGGAAGGTTTCCTTCAGTGGCCCTATCTTTCAGGTCTCGTGTTGAAAAACTGCCTTTTATAGCTCCCCTGGGAGTCCTTTTTTGTTAACTTCTGGGAAAAATTGCATCCAAGTGATCCAGCTAACCATCTTCCCCTGTAGCTAACCTGTGCTTAATTGCTCGTTGTTGATAATTAGCTCTAATTTGCCACAGCTCTCTTGAACTTAGAAAGCAGTATTCTAAATTCAACATTCTGTTTTAAAACTCCTAGCCTTTTCTGTCTCTTTTGCTCTCTCTAACTCACCAAGGTCTCTCAGGTCTTCGAATCATGGTGAGCAATGGTGGTTCTCAGCTTTTGTTATGTATGAGCATCACCTGGGCTGCTGATGAATAATGATGATTGCTGGTTTTCTATTCAGAGATTCTCATTCAGTGAGTCTGAAGCAGGCCCAGGTATCTGCATATTAAGTGTCCCACTAGGGTGATTCTGTTGTAGGTGATCCAACTTTGGGGCAACATTATTTTTGACCTGGCTTCTCAAGCTTTAATGTGTATTTTAATCACCTGGGGATCTTGTTACACTGTAGATTCTGATTTAGCAGTTTTGGGGTGGGATATTTCTAAAAAGCCTTTTGGTCCCAGGAGTCACAATATTATGAGTAAAAAGGCTTTAGATTAATTAGTTAATACCATATAATTCAGACTTGTAAGTGTATATTAACTTAAATCTAATATAATGTATGTTTAAGATTGTATCTGTGCAGTTAAAACATAAGCTTTTTAAGGACAAAAGTCTCAAATCATAGAATGCCAAACTTGGAAGAGATCTTCTGGATAACTAATCCAGAGACCTTTGCCAAGCTTAACCCGAAGATCCAAACCTTCAGCTCTGCCTCATACTGTTTAAAGGAAACATATATGAGTGTCTTAAAATTTGTGACTTGCCAGTTTTCCTCAGGCTCCACCTAGCTTTCGAAGGCCTTTGAGTTTGGTAGTCTGCTAAAAATTGTTTCTTTCATTTGAGAGTCAGGAAGAGATGATTATGGGTCAATTTCACACTGTTAATTGTTGAAGAGCTGGGGATGGGCCTAAACTTCTGGCAAGCCTGGGCACATATTGACTATACAATGCATCTTTGTCTATTGCTTAAATAAAATCTGCATCATAGTGCTTGTTTTGAAGATTCTTTGAACTTGTAAACTTATACAGAAGACATAGTCCCCATTTTGCTTTAGTATTAAAGTATCAAAAGCAATAGGGGAAAACAAAAACAAAAACTGTCCTGGATTCATTGTTGCTGGATGTAAGTAAGGTTGGTCTTTGCCTTTGGTTTTTTAGTAGCTTTAACATAAGACTGATCTTAGCAAAGCATCAATAACGCGGCATCTGTCCTGTTGAAAGGAAACCTAAGCTTTCAAAACGTCCTTTATCAGTAAGATGAAATTATTTCCCATCATCTTCTGTGGAACATATTAAAGTGAAGAAAAAGGAAGGGAAGGATTTTTATTTAAGAGGAAAACTATATCTAAAAGCCTAGTGTGGACTGAGCAGAAATTTTGGTGCTGAATAAGGGTGAATTTAATCATGATCCTGGCATTGGTTGTGTGACAAGTCCTAGGCAATTTATTTAACTTTTCTGAGCTGATTTCCCATCTGTGAAATGGACATAATAATAGGTACAGTTTAAAAACAGTTTAAAAACCTGATAAAAGTATCTACAACATAATGCACAGCGGAGTAATCATTAACTCCTACTAGATTTGTTTTTTTTCATATTATAGCTACTGTAAATTCTCATTGTTTTTACATTTGCTCTCTGTGAATCTAATGTATGATTTTTTTTTGTATATTTAGACTATTTAAATCCTGGAAATTTTACATAGATGGACGACTGCGTTAAAAACATTCAATTTTATTTATTGTTATAGAACCTTTTAAACAAAAGCCAGGTCAGATATTCAGAACACAATTTATGAGAGAAGAGAGGTGATTAGTTTCTACTGGATTATAAAATTGAGGATCACTAGCTTTTCAGAAAATGATTTGCTAAAATAAATCATTTCTCTGTAACATTTGCTATAAACTGTATAGTGTTCTTTTTGAGGTCATTTTTGGGCAATGGAAAAACTACTAGTTTATAGAGGAGAGTTTTCTTATTTTCCTCTGTCCTTGGAAAAATAATTTAATTCTCTTATGTCCACTTTTTAAACCCTTCAACTCTGAATTAAGGAAAATTTGCTCCCCTTATCCCCCAAAGGGGACATTTGGCTATGTCTAGAGACATCTTTGTTGCCATGACTGGAGGGGGATGCTACTAGCTTCTAGGGTAGTGGCTAGGGATGATGCTCAATAGCCTACAGGACAAACCTGCCACAAAAAAGAATTATTAAACCCAAAAGGTCAGTAGTGTTGAGGTTGAGAAATTCTGCTTTAATCTATATATTGATTAAACTAAATGGCACAGTGTTTAAAATCTGTAGCTCTAAAGCATGCTTTCTCAATGGAGGCAATATGGTTTTCAAGGGAGAAAAAAAATGATTCTTGGTGGGCAAAAAATATTGATATTACCATGGGTTGTAGCCCTCCTAAAGTCAATTTTCCTCAATAAAGACACATATAGTGTATTTGTGATGTTAAAATTTCATAGGGGTGGAGTAACCAATCAGGCAAAAAATTGCTTAAATAGGCTTCTTAGTGGGTGAAACTGGGAAAAAAAAAAGTTGAGAAACGCTGCTCAACCAAATGAGTGAATGAGCCCAGGTAGGTCACTTCAGCATTTTGTGCTTCAGTTCCCCATGTGTCCTTAGCTCATGGGATTGTTCTAATGGTTAAAGTAGTATTAAACACCTTTTATATATGGAGTGCCCACCATATGTTAGTCTAGATACTCATATTGGCAGTAACTGGCACAACAGCCCTATAAAATAAATAGAATCTCCATTTTCTAGATGAAGAAATGGAGGCTCATGTAACCATAAAAGCAAGCAAGTGGAAAGGACCACATATGACTTCATATCTAACTGACTTCATATCTAACTGACTTCTCTTTCTTCTGCCTTTCATTAGCTTACATTATTAACAAACATGTGTTATCTCAACATTGCAAGTAATACAGCAAGCACATGTCTAGCATTTTCTCTGGGGAAGTAAACAGTATGGGTAATGTTTGTGGCTTTTCTTAGTTACACCCAGCCTCAGGAAACATATTTCTTCTTCCTTTCAAGACTTACCTTCCATCTGTCTTCTTTTGATTCCAGCATTTCCCTTCTCCTCCACATGATCCAGATCATGTGACAAAACATTTTTCTCTCTCCCTTGCCTGTACTTTTCACTCCATCCCTCAGCTGGCTAATTCCCCACTGCCTGTAACAAGCTCAAGTCTTTTGAATTTTACAAAACTATTCCTCAACCCTGTGACTCACTAATAGATTCCCTCTTATCCTATTCTTTTTACTTGCAGGCATCTTCTTTACAAGACTCATTAATAACTTCTGCCTTTACTTCTTCAGCTACTGTTTGCTCTTCAGTGTCCCCAAATTATGCTTTCATTTCTTTTCACCAGATCTCATTGGATGACTGTCTCTGGTATTTTCACTGTGGGCTCTCTCTTTTACTCAAACTCTCTGCTCTCTCAGTTTCTGGGACATCTTTCTCTCCTGATATTCCTTCTACTTTTCTGACCATTCCTTGTTAGCCTCTTATGTCTATACCAAAGCAATGGATCCACAGGGTTTCGATCTCATGGCTTTGAATCTTCAGTCAGGTATGATCCTGATCCATGTATTATCCTACCACTTTCTGAAGATTTTCCACAGGGATCTCCAGGCTCTCCAGGGAAAGTAAGCTTATCCTCTTCCTTCCCTTGCAAATTCCCTTCTCATCTGGTAGTTCTTATCTTGGATATTGATACCACCAAGATAATATGTTTACCAGTTCTAGTCTAACATGTGATGGCCCCTCAAAAATAGTAGTTGTTATTAATTTAATTTTTATACAAAACTGTGAGTTAAGTACTATTATGATTATTTCCATTTTATGTGAGAAATTGAGGCACAAAGTGATTAAGTGGCCTGCCTAAAGTCATTCTACTTTCTTTTTAAGATTTATTTATTTATTTGAGAGAGAGAGAGACAGAGAGACCATGAGTGGGAGGGGCAGAGGGAGAGAGAATGTCAAGCAGACTCTGCACTGAGCGTGGAGCCTGACATGGGGCTCATTTTCACGACCCTGAGATCGTGACCTGAGCTAAAACCAAGAGTCAGATGCTTAACGAATTGTCCCACTCAGGTGCCCCTATTCTTGCTTTCTTCATATCTCTAACAACGTCCAGTTAGTAACCAAGCTCTTTTCATTCTATAACATGTCTGCATCTCCTACTGCCTATACTCAGGTTCTCTTTATTTCTCATGTGACCTATGGCAGTAACCTTCAATACTATTTTTTCGTGCAACAGTACCCCATCCCCGTCAAACCATCTGCACTATGGTCACATCAGAGGGATCTTTCCAAAAATATTTAAATGCTCATGATACTCCCTTTCATGAAACGCTGCAGTGGCTTCCATTTCTTGCTTCCATTTAATCCAAAATACCATGTCAGAGCATGATGTGCTCTCCTGAGCTAGCCTGTTCTTATTTCATTTCTCTCCATGGCCCTGCTTTAGAACTCATGTTCAGGACACACAGAATAATGATATAATTCTTTTAAGATTTTGGGGCACCTGGGTGGCTCGGTGGGTTAGAGCCCCTGCCTTCGGCTCAGGTCGTGATCTCAGGGTCCTGGGATCGAGCCCTGCATTGGGCTCTCTGCTCAGCGGGGAGCCTGCTTCCCCCTCTCTCTGCCTGCCTCTCTGTCTACTTGTGATCCCTCTCTGTCAAATAAACAAATAAAATCTTAAAAAAAAAAAAAAAGATTTTATTTATTTATTTATTTATTTGAGAGAGAGAGAACCAATGGGGGGAGAAGCAGAGGAGTATGGAGAGGGACAAGAAGACTTCATGCTGAGCACTGAGCCCAACTCAGGGCTCAATCTCAGGACCTGAGATCTTGACCTGAGCTGAAACCAAGAGTCAGACGCTTAACCAACTGAGCCACCAAGGTGCCCTGAATAATGATAAAATTCTTAAATGCATCATACTGCTTCACACTTCCATGATTCCATTCACCCTGCAACCTTTACTCAAAATGCCTTTTTCTTCTTTGTCTTTCTGAAGAATCCCTACTCACCCTCTATGGCTGACATAAAATGTCAACTACTTTAGGAAGCATTTCTACCTGAAATCTTGAGGGCAATGTGCCATTTTCCTCCCAATGAACAGTGTATGTACATCTAGCATAGTATGTTTAACAGTTAAGTTGTCCTCCTTTGGGTTACAGAGGGGTTCAGAGGTTGGACTCTGGGTTTGAACGCTTAGTCTAACTCTTAGTATAATGTGTCTCTTGGCAAATTACTCTTCCCTTTATCTACATCTAGGGTCATTTAGAGCATTAACTGAGATAATCACAGAAAGTATTCGGTACATCAGATGATGTGACTTTCTTGCTCTTAACATTCTAGTGGATTCCCATCATATTTAGCATAAAATGCAAACTATTCTACTTTTCTATCTAAATATATTCAGTCTAGATTTAAAAGAGAGAAGGAGAGAGAGAGAAAGAGACAGAGTAGTTTGGAAGGTGAGGGATGCCCATACTTACTGACGCCTTTACAATCTTGCATGATCCAGCCGTTGGCTCTTTCTGACCTGTTTTCCTACCACTCTTTTTGTACTCTCTAACTCTACCCTCATTGACATTCTTGCTCTTCCTTGACCTTGGCATCTAAACTCCTGTCTCAGAACCTTTGCCCTTGCTATTTCCTCCACCTGGATTGTTCTTCCCACTAACCTCCAGATGGTTCCATACAAACTGTTGTTCAAAGTTCACTTAAGCAATTTATGTAAAGTAGAACCCCCTTCATTTTATTTCCCTTTAATTTTCTTCATCACAGTTATTATTGTTTAATGTATTAGTCATTTGTTTGCTTATTTTTGGCCTCTGTCATTTGCTGCAATATAAATGTCATGGCTTTGTTTTGTTTACTGCTATATTCTCAGAACTAGAATGATGCCTGACTTATAGTAAGGGTATTTAAATCCATTTGTTGAATAAATAAATGAGTAACTTAGTGGATTATATTAATATTATATTAATATTATTATTACTATTTAATAGATGGGTCCTGAAAGGCAGAGACCAGATCCTTTTTGTCTTTATACATCAAGTTCATTGGTTATTAAACTGTGTTCTTAGAGTTTCTACTAACATTCTGCTGGGGGCTAGCTGTCTTGATTTTAGCTCCATTTTTACTTGTGTTATATAAAGATTTGTAGTAATGGTTTCACTGCTAAAAGGCTTTGAAATCCCCTTGCCTAGTGTATCTCTAACACATTCAGGAAGTCATCCAATAAATGTTTGCTGGATGAATGAATGAAACTGCCATAAATGTCATCTTCTACCAGAAAAATAACATAGAACTGACATTTTCTTGAATAGCCTATCTATAATTAAATATCACCAACATTAACTTTTATTTGTGCATCTTTGCAAAACTAATTTGGATTTGATTTTAAAATTAAAAATATATATATATTTAAAAATATTTTCCAAATATAGCCTAGTGGCTTTTCTGCTTTTGTGGCATTACTTTTACAGTTTTTTCATATAATTAAGTCAGTGAATACCAGTGCTAGATATGGACAAAGTAAGAACTAATTAAATTATCCACCACAAGATATTTACTTTATTATCAGCAAACTAGAAGAAGATGACGATTCAACATTCTTCATATCTTAGTAAAATGTTCTACATCTTCAAGATATTGGTAATATTTGAGTTGGACAGTGTTTAAATCTTATTTGTACTAATGATTCTTGAAAAAATTACATAATTATACTTGGTTGATATATATATCTAATGTAATAAACTCATTGGGTTTAACAGAAATAGGGAGGCCATAATGAAGTTAATTTTTAAGTTTATTTTATCTATTTTATTTAGTTTAATATAAAATTTAAGTGCTAATAATGCAAATTTTATAGCCATAAAATGATGAAGAAGAGTTCCATATTTTAACACAGAGGTGATTTCTGGTACTTATGATGAAGAATTCAGATTGTTCGAGGTCCTTCTACAATAGTAATTTTTAAGAAACTGTTTTGATTCTCCTCATGTCCCACTTCCCCATTTCCTCAGAAAAAAAGAAAAGACAGGAAGTGGTGATAATGGCAGTGAGGATTTGAGGTGGAAATTGAGAATGCAGGGAAATCAGGGTAAAGGTAGATGGCATGGCCATCACAGGAAAGAGGAACTAATTCTGGCCATGAAGCAAAATGTTTGTTAACCAGAGCTAGTTTGCACTGGCAACACCTAGGGGGATTGAGAATCACTGAGAAGCAATTGCCCCATGTTGGAGAAAAAATACTACTATGCCCCATGGCTAAAGTGAACTGAAGAAAAATGTGTTGAAGTCATCTGAAGTGCTTACTAATGATTAGAGAGAGTAGAGAAAGATTAGATCAGATTAGTTGATCTGATTTTCCAAGTAGTGGTATCTCTCTAAACAGATTGCAAAGTGGGAAAAGTGATATGGATAACATCAGAAATGAATTTGATTGTTTTGTCATATTGAGAGAAACATGTTTTGGTAGGTTTGGATTATCTGAATGGGTGCTGGAGGGAATGTTTTACATTCTTGAGGTATAGATCACTCTCAGATCATAACTATATTTTGAGTCATAGGAATTAAAAATGCTGGGTTTTTTCAGTTTTTAGTTTAACCTGTGACTAGCTTTTTGACAAATGGAATCTTAAATCTCCTCACTGACCAATGTCAGAAACATGCATTTATATACTCACAAACACAGATTGTTTCATTTTATGTCAGGTGACACCATTGTCAAACCACTCAATAGACACATTTTAATAAAGCATTAACAGCAATACTGAGAAAGACATTATGGAGTATAGGTATTTATATTCATAAAGGACCTTAAAGGTCATCTATTCAATAATATTTTACAGATATGGAATCTGAGATACATAGAGGTAACACATTCAAGGTCATACAACCTAAGTTATCAGTAAGTCAGGTCTAGAATCAAGGTTTTCAGGCTCCCAGCACAGTGCTCTTTATCAATGACTATATAAGAGAGCTGTGGCTAGGTCATTTATTTAATATTTATATATCCATTCATTCAAATATTCACCCTATACATTTTGAAGTTAGGTCTCAATTTATACAAGACATCATATGGATCTTTATTTCTCCCAATTAAGTCACTTAAGTGTATACATTTTTCTGTGAATATAATTTTAGCTACATCCCATAATGCTTTAATTCTCTTTTCTTTAAGATACTTTATAATTTATTCATTAGTATTTGTTTTGAGTAAATAGTTCTATTGGGGAGTTTTCTCTTTTTTTAAATTTATATATTTCTAGCTTTTTTTTTTCAAGATTTTATTTATTTATTTGACAGAGAGGAGAGAGATCACAAGTAGGCAGAGAGGCAGGCAGAGAGAGAGAGAGGGAAGCAGGCTCCCTGCTGAAGAGAGAGCCCGATGCGGGGCTCGATCCCAGGACCCTGGGATCATGACCTGAGCCGAAGGCAGAGGCTTTAACCCACTGAGCCACCCAGGTGCCCCTTTCTAGTTTTTTTGTGTGGAAAAGGTTAGAAAGGTTAAGGTTAGAAAGGTTTTTTACTTTTTTTGGGGGGGGTGCCTGGGTGGCTTAGTCCATTGAATGTCCAACTCCTGATTTGGCTCAGGTCATGATCTCAAGGTTGTGAGATCAAACCCTGTTTGGGGCTCTGCACTGAGCGTGGAGCTTGCTCAAGATTGTCTCTCAGCCCCTCCCCTTCCTCTTAAGAAAAAAAAAAAGAAAGAAAAAAAGAAAGATTTTTTACTTTTGGAAATTATTTGATATGGCCAAACACACAGTGAATCATGACCTGAGCCAAAGGCAGATGCTTTACCAACTGAGCCACCCTGGTATCCCTGCTTTTTTGTTCTTTCCACACATATGTGATGTATTTTTTCTATTTCTTTATTTCAACCTGTCCATGCCATTTTGTTTCAGCTGTATCTTCAATAATCAGTAGTAGATAGATTTATTAATTTATTTTCTCTTGATTCATCATAATCCTATGTTTTATGTTTTCTAGTTGTGATCTTTATTTTTCCCACTTAATTCCTCTCTCCATTCCTTTTTTCTGAGTGTTCTTTATTTTATAGTTTCTTCTTTGTGATTTAGATTTTATTCATCCCAGTTTTTTGAAGCTAAGTTATTAGATGACTAGAGATTTAGTATTTTATGTGGTACAGTGAATTGACCCCTTTGTCATTAATAAGTATCCCTTTTTATCTTTAATAATGCTTTTTGCCTTAAATACTATCCTTTCAATATGAGTTTAGCCTTACCAGTTTTATTTTGGTTAGTGTTTAGTGGTATTTTTTTTATTGAAGTATACTTAACATATAATGTTATATTAATTTCGGGTGTACAACATACTGATTCAACAATTCTGCACATTATTCAGTGTTCACCATGATAAGTGAAGTCACTGTCACCCCACAATGTTATTACAATATTATTAACTATATTCCCTATGCTGTAGTTTTTATCTCCAAGATTTATTTATCTTATAACTGGAAATTTATACCTCTTAACCCTTTATCTCATTTTTTACCCTTAAATGTTTACCCTTAAAAAATTTAAACACATATTTAAACTGTTTTTTTTGTTTAGCATCTAATGCTAATCAATATTTATATCCATATACCTCCTCTGTTTTACTGTAATCATCTGTAACTTCACCAAGAAGTTAATAATTCTTTTTTAAAAAATATTTTTGAGTAAAGTATAGTTAACACACAATGTTACATTAGTTTCAGGTGTGCAACATAATGATTCAACAAGTCTATGTTATGCTATGCTCATCACAAGTGTGGCTACCATATGTCACCATACAATGCCATTATAATACTATTATAATATATTTCCTATATTGTACCTAATAATTCTTTTGTATTATGCCTCCACATACTTGTATATCTTTAAAATTCCCAAAAGTTTCATAGACATATTTAGAATTAATTATCAAGTTTATGATTGCTTTTTTTTTTTTAAAGATTTTATTTACTCGAGAGAGAGAATGAGAGAGAGAGAGAGAGCATGAGAAGGGGGTGGGGGAGGGGCAGACTCCCCTGCCAAGCAGGCAGGCCAACGTGAGACTGGGATCATGACCTGAGCCAAAAGCAGATGCTTAACCAACTGAGCCATCAGGCGCCCCATGATTTCTTTCTTTATCATCTTTTCTTATATTTCACATTTCTCTTTCTTGGATTTATTTTTCATTTATTGAAGTGAATTCTCAAGTTAGTCTTTCAAATAGTACATGGTTGCTTTCCAGATCATCTTGATTTTCTTTTACTTGAATGCTAATTTGGTGCATTAGAGCATTTTAAGCTCCTAGTTATTTTCCCTCAGAATGTTGAAGACCTTTCTCAGGTCTTTAAGATTAAGCCAACAGTATTGAAATCTATGATATAAATAAAGAAATTTGAGGCAGACCATGAAGGAGAATACTAGAAACAGAGTCAAAGAGCTGACAGAAGTTAGATGAAAGCACTAAGCTCAAAAGTCACTGCAATGTCAGCAGGGATTCAGGATCTGACCAGTCTCCCCAAAGAATATGACTGAGTTGCCAAGTGCCAAGGACCCAAAAGAAGAGCCAGAGATAACTTTCAATCTTATCTGAAAGTTAATTATTGAGACAAAGCCCTTAACATTGACCAGAATTATAACTAAATTAGGGGATGGATTGGTCCCTGGTATTAAATGTAAGGCTTGTGAACTTCAAAAATTCCTTTCATATAGTCCTTACTATTACTATTACTATTATTATTATTATTACATATTTATAGTTTTTTTTCCTGGAAGCATCATGAGGTAGAATATTGGTGGGTAACACTGAAGGGGAAGTCAAGGATCTGGTGGTTATATATATGGCCTGGGAGTTAAGTTCCTTTTAGAGGTGCATCAAACAGCAGACTGCTTCCAGATTGACCTTGCTAGTTGAGAAGATCTGTCTGTAGGAGGCAGACATCTGACAAGGAAAAGCTAGTGACAGCCAAGCTAAACAGAAAATAATTCAAGAAGAAAAAACTAAGGTTTTCATAATATAACTGTATATTATGTAAAACATTGGAATGTATAGATGAATTAGAAACTGAACCTGTCAGAACAAATGTCCATAAACTTGGTGGCCTAAAACACCAGGACTTTATCCTCAGACCTCTGAAGGTCTGAAGTCTGATATCAAGGGGTTATTGGGGCCACATTCCCTCTGGAGTCTCTGAGGAGAATCATTCCTCGCCTCTTCCAGCTTCTGGTGGCTCTCAATATTCTTTGTGGCTGTCTCACTCCAATCTCTGCCTGTGTCATCTTCACATGCCTTTTCCCTCTTCTCTGCTCATGTCTTCTCTTCTGTCTCCTATAGGACACTTGTCATTAGATTTCGGACCAACATTGGTACTTTAGGATGAGCTCATCTTGAGATCCTTAACTTAATTACATCTGTAAAGATTCTTTTTCCAAAGAAGGTCACATTCACAGATTCTGGGTGGACATGTCTTTGGAGGTAGGGAGCAATTAAAATCATACAACAAACAAATTCATTTTCAAAAATAAGTAGCAGCATAAATAGTGATATATAAATGAGGATAGATTTCAGGCTTGTTTACACTGCTGTAATGTGAATAATGGAGAATTGGTATTGAAATGAATAAACAGAATGTTCAGTATTTTGCAATTCATATTATGTCTCTAGGACACTGATTCTCAAAAATGTAATGTTCATATAAAATCACCTGGGGTTTCCAATTAAAAATAAAGACATTTTAGGCTCCATTCCCAGAGATTTGGTTTTAATAAATCTACATGGGACCCAGGAATCTGCAATTGAATAGGAAGAAAGAGAGGGGGAAAAAAAATCTAAGTTTTATAGGACCTAATACAATTTTGAGAAGGGTCTTATGAAAGAAAATAACCCAAACTTACAAGTATAAATTTAGGTACAATGTCACAGTAAGTATCCCAGAAGCTTAAACTGGGCTAGCTTTTTGGCAAATCTGCCCTGTCAGTCACTCTAAGAATCTAGCATGTGATCTATAGACCCCTAGTTTGTGGTAAACTGTTTTAGTATACTTTTCCTACCTTTCTTTTGTTATTGTTAAGCATCATTTCTTGCTGGAAATCGAACTTCTCTTTACAATCTTATCTGAAAGTTAATTATTGAGACAAAGCCCTTAATGTTGACCAGAATTATAACTAAATTAGGGGATGGATTGGTCCCTGGTATTAAATGTAAGGCTTGTGAACTTCAAAAATTCCTTTCATATAGTCCTTACTATTACTATTATTATTACATATTTATAGTTTTTTTTCCTGGAAGCATCATGAGGTAGAATAAGGGGGCATAGGTTAAAAATATCAGGTAGCCTTCTTTGAGACTCTTTATGCATAAAATGAATATCTCACCAAATTGTTCTAAGGATTGAATGTGGTAATATATGGATGCCTGATAAAGGCATAAACTGATAAACTGCACAATTCTTGTTAATATTTCTTTTCTTACTTCAGTTTTTTTTTTCTTTTCTCCCTCCTATATTCTCCCCACTTTCTCTAACATAGCTTTGCCCCTAGATTATTGAATAACTGAAAGAAAAAACCTGTAAAGCTCTCTATGGAATTTTGCATTTTAGTTCTTACCTATTTCACGTACGAAAAGACCAATAAAAATCTGTTATTGCAATAATTGGTTCATAATGATAGAAGCAATATTTTTAATTTTTCACTGAGGCTTTCTCTAGGCTAGACTCTGCCATCAGTGCTCCATATACATTCCTGTCTTTAATTCCCACAAGAAACCTATAATGGAGGTACAACAATTATCTCCCAGTGTTTCTTTTATTTTATTGAGATGTAATTGACAGGTAATACTGTATAAGTTTAAGGTGTCTAACATATTGATTTGATACATTTATATATTGCCATATGCTTACCACCTAGTGTTAGCTAATACTTCTACATCTCACCTCATTATCATTTCTTTTTTTGTGGTGGACACTGTTAAGATCTAGTCTCTTACCAGCTTCGAAGTTTATAATACACTATCATTGTCTATAATCATTATGCAGTGCATCAGATCTCTAGGACTTATTTACCTCCCAGTTCCAAGTTTGTATCCTTAAACAACATATTTTATTTCCCATTTTTACAAAGAAAAAAACAAAGCCTTCTGTAACTTTTCCAAGAAGACACACAATGAGGAAGTGGCAAAGTAAAGACACCTACACTGGCTGACCCACAATCCTGCTCTTGGCCACTGCTACAATTCCGAGATAATATTCCTGAATTAGCTAAATTAACTTTATTTATAGCAACTAATTTCTATTACTTAACAATGAACTTCTGTGTATATTAGCAGCCAGTGGTAATAGAATGCGCTTTGCTTTATTTTAAATAGTACAGACATATCGTAGTTGTGGGCACTTTAGCCCAGGAAATTACAGAGAATACAATTTTCAGTGATTGGGTAGAAATGCTTTTAATTTCCATCTTCTTTTGGCAGTTATACTTTTTTAATAAAATTCTGTGCTGTACATTTCAGTTTTTACTAATGTGATTATGTGGTCTAACATCAAAAGGGTTCATTGCTTAATGACCAAGAACCAAGCATGTGAGGATGCAGAAGTTGGAAATGCTTTTAAACAAATCAATTTCAAGTGAATTAATCTTTGAAAACAGTACTTGAGCATTTTCCATATGAAAGTCTTTTCCATTATGACTTCCTAGAGCCATTCAAAGTGTCTTTTTGATGTTTATTGTCTTTGTGGTACCAAGAGTAGCTACATTGCGTTATAATAACATGGTTTATTTCTGCCTCTAAATTATCTACGGAGGAGACTGGATTTATGTAGCTGTGTACATTTGCTCAGCATCTCTTCGGTACCCTTCCAGAATCACTTATACATTGCCTTTGGTTGTATATGTATCTTTGTGAAAACGACAGCAAGCACTGAATCAGAGTTATGCACCATTTGCTCTGTGGGGCTTTATGTATTGTCACTACAATTGCCTGTTCACAGGCAGCTTGGTGTACTTAAGATTTACAAGTCATTTGTTTGCTTCCAAGGAGTCCTCTTCGATGACACGGTATATTAAAGTTGCTAAACAAATTATATATTTTTGTGCCTAAAACTTTACTGATTCAAGATGAATCTGCATCTTTCTTTTTCCCTTTCCTCCCTTCTCTCCTTCCTTCCTTCCTTCCTCTTTCTTTCTTTTTTCAAAAAGCAGTATATCTTTTGTAATTCATTGGGTAACTTCACTGAGAACCTGAAATCATTTTTCTTAGAAATCTCTTTTCTTCCAATTTTTGCCTTTGCATTTATATTGTTTCTGTTGCCCAACTTAATTTTAACTCTCAAATTAATTCACAATTTTCAAGCATTCTCTTCATTGGTGTTACTAAGCTTAGATTTTATCTTCTCCCATCCAATCACTAGATTGATAAGGTCAAAAGTTGTGGTTATAGATGTGAGGTCTTTTAAGAATAAATTCTCTGAGTACTTAGTGTATACTAAAAACAGAAGCCAAGTGTGAGAAGAAAAAAACAAAACAAACCATTGCTAGAAGAATCTAATATTCCCCACAAACTCATAAAAATAATTCATTCAATTTCTATATTAAAAGAACATATGAAATTCTTGTAAATATTTTAGGTAAACATTAACAGCAAGCAGCTCCTTATTAAAAGAATACTTAAACTTTTTTTGAATAATCTTTTTGAGTATTAGTTGATTTTACTCAAGCCAACTTTCTGGCATTGAGCCTAAAACCATTAAGTATCCATGTTGTAATGTCAGATGGAGATATTTTAAATTTTTTGGCATTTACTTAGTTCCTTCTCTGTTTCCCAATATGACAAAAGTGTTGCTTATTATTTAATTCAAAGTAAAATTGTGCCATGATGACAGTGCTTTATGTAGAAGAATACAGTGAATGAAAGCCTATATACCACAGGCTGAATGATAGAAGCCTATATCATATTTGTAATTTTTGCTCATTAAATATGACTTCTGGTTCTATATAGTTCCAAGTAGGTAAATACAGAAAACAATAAATATTCTTATATTTCTTCTTCCTTTGTTCCTTCCTGCTTCCTTATTTCTTCCACCACAAATAGAGTTTAGAGTTAGAAATGAAAATACAGGAGTGATGAGTACCAGTACTCTAGGATTGCTTTCAGATGTAGACTTCTGGTGCCTATGAAGAACTCTGTCACACAATTCAAAGTCTTTTTCAAATTGTATAGGCTTTGAATCATCAAATTTGAAGGAATTTGGCAGTTATTCAGTCCTCCATCTGCCTCTGAGAAAAGCTGCTTTATTAAGTCACCCAGTGAGATGGGAATCTATGCTTTCTTTTAGGCTTTGAGAGAAAATGATTCAATAATCTCTTTTATAACTTATTTCAGTGTTTAATAATTCGAACTGTCAAGAAAGATTTTTTCATCATTAGTCTAAATTCTTTTTGTTGTCATTTAAACCCAAGAATCAGATGAACAGCCTCATAGAATTAATCTATGAATGCAACATCAAAGGACAAATAATTACAATCCAAGCTGTTTTGCCTCACTCAAGCCATCCTAATTCTCAAAGTCCAGATCTGGAACTCTTATTAACAGTGCTTAAATTTTAGTATTTAATACTTCTGATATTTATAAAGACAAAATCTGTTGGATATGCCTCTGAATGCCTAAAACCATATTAAGAATGATATTTCTTAATAATGTGCATATCGTTACCTTTTCTGTTTACTATGGTTGAAATAATGTGTCTCCATCTAGACCTGCTTCCTCTGATCAGCTTCCTGAGCCCTCTGCTTCCAGTTCTAATCCTTCTTGCTGTTTGCTTCAATTCCAGCCTAGTTTTACGGCTCCAAACCTGTTCTTCTTCCTTCCTGTGCCCAGTTATAGGTATTCCAAACCCTTCCCCCAACAACTTCTGTCATTATTGTTATAATACTATTAGCTGACCTGCTTCCAGTCCTGGAGAACTTGAAGCCAATGCTTTAATTCCTTGGCTACTTTTATTGTTGCTGCTACATTTATGCCACCTGGTCAGTAGGTCTCAGAAGCATGAACAGTGCTGGGCCTGATCCTGGAATAAGAAATGAATATAGTATGAACTAGAAATGAGTATAGTATCTAGATGTTTTGCATATATGTATTATCCAAAGTGGATTCAATTATGTTTAAAGAAAAACTAATATCTGTTAGATTTTACCCAAGAAAAGATAAGGAAGGGGGTGTATTTATCTGATTTTAAAATTCATCCCAGAGTATGACACATTGATTGGAGTGGTTGAGATTCCATGCAAGTGAGAGAAAGCCAATTTAGAATAACTCAGGCAGAAAAGAAGATTGGATTAGCCTACATAATCAAGTGATGAGGGAGGAGGTGTGTCTGGCATCAAGAGCATCAGGGATGAAGATAAGAAAGTGATACCAGAATTCGTTCCATCTCTCCATCTCCTCCTCTTTGACTGAGGGATCTCTTCTCTCAAGACACATTTCCTACACTGGACAGCTCTGGTGCTTCACAACTCAGAGCTTTGCTACTGGGTGGGTATTAGAATTCTTTCCTTAGCTCCAGTGTGGACAATTCCGATTTTGATGAGATGATTTTTGATGGTGTTAAGCAGGAGTGTGTCTTGACCTGTTTTACATTTTAAAAGGCTCACCTTGGCTGCCCTGTTTGTTTGTGGGGAAAGGGAAGAAAGGGAAACCAATTAGGAGGTCATTGCAGTAGTTCAGGTGAGAAATAATGGTGGCTTGTGATAAAATGGTCAGAGTAAAGAGAGTAAGAATCGTTCAATTGGAATATATTTTGGAGGCCAACAGCAGACCAGAATAATGGTTGGTAGTGAGATGGGAGAAATCAGAGTAAACAGGATAACTCCTATGTTTTTGGCCTAGGCAATTAGATGGTGATATCATTTAATGAGAAAGAAAATGCCCCCACGTAAAATATATAATACATATGTAATATATATCTTCCAGCAAGTGTTTGTAGATTTCTTTCATAGATTTAAACAAATGGAGAAATACTATGTCTTCATATCCAAAGACAGACTATTATAAACATTCTACCCAGTTTCAGTTGATACCCAATTTTGCCTTTTAGCAAAACCAGAATGAGTTAGAGTAACTGGTAGGAAGAGCCTTATGAAACATAAGACCTCTTGCCTCTCTGCTCGCAGATGATTGGACGGTGGTGAACCCATATAAAACCAGTATGGTGCCAACTGGATACTTTGGTGTGCGATTTGAATAAGTAATACAGAAACAACTCCAGTTAAGTAGAGAAAGAAAAAAACGTAATCTTAATATGAGAATTGAGATGGTATGAGGAGTCTGAAATCACTTAATAACTGAGTTTTGGGGGAACAGGAATTACAAGTAAGCAAATGGAGTGGCTCTGCAGAGAAAATTAGGACAATGCAACAACTAGAAGCAAGGAAGAGAAATAAGATACCACTCCATGCTCTGAGTGAATAAATTGTTTTTATTCCTTAGTTTCCCCTTTAGATCTTGTATGAACAGCCTCTCCTTGGGTATCAGTGTTTCCTGTCCTAGATATTGACTCGGAATACTCCCCTTAGGCAGAGGTGGAACTTCTGATTCAGATAAGAAAATTATCAGAGATATGGAAAAATATTTATGTGCAAAGATATGTACATAATTATTAGCCAAATTATTGAACAGGAAAATAATAACAAGTACTCAATAAAGGGAAATTATTAAATTATAGTATTCCCACAGAGGAATATTACACAACCAATAAAATTATATATTCAGTGACAATTCATTTACATATACAGATGCTTACATTATAGTGTTAGGTTAAAAGCAAAAGCAGAATACAGAAGTGGAAGTAGCCTGGGACCCTAAAATATGATTCTAAGTTATTTCTATACATTGGCCAACCCGCGAGAAAGCAGGGACCTTAAGGGTCCCTCAGTTATCTCTGAGAGTTTCTCACGGGTCTGTCCATGCCTTATAACATGTTCTTCTCTAGCCTTTGTTCTGGCCTTCATGCCTTGACCTTGCTGCTGATGGACTTTGTGAGATCCCCATGTCACAGGGACTGGCTGCCATGTATTGGTTATTGTGGCTAACATTGCTGCCCCAGTCTTGGAGTGGGGACTCTTCTCTTCTTAGTACCCCACAGCACAATCATTCTAGACTTTACTAAAGGGACTGGAGTAAGAGAAGTAGAACATGGATTTGCTTCTGTCAGTGGCAGCTCACAGCACTTGTAACCTAAATGTAACCTTATATCTAGTCTTCTTGAAAGGTCCCCATGTACTACCTCAAATTCCAGAAACAGAAATTTCCAGACAAATCCATATCTAGAGTTGCAATCTTATCACACTGCAGCCATAGAAAGGAGAAAGACTTTTCCACCTCAAGTCCAATTTCTCCTGAATATACTGGTTGAGAATAATTAAAAACGAAAATATAAAGGTACAGATATAAAGATACAGTCTTGCCAATAAAATCAATTTATAATTGCCAAGAAGCCTCAGCATCTCAATCTGAAGCAAGTATCCCAATAACAATGGAAAGGTACCAACCAAATCCTCATTAGCTAAAAGCTTTGCAAAGTGGTCCCTTGAAGAAGGAAAATTCCCTTAAGGGAAAATTCACTTTTCTACCCTAGAATTCAGAAACTGCTTATAATCCCCAAAATAATGTTATTAGAAAGGAAATAATTGGGGCATCTGGGTGGCTCAGTGGGTTAAAGCCTCTGCCTTTGGCTCAGGTCATGATCTCAGGGTCCTGCCTCTGCCTTTGGCTCAGGTCATGATCTCAGGGTCCTGGGATCGAGCCCCGCATCGGGCTCTCTGCTCAGCAGGGAGCCTGCTTCCCCCTCTCTCTCTGCCTGCCGCTCTGCCTACTTGTGATCTCTCTGTCAAATAAATAAATAAATAAAATCTTTAAAAAAAAAAAAGAAAGGAAATAATTTAAGTTAGAGTCATCAGTGGTCATTTGTGAACAGTGATTATCTCTGAGAAATGAGAGTATATTTTTAAAAAATTTTCTATATTTTCCAAATTTCCTGTATTGAATAATTAAAAATTGAAATAATTTTTAAAAGCTTATGTTGGAGTTTAGTTTCATTTACTGTAATGAGTATAATTGTTTGCCTAGCTAGCTTACATTTGGCTGATATACCACTGACTTGATAGGGTTTTTTTTTTGTTTTGATAGAGTTTTAATTTAAAAGAAAATTTCTCATTCTAAAGAAAACCAAATGCTTCTATTAGTATATTGACAATTATGTCTGTGAGAATTTCAGTCAGAATTTCTAACAGTTAGGAAAAGAGATCAAAACTCCCAAAAAGTACCAAAAAGGTAAAATCTCGTCCCCCTCAAATTAAATCAAAACATTATTAATGTTGTTGTTTTAACTCATTTGTGGGTGGGAGTGGGATCAGGATTTCTGTTTTGATGGTGAGGGAAAGCTTTCTCCAAATGGGGTTAATTACTGAATTACCAAATGAACTGTTTTTAAAGTATGAAACCAGGGCTAATTCTATGGCATGGACTCTGAGGTCATCAAAAATTTTCAGCATTAATGAGATTATTATATCATTATGTTATCATTTGTGATAGCATTTCATATCTTGGGTTTAAGTAACCATCTCAGCACTAAGTTTTGAACCAATTAATTATATATGCCAACAGAATTCCAGTTGAGTTAGTTTCAAACTCAATTCCCTTTGACTGTGGTGGAAGTAGGCAAGAAACTTTAATTCAATTTTAAGTGCAAAATAATTAAATGGATTGAGTTTGTGAATGGAATTCCTGATTGGAAATGCCAGGAGGTCAATCAAGTAGTTTTATAAGATTTCTGTGAATTAAAATTATATCTCCAAGTAATATAATAAATATTCACTCTATAGGACTGGAAACATTGTTGATATAATTGTCTTTCTTTTAAATTAGTTTGGAGTAGATAATTTCATTAAATTTTACAGAAACCACTATACTTTTTGAAAGCATCATTTTTAAATATATATTTGGAAGGAAAGCCTTTTTTCATCCCTTTTTCTTGACTAAAACAAGACTCTTTGGAGGCATTTTATTTTTATTTTCAGTTTCTTTTCTTTCTTTCTTTCTTTCTTACTAATGTAATGTTTCTTTGGGTTATATTGCAAGATATATACAAACCATATAGATTTGGAAACTGAGGTTCAATTCAAATGTGTATCCTCTATCTACAATGAAATATCTTTTTCATAAATGCCTTGAAAACCATGGTTAGAATCACACATGATCTTCTGATTTGTTTGAGGTATTTTAAAACAACTCACACAGCACTGTTGCCCTTGGACTCTTCCTTCCATCAGTTGAAATGTCAGCTTTCAAATCATTTCTTAATTTTACTTTCTCACTTTTCTTTTTCAGTATGGAACTAATCCATCCTTTCACTGACCTTTATAAATGGTTTTCTTTGTTATAAGAACAAAGTAACAGTGCATTCTTATTTGATAATTATCAGGAAACTATGAGATCAAGGAAGGAAGAGTTAATTTTATGTCTTCTTCTTGCTCTAAATCCCCTATGCTCTGTGATGTCACTCCTTATGGACCAAAAAACAAAACAAAACAAGACAAAACCAAAGCCTACATCAATTAGGGGTACAGAGCAGCAAATACAGCTTCCGAAATTCAGGCAAAGTCCATCTCTTAAAATAGGAAGAGAGTTTTCCTTTAATTATTCTTGAACAGGTTAACTACATATGTTTATTTTTTCTGTCAAGCAAAAGCAAACAGGTCAAATTGAAATTGTTTCCATTAAAATTCACATAGTTTTTGTAAAATAATATTGAATTTGCCTATGTTAATTAGTTGAGGACAAGTCCATTTCTTACAGAATAAATATATTAGGCCAAAAACTATAATACCTGTCTTCATTTTGCAATTATCTATTCATAGGCAGCAAAAGGAATGAATTCGTTGTCTTGGGTTTTTTCCTAGGTACATTCTTAAGCATTAGGTAGCTATCTGTTCTGCTGGATAATTTCTGTTAATTAAAGTTGATAATCCCAGCAAATGAAGTTCGTTACATTCATCTCTTGAGTCATTATCGCCTCCTCTAAGTTTTGGATAATGAGGTCATCTGCTTCTTTGCAATGCCTCATGACTCTTAACTGTTCAGAGATTGTCCGTCTAAAACAGATATCAGAAGGTAATGAGAACATTTTCTTCTTTTTGCTTAGAAACTCTATATAGAAATGAAATTATATATCTACTATTTTATGATTAACAATTTTTTTCCTTCAGGGTTACTGTTTTTCATGTTTTTACTCTAATGTATCTTGTTAACAATGAAGCAGGTAACACTACCATTTGGCTTTAATAACTGGCTTCTGAAAAGTGTAATCATTCATCAAACATATTTTTTAATTATGGCTCCCTAGGCCATTCACGAATATTCATTGAAACAGTTTGTTAGTGTAAAAGTTAATTGTGGTATTTTCATTGTTTAGGGATTAGATTAAAAGACCTTTAAAAACTCCTTTTGATGAAACAAGTAATAAAATATAGAAACAACCAGATCTGTGGAACAGTAGGTATGCGTCTGGTGTCTGTGCTAGAATCTTTATGCAAATTTAAAAACTTTTTATAGATATTTTTTTTTTTTTAGAGTGAGGATGTACCAATACTTTGGGCACACTTATAAACCCCTCTTGTTTTCAGTCTCATTGGCTATGTCCAATAAAGTTTGATATCTCCTAAAGGACCATTATGGTTTATTGGCTTAATGAAGCAAGCTGGAAAAAGTTTTGTACAGCACCTTTACTGTGCTCTGAGTGTTTTATAAAATTGCAAAGTATGTTCCAATTTTACACAATTCCCAATGATGGGTTATTTCCAGTGTGACAAAACTGGACCTGAGGGAGTAACTAACTACATGAATGTCTTATACATATACCCACTAGTTCTATTATGTCAACTACTCCAAAGAGTATCCTTCAAGCAATGGTGAACAAAGTATTAATTTCCTCTTTTTGGAAATTTGCCAGGATATCACAGTCAAGATAATTGTATGGAGAATGGTCTGGGAATCTGGTGATTAATAGTTTATCATACAGGAGAAGATCTCTAAAAAAATAGATTTGTTCTTTATCTTGCAGATTCTTTCTCAATATACAGATTTTCACAGCTAGATCATTGGTACTAGACACTAAAGAATTCTGGTTTTCCTCACTAAGATCAAATTTTAAAACAAAAATTTAAAATCTACTTCTCAATTTAGAGAAGGGAAATAAGAAAACAATATACAGTTCTGCTTAGTATTTAGATAGATTAGGACAGATGGATCTGGAAAATGTCCTTGCAACAAACATGAATGGGAATAGCTTTTCCTCTCTAATTTGTTGCTGTGATTTTAAAACACTGATTCCTAGGTTGTCATTCGTAACCTAAAGGCTAAATTTTAAAGGATACTTCATTCCATTTCTTTATGTATTTTTTCTTAGTATAAAATTATTATATCCAGGTAAAATTTAAGAGCTTCAGGTCAGAAAATATATTCACCATTCCCTGAAGAAGTGAATAAAGTCTTCAAGACAACCTCTTAAGTTTATGGAAACACCTGAGTTGTATGATCTGGCTAAAAAAAAAAAATTAGAAGTGTGTTTTTGAAAGATAATTTACTAAAAAGACAAAATCACAGCTCTCATACAACTATAAAATGAACATGTATCAGAGATTTTATTTGACATATTAATTAATGAGAAAACTAGTAAGATGTTACAACTAGTTCAAAGAAAAATTTAAAGAAAAATCTATATGAGCAATAACGAAAGCTGAAATGAACGTACAAGTAGATGCAAAACTGCTCTGTCCACAAGGCAATAATGAATCACATCTCACAGGACTCAGTTCATTTGCATTTCTATAGATAGGAATGATTTGCATTATTTTCAGTTTCCTACAATTTACAGGGTTATAAAATAGCTCCTAGACAATGAAAGGCGGAGGTAACTATGAAAGGTGCACTAACTAGGACATCCAGCAGCCTTTTTGCTCTATTCAAGCCTTTCCCAATTTTTCCTGCTAGTAAAAATGTTGTTCAAATGTCATCATCCTACAAGTTTGCTCACTGGGTGAAAACCATGTGTTTTTCCTATTAATTTTTAAAAAGAAAATAGCTGGCAAAAATAATTGTAAATTAGGTTCAAGCCAATAAGAACTATGATTCCAAGATGAATAGAATACGCATCCTGCCACCCAAGATCATTTAACCTATTCAATGAGAGTAGCAAGATCTGGCATGATATGAGCTCTATGTAAATTATAAACTGCTGGGCGAATGTTGCAGAAGTTTTTACTTGGGAGGATTGGAGAGGGTAGCACTTAATAATATTAAACATTGACCTAACTGCACGCTAAGGGGAATCTTTTCTTATCCTCCATATCTGATTTTCCTCATGTCTAACTGTTGCAACTGAGGAGGACTCCCTCCTCATGAAGGCAAGCTAGTAGAGTGTGTTGGTTGTGCTGTGCTTCAAATGTATATACAAACTTTGAGCACAAAATGAAGGACCCTGAGTAGAGAATTTCTAGATCCAAGATATTGTGCTCTGAAGATGTAGAAAAAAAATTCATGAATTTTTTTTTATTGTCATTGATAAATCAGAGGTGAAAGGTGAGAAGCCCAGTTTGAAGGATGCTGTGCCCAAACCTGGGGTTAGACAAGTGTGGGCGTGTCTGAAAACCAGTGGGTGAGGCTGCTAGTAAACCCGCTGAATGCGAAAGAGTAGAAATTCTTTGAAATCAAAGACTAGACACTTTGTTTCTACTGATAAAGAAGGAAACCTTGGGTGCATTCTGAAAGAGTTAAATAAAATTCAAGAGTAACTTAAAATAGTTTTCGGGATGCTACTGTAATCATTGAGTTCATTAGAATATAGACATATTTTTCTTGCTTTGTGCAGTTTTTGTCTTGCATGTTAATATCAAAATGTATTATAGCAAACTTTAGCCATGACCTTTTTTTTGTAACAAGGTTTAAAAGTTTCCTGTGTTCATTTTACTGAGCTTAGGGATTCACATGGTAGTAGGTATAATAGATGAGTCCTGTCCTACTCATTAGTAGCAGCAGATGTTTCCCCAGGACTACTGAGAGATGTTCTTAGTAATAATAATTATAATAAAAAAATCTCTGCTTTATTAAGATGTGCTTCTGACGGAAAGTCTTTCATTTTAAAAGATAAAGAGCTTCCAACATGTCCTATTCACCAGAATCTAAAAAATCTAGTGAGTGCTGATAAAGTGTTCTAAATACAATGTGAGAGATCTCTTTGTCTTGAATGGCATGTGATAAATTAGCAAAATGAATAAAATAAAATAAAATAAAGTAAAATAAAATAAAGGTGGCTGATAAGTTAATTTTGTCTTTTGCTAAACTTTATGGCAGACTTTAAATAATGAATTGTATATACTGATTAATTTACACTGTTGCTATTTAGAAAATTCTGCAGTTGTTGGCTAAATATTGTAGAAGCATTTTGGTCTAGTATAAAGATTGTATTTTTATTTCTCACATTGTCTTTCCTAATTTTCACAACTTTCTTCTTGATTGGAAAAAGGACAACAAGTGCTGGATAAGGTTTTGTTTTGATTTGGGCTAGAAATTTTTCATTTTCCAATAGAAAAGAGTAGGGCACAAGATTAAAGAGAATTTTTGCAATTAAAGCCTTCTTAAAATTTTAGAATGCTTGAGCACTGTAGATATGACCATAGAAATTATAGGGTCATTAAAAATTGTCACCTGATAAAGTTAATAAGAATCAATTAAAAACACGAGATTTGCATCTGCACCTGCATTGCCACCTAAAAGGAGACGATGCTTATGATTTACTGTTGCCCTTATAGAATGAATCAGGTATCTTCTAAATATCAGGAAAAATATTATAGTATCATTCAGATATTATCTGAAATACTATCAATATGAGATTCTTCTTCCATTGTGAGGTAATGTTATAATAAAATGTTCGGTGGCTGGTAATAAGGGACATAGAAAACTGAAAGGTTATAAAGAAGTAATTTACCTTCAGGCTGGGGAGACACCCTCCCTAACGGATATGTATATGGTATGTAGAAGAGTGTATTCTGTCGGGTGCCTGGGTGGCTCAGTGGGTTAAGCCTCTGCCTTCGGCTCAGGTCATGATCTCAGGGTCCTGGGATCAAGCTCCGCATTGGGCTCTGCTCAGCAGGGAGCCTGCTTCCTCCTCTCTCTCTGCCTGCCTCTCTGCCTACTTGTGATCTCTCTCTCTGTCAAATAAATAAATAAAATTTTTAAAAAAAGAAGAATGTACTCTGTAGTATAAAACTGATTTGATACTTGATTTCAGAATAAGACCTATGGTGGGTGCCATCTTGCCACATGTTAACCATTTATCCTTAGAAATATTGCTAAATCTTGTCCTCTTTCCTCATTTTTGAAATGAGTTTAATGCTATCACCACAGGATTGTTGTGAGGAATTAGTGAAATAACATTACCTGGCCTAACGCCTGGCACATAATGAGCATTGAGTCAGTATTTATTGGCCTTGCCTCTTTCTGGAACCTGGTTGGAATGGCCCAGGAAGCAATAGAAAATAGCATAGAAAAGTTCCTTTTCTATGATGCTGTGATAGTCTTTCCTGTCTGTCTCACTATAGCAGAGGGGTACGGCTTCCTGTCACATCAGTAACAGAGGCATGCACCAGCAGTTTCTGGGTGGTACCAGGATGTCTAAGTGAAGTAGTAGAAACTACAGAGATGAATAATTTGGGGGGGGGAAAAAAGCGCTTCTCATTTAATTCTGATATGATTCTTCCTAACCGAAGAATTGGCATAATATAATTACAGAATTTTTCTGAAGTACACTGATGACAAGTAGAAGGCCTGGGTAATTTTTCTGTCTCTAGAAAAATACAAAGTAAAATTGCCACATTGTAATTGTGGATTATAATCAGTCACTGATCATCTTTGGGTGAGCTCTTAAGACTCACATCTCTAGACCAGAGGACCCAGAGCATTAAGGTGCAGTGGCTAGGGAATTGATTTTTTTCTACACTTTTATAGAAACACATTTCTGAGTATAAACACATTTTTATCTACATTTCTGACTAGAAATGGACTGTACTTTTCTCTTAGTAGTCTATACTGCTCAATCAAGCAGCCATTTCAAACCAGAGATAGTCTTAGGCCCAGTTTTAAAATAAGTAACATCCCATTAGTGGAACTAGGAACCTTTCTTGAAGGCTACTTACTGGTTTCAGGTAAGAGGGAGAAAAATTTAATAACACAGAACAGACTTCTAAGTAAGTTGCTTTTCTTGGGCACATTGTATATGCTGAAAAGTTAATGCTGTTTTTAAAGTTAATTCATGATAATTGAACTGAAGTGCTTGGAAAGTGCTGTTAGAGAGTCTATTTGTGAACCCTGTGCCCTCTTTGTCCATTCAGTAAAACCACCGTTCAGTAAAAGAAAGGAGAGTGAGCTGGCTGCATGGTGTGCACTTAGCCATATTTGCGTCCTTCCCCTCAAAAGTATCTGTTTTTCTAAGTGCTTTTTTTCTTTTAATCCATCCACCTCATTGAGTCAGCAGGCCTGTGAGGCCCATTATCACTCCACTCTGAAGACTGGGAAGGGCTGATAAAATGTATTTTTGTAGTGATTCACTGCAAATCACTTTTGCTGCTCGGAAGCATAGGTTGGAGACAGCAGTATAGGTTAGGAAGAGGAGAGTATGCGGCACAAGTGAATTAAATAAATAATCTGCTTAGATGATTGCATTGACACATTTCAAGTAAATATAATGCCAAGTCTTTGTTAGAGAGGGGGACATTAATTTTCATCATGAGCGCTGCTGGGAGTGAGTCATTTATGGGGACGGTACACTTTTTACCCAGCAATTCCATCTTATAGTAGCAAAAAGTTGGTAATCACCTTTATCTTTAACGATGACAGGTTAATTGAATTGTGCTCTATTTAAACAGTGAAATACTAACTAGGCATTAAAATGATGATCTAAAATAATATTTAATTATGTGGGAAACTATCCCTGATACATTACATGAAAAAGGAAACTACAGACCATATTTTGTTTTAAGGAACGTATTTCTCTATGTGAAAGAAAAGAGGCTATTAAAACACACATATAATATTAACAGTAATTTTTCATTACAGGATTTTAAATTTTCTTATTATTTTTTCTTATTACATTTAATAACTATGAATTATAAGGCATTATCATAAAGTTACAAGAATATTATAAATAAATTTTTAAAGAGTATATGCTCAAAAGTCATGCTTGTAAACAAAAAGAAATTAAAATGCTTATTTCAGTATGTTTCTAATTAGCTACCCAACTATATTACATTGTTCAAGAATTGAGCCTTCCAGAAGCCTCTTTGAATTAAACCATATTAAGGAAGAAACATATAAAAACCAAGAACACATAGTTGTGAAGAAACATAGAAACTTCATCAATGTGTAAAGGCTTAAAAAATAAGTGAATTCCAATAGCTTCTTTACCTGAAAATGAAATCAGGTGGTAATTATTTAGAGGTAATAAATGAGAGTGTATTACTGTGTATAAAACTATGTTTTACTCAGACTGAGCGTTTTGGAGGGGAGAGAGGTAGGGGGACGGGCCAGCCTGGTGGGTGGTGGGTATTGAGGAGGGCAAGTATTGCATGGAGCACTGGGTGTGGTACATAAACAATGAATCTTGTAACACTGAAAAAATAAAATAAAAGTATTTGGGAAAAAAATAAAACAAAACTATGTTTTAAAATATGTGTAATATGGGAGAGGAGTTAAAATGGTGAAGGAATAGGGGGACCCTAAAGTTGCCTCATCCCTCGAACACAGCTAGATAATTATCAAATCATTCTGGATGCCCAGGAAATCAGTGGAGGACCAAGAGAAAAAAACAGCAAGTCTACACATAGAAAAGTGACCACCTTCTAGAAGGTGGGAGGTGCAGAGAGTTGATTTGGAGGAGATAAGAACTGTGGGTGCTGCAGAGGGAAGGGAGCCTGCTTACAGAGATTACCACAAAGAATTATAAGCAGCAGGGCACAGCACAAAATCGGAAGTTTTAGAAGTCTGCCATGGCAGGGGTCGTGCCTGGCTTAAAGGTGCTCAGGTGGGGAAGAGGGGAGACCTGGGAATGGACAGTGTAGACTGAGGATCCCCTGGGTCTCAAGAAGGATGGGTGGCATGGATGTGCTGCAGTGTTCCCAGGCATAGGAGCCGGGATACTGGTTGAGGGCAGAGAGCTTGGGGGCTGGCTCTCTGCTCTGCCTTGCTGTAAACTCTGAACTGCTGCCCAGTCCTGTGACCACTTTCCTGGGACTGGTCCGCAAATGACAAAAGTATGGCTAGACCCTCCCCCCAGAGGATCAGCATAGGTCCACGTGGTGGGAGTCCCAAAATTTGGAGTTTTGAAACCAAGTTGCACAGCAGAGATAAAACAGCTCGGACACTGGCAGGGTGAAAGCAGGGATCTGACAGAAGCCAGGGACACGAGAAGGGTGATTGCTCTTCTATGAGGAAGCTTCCTGAAAAGTGGCGGGCATGAACCCTTAGCTCTGTGGCTACCTGCCATTTTCACATCGCCCATCAGCACGCTAAGTCTTCAAGGAGCAAAACAACTCCACCTAGTGGAGGCCAGGTGCATTTATTCCAAGTCCTGCCCTCTGCCCTGCAGGCACATCTCCACTAGGGCAAGTCCACCTGAGAATTAGAGCAATAGGCCACTCTCCCAGAAGACTAACACAAACACCTCCCTTGCACCAAGCTTACTGATCATAGCATGCTCAAAGCTTCAGCTTTAGGGGAAATAGGATCTAGCTTTCTTTTTCTTTTTATGTTTTATTTATTTTTTGTTTATTTTTTATTTTCTAATTTTTTTAAATTTGTCTTTTTTAATTGTAATTTTTATATATTTATATATTTTTATTTTTATTTTATTTTATTTTTAAAATTTTTAGATATAACATCTTTTACCAAGCAGACCAAAACACACCCAGGATCTAGGTCTTTCTTTCTTTCCTCCCTCCTTCCTTCCTTCCTTCCTTTCTTTCTTTCTTTCTTTCTTTTCTTTCTCCTAGACAAAATGGCAAGATGGAAGAATTCACCCCAAAAGAAAGAGCAGGAAGTAGAACTAACAGCCAGGGATTTAATCAATACAGATATAATAAGTAAGATGTCTGAACTAGAATTTAAACAATTATAAGAATACTAGCTGGGCTTGAAATAAGCATAGAAGACACTAGAGAATCTCTTACTGCAGAGATTAAGAGAACCTAAAATCTGGTTAGCCTGAAATTAAAAATACTGTAACAGAGATGCAAACCCTATGGATGTCATAATGACAGGGATGGATGAGGCAGAGGAATGAATCAATGATGTAGAAGATAAATTTATGGAAAATTATGAAGCTGAAAAGAAAAGGGAAAAAAGAAAGGTTATGGATCATGAAGGTAGACTTAGGGAACTCAGCAACTTATTAAAATGTAGTAATATTCATGTCAGTACATAAAAAGAATTATTCACCATAATCAAGTGGGATTTATTCCTGGGTTGCATGGTGGTATAATCTTCACAAATCAATCAACATGATACACCACATTAATAAAACAAAGAATAAGAACCATATGATCCTCTCAATAGATGTAGAAAAATCACTTGGCAAAATATATCATCCATTCTTGATAAAAACTCTCAGCAAAGTAGGGATAGATGGAACATATCTCAACTTCATCAAGGCCATGTATGAAAGATCCATAGCTAATATCATCCTCAATGGGGAAAAACTGAGAGCTTTTCCTCTACAGTCAGAAACAAGACAAGAATGTCCACTCTTACCATTACTATTTAACATAGTACTAAAAGTCTTAACCTCAGCAATCAGCCAACAAAAAGAAATAAAAGGCATCTAAATTGGCAAGGAGGAAGCCAAACTTTCACTATTTGCCAATGACATAATACTCTATGTAGAAAACCCCGGAGACTCCACCAAAAAATTGGTAGAACTCATACATGAATTCATCAAGGTTGTAGGATATAAAATGAACGTACAGAAACCTATTGTATTTCTATACACCAATAATGAAACAGCAGAAAGAGAAATCAAGGAATCAATCCCATTTATAATGATACCAAAAACCATAAGATACCTAGGAATAAACCTAACCAAAGATGTAAAAGATCTGTACTCTGAAAACTATAGAAAACTTATGGAAGAAATTGAAGTGGACATAAAGAAATGGAAAAACATTCCACGCTCATGGATTGGAAGAACAAATATTGTTAAAATGCCTATGCTACCCAAAGCAATATACACATTCAATGCAAACCCCATCAAAATACCACCAACATTTTTAACAGAACTAGAACAAACAATCCTCAAATTTGTATGGGACCACAGAAGACCCCAAATAGCCAAAGCAATCTTGGAAAGAAAAGAAAAGGTTTTCTGGAGGCGTCACGATTCTGGAGGCATCACAATTCTGGATTTCAAGTGTATTACAAAGCTATGTCATCAGGACACTATGGTACTGGCACCAAAACAAACACAGATCAATGGAACAGAATAGAAACCTCAAAAATGGGCCCACAACTCTGGTCAACTAATCTTTAACAAAGCAGGAAAGAATACCCAATGGAAAAAAGACAGTCTCTTCAATAAATGGTGTTGGGAAACTGGACAGCAACATGTAGAAGAATGAAACCGGACCACTTTCTTACACCATACACAAACATAAATTCAAAATAGATGAAAGACTAAATGTAAGACAAGAGTCTATCAGAATCCTAGAGGAGAACATAGGCAGCACTCTCTTTGACCTTGGCCATAGCAACTTCTCCCTAGACATGTCACCAGAGGCAAGGGAAACAAAAGCATAAATGAACTATTGGGACTTCATCCAGATATTCCTTGCATAACAAAGGAAACAGTCAACAAAATGAAAAGGCAGCCTACAGAATGGGAGAAGATATTTGCAAATGACATATCTGATAAAGGATTAGTATTCAAAATCTATAAAGAACTTAAATCAAACTCTAACACCCAAAAAATAAGTAATCCAGGTAAGAAATGGGCAGAAGACATGAATGGACACTTTTCCAAAGAAGACATCCAAATGGCTAATGGACACATGAAAAGATGCTCAACATCTCTAATCATCAGGGAAATAAAAATCAAAACCATGATGAGATACCAATTCACACCTGTCAGAATGGATAAAATTAACAACACAGGAAACAATGTTGGAGAGGACGAAGAGAAAGGGGTATCCTCCTACACTATTGGTGGGAATGCAAACTAGTGCAGTGACTCTGGAAAACAGTATGGAGGTTCCTCGAAAAGTTAAAAATAGAACTACCATACAATCTAGGAATTGCATTACTAGGTATTTACCCAAAGGATATAAAAATACAGATTCAAAGAGGTACATGCACCCTGATGTTCATAGCAGCATTATCAACAATGGCCAAATTATGGAAAGAACCTAAATGTCCATTAACTGATGAATAGATAAAGAAGCGGTGGTATACACACACACACACACACACACACACACACTGGAATATTAGTCATCAAAAAGAATGAAATCTTGCCTTTCACAATGACTTGGATGGAACTAGAGTGTATTATGCTAAGCAAAATAAGTCATTCAGAGAAAGACAAATACCATATGATTTCACTCATATGTGGAATTTAAGAAACAATATAGATGAACATATGGGAGGGGGAAAGGAAAGAGAGAGAGGGAGGCAAACCATAAGAGACTCTTAAAGATAAAGAACAAACTGAGGGTTGAGGAGGGAGGTGGGTGGGGGATGGGCTAGATGGGTGATGGGTGTTAAGGAGGGCATTTGTCATGTTGAGCACTGGGTGTTGTATGTAAGTGATGAATCACTGAATTCTACTCCTAAAACCAATATTGTAGTGTATGTTAACTGGAATTGAAATAAAAATTTGAAGAAAAAAATATGTGTAATACAAAATATTTACAATATAAAATGTTTCATGAACTAAAAGAAAATTTTGCAAAGACAGCTTTAGCCTGTGGAGGGTATTGGCTGTGATTCTTCACAGCACTGTCCATAAAAAGTGGATAGTCTGTAGGAATTGGACTGGTGGTAATGGAAAAAAACGGGACGTTGAAATGGCTTTCCACTCACCTCATTGGGCTGTGTGACCTCTTTAGACCTTGGTTTTGTAATCTGAAAATTGGGGAAAATAATAATAAATACATATTAAAGTTGTTAACTAAAAAGCATATTTAAAGTGCCTAGGAAAATGCTTGCCAAATAGCAGTGATTCAATGAATATTAGCTCTATACTTGAATTTGGAGTCTCCCTTGGTGATTCAAATTTAATTATAGAAAAAGCTAATGGCTTCAAAAGTAGCCATTTTAGAGAGTGAATTCACAGTGGGGAGAAAAACTCAAGCAGTTATTCTTTTATGGAACTCTGTGAACAGGTCTTGGGCTAATTTATTCAATATAGTGCCAAACGGCCGTGAAACAGTGAGTTTTCAAATTTCTATCATTTGTTTGGGTTCAGATTTGACTTTGATAAGTTCACAAGTGCAGAGACTCTTTTAGCTAGAGAGCAAGTTGGGTTCTCATCCTAGAAACTTCATATTCAGTAAGTTAACTTGATTGGCAACCATTCTAAGGGAGAGATTCAGAAGTAGAATAACAAATCTATGGCAATTAATGCCTGAATTACCGAATAAGGAAATTAGGTTGGAGTTTCGTCATCATGACATACATCTATCAACTTCCATAATCTTTACCTCAGGAAAAAAATTTTAAAAACCTCTCTCTTTTTGGGGCACCTGGGTGGCCCAGTGGGTTAAAGCCTCTGCCTTCAGCTCAGGTCATGATCTCAGGGTCCTAGGATCGAGCCCCGCATTGGGCTCTCTGCTCAGCAGGGAGCCTTCTTCCCCGTCTCTCTCTGCCTGCCTCTCTGCCTACTTGTGATCTCTCTCTCTCTCTGTCAAATAAATAAATAAATAAATCTTTAAAAAAAAAAAAAAACCCTCTCTCTTTTAGAAAGCATAATTATTGTAGGGGAAAGGAAGTTCTAAAACAGCTATATGAAATTACAGTCTCTGAGGTGTTGTACAAAACAGTTTTCTCTGACATGTAATTTGCCTTTAAGCAATCCAGAGGAGTTTGAATGGTGCTTGTTACCTGAGTCTATCCAGATAGTTCGGTCATAGGGCAACCTCTGGACTTTGTGGTGCCTCTGGTGGTACAGCTACTCGACTAAGACATGGAGGTGGGGTCTTCTTCTGGGGCCACAGTGATCCAAAGATTTAATTCAGCTTATAAAGTAGAATCTTACAGGCTTTCTTTTTTTTTTTTCTTTTTTTCTTTTTTTTTCTTAACAGGCTTTCAATCTTCTTTTAGTCCATTTTGTTTAAAATCATTCATTGCAGCCTAGATTTTCTGTTTACCTGTTTTGCAGTCACAATAATGCTGAAATAATCATTTCACTAACCACAACAAAAATGTCCTCTAAGACTTTCAGGCTACTCGATAAAACAAAGCAATTCTGATGATTAAAAGCTTTAAACATCTAAATTTGATCTGGAAAACCACACTGTGTACTATCTTTTCAGACTTGTAAAGCACATAGAAATGGATAGTATTGGACATATGGAGTTGTTCATTTTGCAGAACACTTGCAATCAGACGTTCTTAAATAACAGGATGAAGAACACATGCTTAATTAGCTCGATTGTGGATAGCTGTGGTGATGCTCGACTTTTCTTTTAATTTCAAGTTTATGATGCCTTGGAAATTCTCTCTGAAATTTGCCATAGTGTATAATGCTTGTACATTGTGCTTTAATCAAATTATTCAGCCCTACTGAAATCCTGCTGTAGTCCATCAAGATATTTCTACTCAGCAATAATATTATCACATAAAGCTATAGCCAGACCTTAAACTTCAACTCTAGGGGCTGTATTTTGAAGATATAATATTCTAGAATTTTTATTCAACTGTCAACACACTTTCTCACTACCTTTTATTTAAACAACAACAAATGCCAGAAAACAAACAAAAAACCCAAAGACCTTCAGCTTTTAATATTAAGCCTAACAATGTTAATATTTTTTTTTGGCTCTCCAGTTATTGAATGGCTGTTTTAGGTGGTATGAAGTTAAATTCTTATTATGTTAAGAGTAGGAGGAGGTAGTAATTGTAGTGAACTGGGAAGTGTTCAGTTAGCACTTACGTCCTGGGGGTTTTTTGCCCTGTAGCAACAGAGACCTGATGTGTGTGTGTGTGTATGTGTGTGTGTGTGTGTTTCATTTTGCTGTGGTAAATTACTACAAACTTGATGACTTAAAACAACAGAAATATATTATCTTATAGCTCCAGAGGTGAGAAATCTGAAGTGAGTTTCACTAAGCTAAAGTCAAGGTGTTGTCAGGGGTGCCTTTCTTCTGAAGGCTCTGAAGGAAATTCCACTTCTTTACCCTTTCCATCTTCTAGATCCTGTCTGCATTCCTTGGCTCCTGGCCCCCTTTAATCTCCAAAATCAGCAGTGGCCCATCAAATCTTTCCCACCTTGCCTCATTCTGACACTTAATTCTTTTGCTTCCCTTTTCCACATTTAAAGGACTCTTGTGATTATCTTGGGCCCACCCGGATAATCCAGGATAATCTATTTTAGCATCAGTTATTAGGAACCTTAATTCCATTTCCAATTTTAATTCCTGCTTGCCATGTAATATAATCTATTCACAGTTTCTAACGATGAAGGCACGGATTTTGGAGGGAAGGGGATTATTCTGCCTATCTTGGAATGTATTCGCATTTTTAAAAAAAGCTGGAAACCTATGCTTTAGGTGAAATATCTAGATATTTAAAAATTTATTTTATTTTATTTATTTATTTGACAGAGAGAGAGAGAGATCACAAGTAGGCAGAGAGGCAGGCAGAGAGAGAGGGGGAAGCAGGCTCCCTGCTGAGCAGAGAGCCCGACGCGGGGCTGGATCCCAGGACCCTGAGATCATGACCTGAGCCCAAGGCAGAGGCTTTAACCCACTGAGCCACCCAGATGCCCCTAGATATTTAAATGTTTAAAATTAACTCTGTGTGTGTGTGTGTGAGTGTGTGTGTTATATATAAATCCTATGAAATATATAGCATTTCGGTAAGTCTATTTTGGCCAACAGGCTGCCTGTTTGCAACCAATGGTTTATTGCATTCCTGACTCTATGCAAAGCATCGTGTCTCTTTGACTTATAGTTTTTCAATCTAATCAAGGAAGTAAACATTTAAGAATGTCTGTAAAGCAATTTATCAACAACATAGTATAAGGAACAGTGTAGGGGCTTAGGGAATGAACATTGAAGGGTAAAGCAAGATAAGTCTTTTTTTTTTTTTTTTTAAGATAGGTCTTTTAAAAAATGTGGTGGAGCTAGATTGGCAAAAGGGAATTTAAAAGATATTATGATGAGCTGGAACAAGACTACCAGTAGAATTAATAGGGAAAAAACCCAGAAACTGGCCTTGCTGGAGAAGGAGGGACCAGATTGAGGATAGATTATATGGTACAGTGGTCCAGTTAATATACAGCTTTCAAGTCTTTTTTTAGGGTTTGGCTTTATTTTGGGATGCAATAACTGTTTTAGCTTCTTTGGCCAGAGAAACAGGTTGATATAGTATTGACTAAGGAAGTTATTCTGAGAGTTATCATGACGGATACCAAAATACGAAGACCAGAAAAATGACTGTTCTAGTTATCCAGGTGTGCTGTAATGAGACACCTATACTGCAGTGCTCAGTATGGGTTGAAAAAAATCTAAAGGCATTGCAAAGAAAGGATCAGCAGAGCTTGGTGAATGACTGGCAGTGAGGAGTTAATGAGATAAAGGTAATGACGAGATTTGAAGCATGGGGCCTAGGTGGACAATGGAATTAATGGCTGAGGTATATAGATTTGGGTAATTAAAACCATTGAATGAGATGCATTTTTCCCAAGGGAAAAGAGCTAAAAGGTGATGGAGTAGAAGGAGAAGGAAGAGCAGAACCATTTTAACAGAGTGTCTCGGTAGCCAAGGGAGGAGGGAATTTTAGGATAGGAAAAGAAAGGATCCCATGATAACAAATACAGGGTTTTGTTTTTGTTTTGTTTTGTTTTTACAGTGTGAGAATTGTTGGACTGATTCAGAAGTTGAGAAAGCAAGGCAGAGAAAACTTGTTCAAAAGAGTTTGCAATGTAATTTGAGGCAGAAATGAAATGTTTGGTAAGGGTCAGCTGATGAATTTTTAGGTTTGTTAGACTCAAGGTGGTTACAAGACCGCAAAAGGCCAAGAGAAGAGTGGGGAATAATGTTCCTGAAAACGTAGGTATGGTAGGCACCTTTGAAATGTCTATAGCATCAGCTTCTCATATGAGATGTGTTCATCCCACTTTCAGGATAAGCCCAGGAAATCCTTCTCTACTCTGTGACCTCACCCTACTGGCTACAACAGATTTTCAGAGAGGAAATGGGCACCTCACACAAGCTAGGCCACTCAGAATCTGTTTTCTAAGACATGTGTTAATTGAGCCTGAGAAATGGGTGCTATGAAATGAGAACATGTTAACTCAGGCTCTGAAGGTGCTATTCAGCTGTGTACACGTACATCATAGCAGTGAGAATCAGTCAAGAGATAGGGGAGAGAGAGGAAGCAAGAGAGGCAGAAAGAAAGTGGGAGCAGAGAGGAAGGGAGGGACAGACAGAGGCAGAACTTGCCTACATTTTTGCTGTTTTCATGTTCCTGCTTTGAGCTCCTTCTGATTTTCCCTATTCCTTAGATTTCCATGATTATCTCATATCTTTTCCAGATATTCCTTTCTTTGCTTAAACTAGGTTGAAGTGATTTTGTTATTTTTAACCAAGAATGATGAATAAGACAATAGGAAAAGTTAAATATAGAACACTGGTTGACATTTTGAGCGCACTTTCTCAGGTAAGAGGAAAGTGGAGAGATTTGGTACCATGTATATCTGGGAAACCAGAAAACCAAAGGAGGTACTTTGGAAGCCTCATATTCTTTATCCTATATCAGTTTGAGCCTCAGTTACTCAGATACTTCTTCTAAGAAGCCTTCCTTAAACCACTACTCTAGGGAAGGTGCCACTTTAATATGTTCCCTCCTGTAATAATATCCCCTATCATGGGACTTATTTTACTATATTTAAGTTGTGGGTATACTTGTCTGAAACAGGCTCTAGACCTTAAGCTCTAGAGAGTCAGGGACCATGAGTATTTGTTGAAAGAATAGTTCATATCTTCCAGTAGAGACCAATAATTTTCCATTTTGCACAGTGTAAGTAAAGCTTTGTGCAACTAAAGTGGCTCTTCCCCAAAATGTTTAGAGTAGACACTTAGAGTTCTTCCATGCAACATCATGAGAACATGCCTAAAGATTGTAAATATGTTGTTCAGTTTGCTATTTCAATTACGCATTGCTTAAAATTATTTTGGGAAGTTTTTTATTTCTTTGAGTATTAATGAATTATGTTGACAGCAATCTTGAAATATTATTACATGATGATTTTAGGGGTCTAGATCTTCTAAATATAAATATTCAGGGAAGGGGAAAAGATAAAAGGTTCCCGATGATTTGTGAATAATTTTTAAGTGGTATAATGTATAGTTAGGGGACAGGTGATAATAAAATCAAGGGAGAAAATACAGGCATCTCATAAAATGAGTCAGGCGCTTGACTAGTCAAGACGCCTTTCCAAGCAGGTCTTCAAGCCCATTGCTGCAACAAGTGATGTTCCCCCCCTCTAATAATCTCAAAGTAAAGAAATCTGCTTGTAGTTCTTCTTCCCAATAAGGCCATATTCCTTTGGTAGTAAGAAAATGTATAACAGTGATGTTACTATGGATATAGTTCAGGTCCAGCACAGATTATTTTGGATTTTTAAATTGTAAAAGAGATGATATGCTTAACCATTATTTCCAGGGCTTGATTATTGTGGACTCTCACTAGGCATTAGACAAATCTGCCATCCCATTAGAACTAATTTTAGCAGAATCGACTCATGTGTTTGAAGTTTTGAAGATTCAAAGGCTTTGGTTTTGAAAATAACACATTTATTCATTCATACCCATACCCTGCTTTACCCTGTACTGAAAAGCAGCCAATGTATAAGGGATAGGCCCTCCACTTGTCTCCCATGTCATTCACATCAGTGTTGGCAGGTGTCAGGTTATCAGTCCTTCTTGGTCTTCCTGCACACACTTGAGCTATCTGAATCACTTTTTTTTCCCCTCATTGAAACCCATTCCATCATCTTCTGAACATATTGATCTTCAGTCATGCACATACTCATCATACTCTTCATGGTGTTTCTGCCTTCGGGCCTCCCCTTCTCATTATTTCTGTATTGGTCACTCTGTCCTCACAGCTGATGCCAATCACGTTTCTTACAAGTGCATTTCAAAGGCATTGAGCCTCTGGTGTTTCACTCACAGGAAAATAACACCGAATCTCTCCTTTGTGCCTCAAGTATAGATTCACTTAGCTGATTTAATTTGACTGCTAGTCAAAAATTTTAAGAACTTTTATAAAAGTACATGCATTTTCAATCCCTCCCCAATACTCCCTTTCGCCCTATACACAAGTGAAAAGAGAAGAATTTCATGTAATGAGCACTGAGAACAATTGTACCACACAAAAAAGAAAGGATCAATATTAATCATGACCTGCAGTCATACTACCTTTGGCTATGATCCTCTCAGATCTCCTATTTGAGAGGGGCCCAGCTGGCTGCATTTCTTAAATAGAGGACCCTATGGGAGAGCCGAGAGGTGGTCAGAAGCATTTCTGGTGATTCTTTTGTGGCACTGCATTCTGGCAATTCTGCAACTCTGCCTTTCTCAAGAAGGTTATGTATTCTCACTGGATTTCTAGTAGAAATTTTCATAAGATTGTTACTAGTCTACTGTGGTCAGTGTGCACTGATCCTACCTCACATATTGGATAGACTCTTTAAGACATTTGGCTCAAGTATATTCGATAAAAATGACAACAACAATAGTAGTGAAACCTGATTGGAATCTTTGAAATGTCAGCTGCTGTGCAGCCTACTTCATCTAATTAAATTCTCAAGAATGTAAATTAGCCTCTAGCCACGTAATATAGGTGAGATCCTGTGACTTAGAGGTACTGAGCATCATGTTTCATCCGTTTTGAGATCCACGTGTCTTAGTCCATTTGGCCTGCTATCACAAAATGCCACAGACTAGGTGGCTTATAAACAACAAACACTTATTTCTTACAGTTCTAGAGGCCGGAATTCCAGCATCAGGGTACCAGTAGGGTCAGGTTCTGGTGAAGACCCTCTTTTGGTTTGCAGACTTCCACCTTCTCACTGTGTCCTCACATGGGAGAGGAACTATAGAACTTTGCTGGTCCTCTTTTACAAGGGCACTAATCCCATTCAAGAGAGCAGAGTCCTCATGCTCTAATTACTTCCTAAAGGTCCCATCTACTAGTGATAGCACCTTGAGCACTCGGTTTCCAACATATAAATTTGGGGAGGTACACAGACATTCACACCATAGCACATATTTTTCACATATTAACATCTCCCAAATTGGGTCCCATCTTACTGTCAATGTATGTTATATAGGTAACTGGCAGTTTTGTTTTATTTTTCTGAGTGGCACCTAAAATACTAGCATATCTTACATTCACCGGTGGTTTCAATTTCACAAAATGTGACACCTTGTCCAAAGTCATCCAGTTAAAATGAGGTAAAAGCAAACTGGAAATCCCATGCTGTGTTCTGAAACACTACACTTCCAAGAAACCAAAACTGGGAATGAGGTGGAGGCACTCTAGCTGATTAGAAGTAGCATGTTCTTTCTGAAGTTGTAACATTCTTTCCACTGCTAGAGTTGACATAGATAAAAGGTTTGTAAAGACCTTGATAATTCCGGCCCCAGTTTTTATGGAGAGCAATTATGCAGGCTAAAGGACATGATCTCGGCGGCCCTGGATGGAGAGGATAATAATCTTGGAAACTCCTTCCAGTTTTCTGTCTTTCTGATTCTGATATTTGATATGAGGATAAGAAGGGGACCTTTGAGTCTCTTTGTTTTTAGAATCTTATTTCCCTGAACTTTTTCTGTCCTCTCTTCTGCAGTTCTGAGCAGTCCTTGAATATACAGGTATCCTCCCAGGACTCATAACCTAATTAATCAAAGACAAGGGCAGCCATCTCTTTGCTTAGGGACTGATAGTTTTCTGTTACACATTAGGAAATGTGTCTCAGAAGGCACTTATCTTTCTTTACTTGCTGTTCACATTGAAGAGTGAGAGAGTGAGAAGAGCAATAAACGGTTTCTCCTCTTTGAAGTGTTTCAGCATTCTTTGGGTGGCTTCTCATGTTCCCCTGCCTCCTGTTGTACTAGCACTTCAGAATGTCTGCCAGTCTGTTGTAGAGACAGTTTATTGGCTGCGATGCTGAGAAACATGCGACTTATGTTTCTTAGTTTTTTCTGCTCTATTTTCCTTTCCAAATTAATACCAGAAATGGCAACCATTTTTTAAGTGGGAACTTGTCAAGAGAACTGGAAAAAAAAAAATCATCCAATCCCAGACTCATGTGATATGATGTTAATGAAATATTTTGGTAAGCTGAAACCCTAATTTAACACTGGCCCGGTGAGTGAATCTGTCTTGTAATGAGTATCTTCAAGTCACAAAAACTCTTGAAATGTTTCCAAAGATAGAGTTCTGTAACACCAAATTTCATCTCAGGGTAAATCACATAAGGAATTCCAAATATTTAACACACGCTGTCAAAGATCTACTTAAAAAGATCGAAATTTTTATTGACCTTTGATAAAGGTGAATGCTAATCTTAGGAATGCTGATCTTAGGAATCTTCATGTAACTGAGTCATTTGTCACCAAATGAATATTCTTAAAACCAGGAATTAGATGCTGTATTTGAATACTTCAATAACAGCTTTTTAAATCAGAAGATTCTTTTTTTTATGACTTGTGGGTTATTTTAAGATTTTTTAAAACCATTACCCCAACCTTTCCACCTATTCTTTGCCTGGGGTTTGTTTGTTTGTTCATTTATTTATTCATTTATTTATTCATCCCAGCTTACAATGGTCAAATTCCCCATTGAAAAAAGTTGGGGGGGGGGCGCCTGGGTGGCTCAGTGGGTTAAGCCTCTGCCTTCAGCTCAGGTCATGATCTCAGGGTCCTGGGATCAAGCCCTGCATCGGGCTCTCTGCTCAGCAGGGAGCCTGCTTCCCTCTCTCTCTGCCTGCCTCTGCCTACTTGTGATCTCTCTCTCTGTCAAATAAATAAATAAAATCTTTAAAAAAAAAAAAAAAAGTTGGGGAGTTTCCAATTCCAAATAGGAGAAATTCTTTCTTGATTCATCTTTCTCCTGCCTGACTTGTACTTTCTCATCACTTGTCTACCATCCAATTAATGCACATCAATTTTGTTTTGTCATCTCTGTTGAGAAATGTGATTGAGTGATTAGTCCAATTTTATGCTATTACCTAACACATCACACATACGTAATTGAAACAAAATGCTGTAGATAGACTTGCCTGAGTTTGTGCTTCAGTAATTTCTCACAGAGAGCTGATGTAAGCATTACTTCTTCAGAAACAAAGATAACACATAATTTGTGGAGATAAGTGCAAAAAAAAAAAAAAAAAAAAGACAAGGCCCCCACCTAGAAGTGAGGAAGTCAATGTCCTTTTCCCACAGTTTGACAGACAGGTGACTCCCAAGGGACTGCATCCTCTAGCACTACATACCTGGACTGGGGGGTAGACAAGAGGCGGACTGGGGTTTGGCAAGAGGTTCCCATGAGGTGGACCACTGAGTCCATTGTGGGGCAGGCAGTCCACCTGAATGCTGGTGCATGCTTGACCTGCCTCCCTGTGCCTACACACAGGTTCCCTATCAGGGACCAACCCAGTCGCCCCTGCCCAACGCAGAGAACAGCAAAAGCGCATACTAGGGTGGGAGCTGGTCTGGGAGGAAGAAGTAAGAACCTGTTCAGGGGTTTGCAGAACATTGTGTGAGTTGGGGCTCCAAGCTTGTGATCCATGCTCCACTGACCCATTGGATTTCACTTATAAGGCAAAAACTCGATGATAAAATGATTAAGAATTTCAAGATGACAACCACAGAGCATTAAAGCCATTTGCAGTTGTCCTGGCTGCATGGCCTGGAGGCCTTCCTTGAATGATAACCACTCCTTTTGTGAGCTACTTACTTCAATTACTATATTTTTGATAAATGTTTCAAATATTTATTCACAAGTATTTCTCTTTGCTTGATCCTGCACTCAGGAGCAGTCTGGTAGAAGTAGTAGTATCTTTTCTGGAACTCCTATGATTATATTTATACTATTATATTTATGCACATGATAGGTTTATTAATTAGACAAGTAAAACACAAAAGTATATGACTCAAATAATATTACTTAAACCCTATCTTCTAGTTTATTTATTACAGTAATGGGACACTTATGTATATAATTTTTTAATATCTGCTTGTTATGTTATTTTTCAGGTCTGTAGGTCTAGAGAGAGAATAAGGAGATTTGTTATTTCCATCTGAGGGTTGTTCATGCTACAAGTTGGTGGTTTTTAACCCTGGCTGCAGATTTCAATTACCTGGAAATTATTTTATAAACACTGATGCTTGGCCCCTTCACTCAGAGTTTCTGATTTTGTTGATTGTGAGAGCTTGGTCATTCATTATAGCTTTTCAAAAGCTCAGAGGGTAAAAGGGGAAGGTGGGGAGAAGTGAATGCTGATTGTGGGCTGGGACTGTCAACCAGAGCCGCTACACAAGCCTCTCCATTTGGCTTGGCCTTCTCAGAGCCTGGCAGCTGGGTTCTGAGGGATCTCCTCAGAGTAATTGTTAGGATGCTCAGGTAGAACCCACAAGGCTGCCTGTGACCTAGCCTCAGAAATCTCAGTGCATTGCCTCTGACATATTCTGTTTGTCAAGCGAATCACTCAGGCCAACCCAGATAAAAGAAGAGAAAAATTAGACTCCACTTCTTGTTGGTGGAGTGTCAAGATCACATTTGAGAAGAGCAGGTGGGATGTAAAATATTGTTGCAGTTATCTTTGGAAATACAATCTGCTGCAGAGGTCATGAACCTTTTAAAATCATTTTAGGCAGAACTGCAATCTCAAAAAAAAAAAAAAAAAATCCCAAGCAAATAGCCCAAGATGTAGTTTGTTCCCCACTGTTTTTGTTTGTTTGTTTTTTGTTTCTCGTTTTGTTTTGTTTTGTTTTGTTTGAGTTCACAAGCCAGGCTTTTCAGGGTTACCAGCCTGTGATTCATTACTCTGGTTGTAAAAGTTCTATTCATTTTTAAAAATGCTTGTGATGATAAAAGTACATTGCTGAATTTTTAAAAATGAGAACAATGATAAATTAAATGACAAAATCTTTTTATTCTGCTGCATTTTTCTCCTTGGCTCTAATTCAATAAAAGCAGTGTATAAAATCAAGGATTTGGAAAGCCAGTGAATCCAACTCTCTAGTTTTATATCCATACATTTGAAAAAACAGAACACTGAAAAACCTAGATTTTATAAAACCTAACTTTGGCGCTACCTCTTGGTATTTACCACCTCAATTAAGAGACGTCATTAATTCTTTGTCCAAATGGATTCAACTCAGCCACCAGGTTTATATGGTAACTGGTGTTCATCCATATCTGCCTGGCTTTAGGTCTTTCCTGGGCATGGTGATGTCTTGGAACTTTGTGGAGGAAGACATTTAGGTTCATTTTTTAGAACCATATTGGTATTTTTTTGATGTTATGAATGTTCAACAAAAGTTAGAAAACAGTAACATAAAGTTTTCTCCTTCAGCATATTTATAATATCCGTTGAGCAACCTAAACCCATTTAGGCAACCTAAACTGAGTGTATGGTACACATAATATATAGATATTTTACGAGACTCTAAGGAGTGTTTATCTTTGGTGAGAGCATACTCGGCAGCATTAAATACAGGCTACGGAAACATCTGTGCATTCGTTTTATCCTAGGTAAATTTACACTTATGTTATATTTTCTTTCCAAGAACTATGAGCTTTAATTAGTAGCAGAATTTTTGGACTAGATTACTAGGCCAGTCTTGAAGTATTAAGTTGGTACATTCTTTTCATGGGCAAAGATTGAGCCATAGGAGAGAATCATGAAATTATCTGCTTTATAAGCAGTCAGGGTTACTCATGTAGTTAGTCTTTTATTAACATTTTGAGCACTTTTTTCCCCTAACTGAAGCCTTTCTTGTGTACTTCTATGCGGCCCTTTCTTAACTTTTTGTTGTTGTTATGAAATAAACAATCAATATTCTTCACCCTTCTTTCATCTTGACATCCTTTGGCTTTTTACAATGCAAGAATGAGCACTTCCCTACCCTCTACTTTTCAGTGTGTCCCTAAGTGAAGGACCACCTCCTTCAATACCACTTGGAGTACTCACAAAAACATGTGGTTCTTGGACTTACTCCAAATCTTATGGGATCAGTAAAATCTCCACAGATCTGCATTTCAACAGGTTTCCCAGGACATTCTTATTCACAAGAAATTTTGAGACCTACTCCCCTATAGTCTTGCTGCTCAAAGGACAGTCCTAGGACCGGCAGCGTGGACATCCCTAGGGAGCTTGTTAGGAATGCAGAATCTCAGACCCCACCCGGTAACTATTGAATTAGAATCTGCATTTTAGCAGCATGCCCCAATAATTGGTGTGCACTCAAAGTCTGGGAAGCATTGATAAGGAAGGCTTAGTCCAAATTCCTAAGCAAGCCAAACATGGCTCAACATAATTGTTCCTACCTGTGTCTCTAGCTCCTTCCTCTGCCCCCTTCCCTCAGGTGTACATTCCACTTGAGTCACTCCCAAGTAGGAAAACAAGCCTGAAAAGTGCAGATATTCTACCATTTTTGAGCTGCAAAATGGCAGTGTTCTATGGTTCAGTTCCTTGTCTAAGAGTTGCTGTTTCATGATTCCTTGCCTTTGCCTTCTGCGACAATGACTTCTTTTCCAACTTGGTGAATTGTTATTCATTCTTGAGGATATTTTTTTATAAAGCTTGACTTACATCTGTACAGCTGAGATCCTGGCATTTTTTATCTGCCCATCACCAACTGCAATGACTAGAATATATAGAAAGAGCTCAATTAATATTTAATGAATGTTAAATGAATGAGTGGATAAATGAATTAATATTTCACGTGTTTTCTAACTATCTTCTCCAGCACCACAAATCCACTACTGGTGATGAAAGATTTGATTATAGTTTCCCTTATAACAGCTAATATCAAAAGAAAATAGAGTAGAAATATATTTTCCAATTTTTAATATAAAGGTGATATATAATACATATGCTTTGATGATGCAAAATATATGTCCCTAAAATATTGTCACTAATTATGGTCTTAGTCAAACAAATTATACCTTTAAGGGAAATACTCATCTTTCTCAATTTGAACCCTATACTTTTTAATAAAGTGTTGACTCTTAAGATAATAATAGTAATAGTCACCTCTAAATTTACCAGTTTTGTAACTGGGTTTGTTGCTACCTCTACTGATATGGGATAGGGTTAGCAGGGCACTTCTGGTTTTATTCCAGAAGAAAAAAGGAAGCTAGAGAACATCTTTACATCTCAAGTTTTTCAGCTGTGATATGACTATAACAAAGAACACAGCTTGGACCAGTTTCAGCTTGGCTAGAGAATAGATAATTCACATATGCTCTTTGACTTTGGCAATGTTATCTTGTGATTTAAGGATTTTCCTTGTGGTTGGAAAGTTTTTCTTCAGATAAATGTTATCCTTGAGGAAAATGAGATCTTAATAAAATTTTAACTCAGACACTGTGAAATTAAACACATACTCTATTTAAAAAAAAATGAAAAGACATTTTCACTTTATACCAAATACTAACAGATAGATTCCCCCAGATTATTTGCCCAGAGATTATCTGAACAGTTCTGATTGTCCATTTTAATGAATGCTTTCCTTGATTATTTTTCTCTGTTTGCAGGACTAATGTTAGTTTATTATAAAACAATATATAAATTCTTTAGAGATATAGTAGAAAGTTTGAGTCTGTGATAATAATCACTATTACCATTTTAGCATATATTCTCCCAGATTTATTTCTCTGTAGATACTACAATAGATATGTTATGATCCATAAAAAACATGGGCCACTGGATCTAAAATGCACTAAAGGGAACCTATGTGTTTCTTTTTTTTTTTTTTTCAAGATTTTATTTATTTATTTGACAGAGAGAGAGCAAGCACACACTAGTGGGGGTGGCAGCAGGCAGAGGGAGAGGGAGAAGCAGGCTTCCTACTGAGCAGGGAGAGAGAGGCTCCATCCCAGGACCCTGGGATCATGACCTGAGCTGAAGGCAGTTGCTTAACTAACTGAGCCACCCAGGTACCCCAGAACTTATGTGTTTTCTGTCCACAACTGTGAAGAATTTTTGATTCAATGGTTCATGTTATAAATGGGCCATACTCCTTGAGAGTGAGGGATGTACTTTTTGTGTTTTGCATGCATATAAACATTGTAAATATTTTATTAATATACGCTCTCAGTAGTAAACTACTATAAATTAATACAGTGCTAAATGAAATGATCACTCGAGTTTTATTTAACTCTATATCTTTTTCTGAAATGTTATAAAGTTTTAATATTGATTCTTTTTCATGAACAAATGATTAGTGGGATTTTGTGAAAACTTATTGTTAAATCATTATTTTTCTCACCAATTGGGGAACATATCTAAACTGAAAGTACTCATTTATCTAGGATTCTTTGAACTACATTGTTTCCAAAGGGAAAAAAAAAAAAGGAAACTAGTGGTCCCTTTCTAGTGGGTTTTATTAAGTAAGAAACAATGTTAGGCCTTTTTCATTATCATATTTTGAATTGCACTTTTTTTTTTTGAGAATAGCTTATGTCTATTCAGTCATTTGTGTTTCCTATTTTTATAAGGGTTCGTATTCTCATTGCTTAAATTGTCATCATTATTTAGAAGTTACCATAAGTAAAAATTTCCCTTCTCTGTTTTCTTTTCCAAGATATGTGTGATTTACAGAAAATCTACTAAACTCACTTATACACACACACACACACACACACACACACACACACACACACATATTCACTTACAAATATTGGAAGCAGGGGCGCCTGGGTGGCTCAGTGGGTTAGAGCCTCTGCCTTCGGCTCAGGTCATGGTCTCAGGGTCCTGGGATAGAGCCCCACGTCAGGCTCTCTGCTCAGCGAGGGAGCCTGCTTCCCCCCCTCTCTCTGCCTGCCTCTCTGCCTACTTGTGATCTCTCTCCTCACTGTCAAATAAATAAATAAAATCTTTAAAAAAAAACACAACAAATATTGGAAGCATATTTTGAGTTCGGGGTCAAGCCCTAAAAATTTCAGTTGATTAAACTTAATGAGGATAAGGCATTTGAGACACTTGAATAGAGGATGCTATTCATAGTTCCAGTGATTATATGATAATTATAAAAAGTGGACCCAATGTCCTTTACTCTGTGGAATTCTCTAAAGAAGGAGAAAATCAAGTTATTATCCTAGCATGATATTGTTCTTTAAGATGACTCTTAAAATGGACTTTTCATAATAATTACCTTGGAAAACTTTTCAATATGATTCATCAGTAGCTTTGGGCTAGATTTAAGTCTTGGATCAAGGTCAGAATAAAATCACTTTGCTCAGCAAGAATATTACCTTTGTGACTGAAATCTGAAAGGACATATGCTAAGTATCTGTACTTGATTTCTCTCATGAGTAGGAGATTCTTTGTGTTTTTATTTCCTCCTATGTTTTTAGGAAACTGAAATATAACTATTTTATCCTTTCCCTAAGACTGTATTGTCTGCATTCAGAAGAGTGAGAGGCCAGATTTACCTGTGTTTTGGTACTTCAAGCTTTGAAGAAATTGGATTTTAAGAAATAAAGTATGTTCCTTCATTGGGAGACACTTCCATATGTACCTTTAAGTTTTTAATTGTCTTAAATATTTGCTCAATTTATGAAAATAAGAAATATCTTTAATAAGTTGATTTTTTGTTTTCTGTTTTGCGACAGTGGAGCTGGACTTTATAGTGTTCTGTTTGGGTTTGAATCATTACAGCTCTGATGACCCTCTGCTCAATAGTACGAATGATCCCTTGGTCTCTTTGAGTAGTCCGGAGATCTGAGACCAGTCCAATACAGGATGTTTTATTGATGTCTTGATATCTACTGTGGAAAAAGGGTGTGGTTTTTAAACTCAATAAACACATATACCAAGCAGTAATAAAGATGCTTCTCGCCCTTATGGGGCTTTCAGTCTGCAGAATTACATATTAACAGTAGGGGTCCCCTGGGTGGCTCAATTGGTTGAGCATCCAACTCTTGATTTCAGCTAGAGTTATGATCTTGGGGGTCATGGGACCGAGCCCCAAATGGACTCCAAGCTCTTGGGGAGTCTTCTTGTCCCTCTCCCTCTGCTCCTCCCCTCCTCGCTCTCTCTCTCTCAAATAAATAAATAAATAACATCTTTAAAAATATAAAAATAAATAAATAAGTACTTTGAGATTAGGGTTTATAAGGATTGAACAGGATACTTTTAGAGAAAATAATGGTGTGTGTGGTTGCAGCGGGGATGAAGGGTATTTAACTTTGGTTATAGGTGTTAAGAAAGAACTTTTTGTTCTGAGCTGGAGCACTGGAGCTGAGATAGCCCTTCAGAGTTGTCCCTGCCTTGAAACAAAAGGGCCTGGCTTGGCCTTTATACAACACCCCACCACCACCCAGCACACAGATATCTTACCAGACATTCAGTAGGGGCTGCTCCTCCAAAGAGAGCATGATCTCTGACAAAGTTGCTCTTCTGAAACAGGGATAATTCCTGGTTAGGAACTCAGCTGAGAGCCCTCAGTCACTGACACTCCCACTGGCATAAGAATAAGCACCTCAGTTGTAAAGAGGAATCTAGGCAGTACACCAGAGCATCTACTACACTGAGAAAGCCACAGCTAAATGAAAATGGAGAGGAAGGGCTTTCTAGACAGATAAAACTTCGTGGGTAAATGCCCTGGATTGGCAAAAAGCTCAAGTTATTGAAGTTACTGAGTGTCAGTGGGACTGCTGTTATTACTGTACAGAGAATGGGTTTAGTAAGAATTTGAATAAAGGTCAGGGCATTGCAATGACTCAGGGAAAATGAAATTGTGGCTTAGATATGATGGTAACAATAAATATGAAGAAAAGCAAATATTTTCTGAATATATTTGAAGGTATAGAATCAACAGAACTTGGTGATGGGTTGGGTGATGGTGGAGTGAGTGAGAAGGAGAGGTCAAGAAGATTTTCCACATTTCTGGCTTAAGCAGCTAAGTGATAGGTGGTACAGTTTATAAGATACGAAGTATTAGGAAAAGAACAGGTTTCTGAAGACTATTACAAAAAGGTATTTCGATTGAGTTAATATAAATCAAAATACACATAAACCACACTTCCACTGGAACATTTTACAACCTTTATGGTTCTCCTTCCCCTCACTAAAACATTTCCTGAAAAACAGAGTCAATATCGGGAATACAAGAGAAACAACATGACAATGTCGATTTTGTACAAATTTAGAAATATTTATCCTTGGAGGTTTCATTGTATTCTAGAGTACCTGTATAAGATAACTATGACAAGAACATTCCAAAGTGTTCTGACCCCTCGGTATGGATGTCTTGGCACAGAGCATATCATTTTGGCCACCCATCATGCAAAACATCCCTATTTGATAACTTATTCAATTGTGTGTGTGTACCTACAAGTTGCCAGAGAATGTCCTAAAGTGTTGGTGGACACAGTTCTCAGTTCACAATTGGCAAAAAAGGTCCTTGGGCTTCTCATGAAGCTTAAGCCTTGGTAAGAGAAAAAGGTAAGAAACTAGTCAGTAACTAACTATTTAAATAACATCATTTCAGATAATGGTTAATATATAAAAATAAAAAAGGCAGTGAAGTGAATGAGGAGTGCTAGGTGTAATGGGGAATGTCATAGGACAGACACAGGAGGTCTCTCTGAGGAGGTGGTGGGCAGGTTGCAAACTGAACAGTAAGAAAGCCCCATCATGTGAGATCTGGGAGAAGATTTTCCAGGCCCAAGGGGAAAGAAACTCAACTACCTGATGTGGGAACAAGCTTAGCATATCCAAGAAACAGAAGGAAACACAGTGACAAGGGGAATGCCAGGAAATTAAGTCAGATAAGTAGACTGAAGTGTCTTGGCACCCATGGAAAGAACTCTGTCATTCAAGGCACACTGGAGAACCTCTGAAAAATCTAAGCAGCTGAGTAACCTGGTCTGATTTCTGTTTTCAGAAGGTCATTTTGACTGGTGCCAAGAGTGGATTTCCAAGGGGAAATGGATAAAGCAGGAGGTAGTTATTTAGGAGGACCTGGCAGTTCTCAGAAACATGATTGTGACTTGGACAAAGGTGATAGTAGTGAGGATCTAGATAAATGATTTGAAATACATTTTGGAGTTAAACCCAATGAGTGTTGCTGATAGCTGAGACCTAGAGGTGAGGAAAAAAGTCACTCCCCAATTTTTAACTTCAGTAGCAGAGTGTAAAGTACAATAAGAAATGGAAGGCTGTGGAAAAAAATGTTTTGCAAAAAGAAACCAAATGTTCTGTTATGGAGATGTTGAGGATGCTATTGGACTTTGTCTGGAGATGAAAGAAAGAAGTTCAAGTTGAAGTTATAAATATAGGCATCTTTAATGGATGGGCCTTACTTAATGCTATGTGCTATATAGCATCCAATAAATAAGAAGATATAGACACCTAAAGTTCTGGCAGAAAAGCAGAGTCCAGAAAAGACCATATGTACTTTCTCCCCCTTTGGTGTAGGTACCTCTAAGAGTAACTTTTCATTAGGTAGTGAGCTAGAAGGAAAAAAAGAAAGAGTGCACTGTCACAGAAACCAACTGGAAAAAAAATGTTTGAATAAAGAGAAGACTGTTATAATGTTATAATATTACTGAATTATGTAGGCTGGTGCTATGCAAGTCACTGGTGGGCTTGGTAAAAGTAGGTTCAGTGGAGGAGAGGAAATTGAAACCAGGTTGCAGATGGGTAAACAGGAGGCATTGAAATGCATATGCTAGTAGACCACTCTTTTGATAGGTTGTCTGAGAAAGTGGAACAGAGGAGAGCAGTAGTCAATAGAGACGAATGAGAAGACTAGAAATAGGCTTTCTGAAGAAGAGACCTTAGACCAGTTTGCATGCTAGTGGAGATACTCCAGCTGAAAGAGAAGAAATATTAATGCAGGATGTCCCCTGGAGGTAAACTGGGGAGAGAACTGGAGCTCAAGTGAGGGACATAGCCTTTACATCTGAGTAGGGACAGAATGTGTCTTCAGAGGAGGAAGGCAAAGAAAGTAGACACAGATGCAGAGAGTCTGGCAGGTTTAGTGATGAGAAGGTGAGAATGTTCTTGCTCTGTTTCATCCATTTCCCCCCATGAACTGAGGCACTAACAGCACAAGGGTGGTGTGTTAGAAGTGCAGATCGAGAGATACTAAAACTATTCATATTACATATCTTCTGAGAGAAGATTGAAGGGAAACATTCTCGGGTTATCACTAATTAATCATAATTAATAGGTAAGAAAATATGTAATGATAGCAACCTATAAGTGCCTAATGCTTACCATAAAGGGCAAGCAATGCTAACCATAATAGTGTACACTGTTCTTTCAGGTCAGACTGATGCATTTCTATTGTTTCTCAGCAGAAGTAACTATTTCTTTTTTTTCCCAGAAGTGACTATTTCTAATCATTGAAAATTATAGACATGTCTACCTAAGTTTAGTATGACTTTCTTTAAGAGAAGTTTCTAAATTTAGTGGAAATATTTTCACTATTAGTTTTATTGTGACCTTACTGAAATCAAGAAAATATTTCTTCTTCAGGGAACTTGCCTTCTTCCCCATAAATAAGGGATGAACACCCCTTTCAGAGCCCATGTAAGGTAGCTTATAAAGTATCTATTTTAGGGCAATAAAACTCACATAGAATGATCCTATACCTCTGTATCCTCAACTCATTTTCCTCTTTCAGCTTTGTGTGAAGATCACAAAGGGGATACAACCTGCCCATAGAAGTGCTTTTACGAGCAGATTTTATCATGCTTGACAAAATTCCTGTTCTAGAACACAGTCTATCATCATGAGAGCAGATCATTCTGATGTTATAGTTTCTCAGGCATGGGTGTTGCACCTTTCTAGATAACTCTGAAAAAGTAGCAAAGAAGATCAACTCTGGCTGGAAATAATCATCTGTTCTGTTTTTATTGTTGCTTGTTTATTTAATAACTGATGGCAAGATAGCAAACCTGAGTTTTGTGATAGTGGGGTAAAAGTCTACCTGGCCAAAATTTCTACCACCCCAAAATCTGTGTATGTATGTATGTACATATGTAGGTATGCATGTGTGCATGTGTACATACATTCATGTATTTCCCTTTCTCCTTGATGTTGGTCATCCAAGGATGACTTTTTACTACGCACTATGATTGCTTCTCTCACAATTATGAGCATTTAGTGGTTCTGTTTATTTGTATTTTTAATATTTTTAAATTACAGAAAATAACTTGAGGAATTAAAATGCCACTTTATCCAATGTAAAAAAGAAAATGGGCAATGGAGCCTCACTGAAATTGATATTGAGGAAGTACAGATTCAGAACAACTTAGTACTTTTTACTTAAGTTATAATATATTTTTTGAGAGCCGATGTATGATTTACAAGGTGATAGTAATGGAAGTTTAGCTTAAAGCCAGTCTAACTTTTCAGAAATCTGAAATCTGTATCCTCTGGAGAAGAACAGAGGCAAACACCTAAAAAGTCTAAATGGTACTTGGGTACATAGGGTGAGGCAAATATGACCATAAATTTTAAAGATTTGTGGACAGGAGCCAATTTGCAAAACATTTCTGAGTGTTCAGTGATCTTATTAAAATGCAGACTCACACAGTGTTCTGTAATGATACGCATTTAAGCATTAACATTGTATGGCTCTAAATTTGTTATTCTCATCTGTGAAAGGGTTTAAAATATAAAATTCTATTTTTTAATTTAATAATTATTTTATGCCTGAGTATTAGAATGTTTGTTATTGGTTAACACTTACATTCATTACATTCATCATATGTACACTTATTATATTCATACTCTTTGGAGACATGATATTTTATAGGTCCAAGAAATAAATATTTATCTATTATTAATGTATAGCTGCCATTGTATATTTATGATACATGATATTTTTCTTTGCTATTTTAGAATGATTGATTTTTGCTCTATGTATCTTTTATAGTTAGATTGAGTGATGATTTTCTCTCTCAGAGGTGTCAGTGGAAACATTTCTAACTGCCCGAGGCAGTCATATGCCACAGCTGGCACCATATTTAAACTACTTCCCCATGTAAGTGCATAATTTTGTCACCTGGTGATAAAGAGCAAAGAGCTACAAAAGGAAATTTTGCAAAAAATAGTCTTATTGTCACTTAGCTAATGCTGCAACTCTGTCAATTAGGTCTTTCAAGATAGATGAAAACATGTGTTTGCAAATTAAATAACTAAGCAAATTTCATCAAGACTCAGCAAATTTCAGAATGCCATTTCCTAAAGATGCAGCCCCATTCTTGTTAAGCATGGACGATCAGATACCATCTACGACATTTAGTGTCTCCTCAGATATTGAAAATTTTTAAGTCAAAGAAAAAGCAACACTCTTAACTAAGGAAAGGCAAAAAGATAAGAAGCAAAAACCAAAATATTAAAAACATGAAATAATTTTTCGAAAGGATATGTACTGGAGAAAAAAAGATGAGAGATGATAAATTAACTTGAGTTGGTAAATCTTTTCATTTTATATTTCAAAGTGTAGCTCTGATTTTCTTGTTGCTAAATGATAAGATTTAGATTTAGATAAGATTATTAATAAAATATCAGAAATACTTGCTGTCTAGATTACCATGGTATCAATAGTTTAGACCCAGTATGATGATTTAGTTTAAAAAAAAAAAAAAAAGACATCTGCTTAAAATGACATTTGGAAATTACCTAAAAAAAAAATCTATTTTTAAAGTTTCGTGCTTTTGAAATTACTGCCTATTTCTTAACAACCCCCTCAAAGTATGTTTCTGTTCCAAAGAGAAAAAAAATGTGAAAATATTTATAGTCACACCATGCCAAACTACCATCGAGTATGATCTGTTTCCTTGTGTTCCCAAGGTTCTCTCTACTAGGACACCCAAGGCCTGCTTCCATACCATTCTTAAGCTTTTCTCCCTTTCAGTCTTTGCAGTTCTGGGTCTCATTCCTTAGATTCCGTGCTTTCTGCTTATTAATTTTTGCTTTTAATGTAAAATAATACCCTCATTCAATGGATATCTGTCTCACTGAAAAAAAAAATATCAGCAGATATGTCTGTCCCTGTAGAAGCTGGTGGAATGATTTGCAGCTCGTTTTCCCCTCTGTCCTCACCAAATTATGCTGGGTTGGAATCTGCTACTTTTGCTCGTGCATCTTGACCCTACATCTCTCTACAGAGAATTGAACTGTCAGCCTTTGAAATAACAGAATAATTTAGGTGATGAGGTTTTATTCTTTTTTTTCTCAGAGGATCATACTGGAAAACCTACTACTTTATATAGAGATAAACCCCAATTCTAAAAGAATAGTAAGAATAATGACTCTTAAAACAGCATATATGAATAAAGTGAATAGTTCATGTAATAAACTTGAAGTAGAAGTTTCTTTCAGAAATTAATGGACAACAAGATAATTAACTTTTCTGGGGAGCAGAAGATTGAGAGAAATAGAACAATTTCTGATTCTGGATAGACAAAGAAAATTGCTTAAAATAAAGAATTACGATTATTTCCATTAGGGAGATAAGATACTGAATTAGAGGTCACTGAGCAGCATTACTTTTAGGAAATGTTAGTTTTTACTCTGAGTTCTGGGGAAAGACCCAAAATTATAGTCAGTTTGCTATGAATGCCCTCCACATTCTCCCAGTCCACCAGTGGGAGTGCATAAGTACAAGTATGGGGTAGACAGGTTACCTCCCAGCTGGTGGTCGATACAGTTTTTCTAGCCAGGCCAGCTGTTTGACTGGCTAAAAATAAGAAGCCTAGAAAAGTAAACTTTACAGAACAAAGGACTCAATAAGAGTTAATAGGAAGTCAAGGTAATGTCAACACTTCAAATATTAAGGGAAGACCAACAAATAGTGCAATCAATGCCAAGTTTGAATAGCACATTCAGTCCAGGAAAAAGCTAAGCATTTGAGGCTGGTTGTTTACATCAAGGGAAATTGAACAAAATTTCAGGGATTTGGGTTGTATGGAGCCTGAAACTAATCCAATGCAGGAAACCATATTTAATAAAAATAGTGTAAAATTATGATATGGAATTAGTTTTAGGGTCTTGGAGAGGCTCATGGAAGTGAAGGGGCCTCAAGCTTACATTTCAGAAACTTCATGTCAAATCCCCTCTGAGTACAGAAATGGTGTCCCTTTTGGTTTTAAAGGCAGGTCATTCCAGAGGGAGTAAGAGCTCTTGTAGGAACAAGGCAAAGAGTTGACTCAAGATGGAGCAGTAGTTCTCACCAGAAGTGAATATTGGAGTCACTTGGAAGACTTTATAATAAAATATTCCTGGGCTCCATCTCTACAGATTTCCACCAAGTTATTGGTATTATATAGCTCTTCTCCTCCAGGTAGACCTAAAAATGAAACCAAGATGGAAAGCTACTGATAGCTAATAATAATGGGGGTGATGATGATTGTATTGCTACCCTGTATGGAACATCTACTTTATAGAAGAAAATACTATATCAAACACTTGACAGGCATTATCTTCTTAGTATTCAGGACCCCCAGAGGTATATGTATCAACATCATTTTAACAAGGAGGATTCTGAAGCTCAAGGAAGTGCCTTGGATCACACGGCAAATGCGGGATCTAAATGCAGATGCCAGGATCAAAATTCTAGTCTGGCCAGGTCCCTGGCTCTTTTTATTGCCACATATTCTACCTCCTCAGACAACAGCATCTGTGAGAGAACCAGAGAAAGTTCAAGACCACACAGAAGGAGCTAACTGACTACTACTACAGGAATTTGTAAGAACTACCTGCCAAATCAGTTCTTGGAAGTCCAGGAACATCCATACACACACACATGGAAGCAGATATAACTATTTCTGAATCTCAAAAGAGTTCTTATGGAGGCTTAAGTTATCGTTTTCTTCCTTTCCTTTCCTTTCCTATACTTTCCTTTCCTTTCCTTTCCTTTCCATTCTTTTTTGTCCTTCTTCTTACCACCACCACCCAACCCCAACACTGAGGGTTAAATTCACCATCAGGAACAGTGACACACATCTCTTCTCATTCACTGGATCTCCCTTGTTGCTCACAGAGGGTTCCTTGCTTCCCAGATGGTGTCATTATTCCTGTCTATAGATTCCTTTTCTATTTCCTGTATTAATGCCTTCCATGCCCCTTCTCTTCTCTCTCTGCAACTGCAAGCTAATGAAGTGTGTTTATATATACCTTATGAATACATGGATGCATGCCCAGCTTCCCTCCTAATTCCTGGCTGAAACTATTGAGCTCTGTTATTCAGCTACCAAAAAGTGGGGTCTGCAGCTGTTCTAGATTTCTTATAGCACTTAATTTTAAATTACTTGCTTATGTTTTTAGTAACTCCCTTTTCCCTGACGACTGGACAATTTCGTGTCTTAGGAATTAGATGAGTCCATACCAGGCCCTGGGAAATTTGAGAAGAATCATACCAGATTGCACCCAGAGTCACCTCTGGCTACCGACCACCAATCCATGTACCTAGAGCAAGTTTATGCACCTCATTTCTTTTCCGTCTAGCTGGGTAATGGCTTTAAAATCAGCCAATAGGGATTCTTATTAGCCAATAGAATTTATGATGTCCATCCAAACTTCCTAACTTGCCTGGCTATGGAAGAATTCCCATGGTGAATGTGACTTGGTGAATTGCTCCGGTTCTCTTACTCCATGAATAAATAAGCAGGAGAGATGCAGAGGGAAGGGCATGGGAGGTAGAGTCAGAATCCTGCATTTATGTCTGCCTTCAGTGCTTTCTAGTTACAGTATCTTGGGCAAGTTAGTTGCTCTGTCATCTCCTACATAAAACGAGATGACAATCTAATGCAATTTTTAAATATGATCATGTGAAAAACTCTTTTGAAACATGATTGTCATGGGGGGATATCAAATGTACTTTGAAATTTCGTTTTTAAATGCAGATGCTTTCTGTTCACCAGAAAGGTGTCTACTATTTTGATTCTTTCACAGAAGTCTCCTTTTCTAGGAAATCCTTGTTAAAAAAATTTTGGTGACCATGGTTATGTTTCTCTTGTGTGATTCCAATAAGCCATCAAAAAAAAAAAAAATCAGTGTACATATTTTGAGGGATGAGGTATAGATTTAGAGATTCCAGGTATTACTAAGTGGTTTTGTCCCTCCTTGCTTCCTGATTTGAGGTCCACAATCAACTCTAACACATAAATCAAGAGAAATCACTAGAAATATCTCAAACTCTCCTTTCTTGTTAGTGTAGCAGTGTAACATGTGTTCAGTCAGTACTGATTTATACACAGTATTGAATTTCTCCTTTCTATTCTGAAAATGTGTTCTTTTATTGCTTTCAGGCAATTGGCTAAAGCAACATTTATTCTTAATCCTGTATGGAGAGCAGAAATAAAAAAAATATATGATACTTCTGTATCAGATATATAAGTTTTAGGAAAAAACAGAAGGGAGAGTAATATACATAGTACATATTCATTCATTTATTGGATTGGCAAACTTACCAAGTTCCTACTCTGTGCCAGGAATTGTTCGAGGTGCCTAGAGATACAGCAATGAAAAACCCAGAGTGAAATCTCTGTCCTCATCTAACATAATTAAAAGTATAAAACATGAAGATGATTTTTCTCTTTATATTGCATACTTATTATAATCAATTAGCATGTATTTGTTGTTTGTTTTATAACATGCTTTTACATAATAATTTTTCTAATTAAATATTCCTAGTGAATTTGTGAGGGATTGATTATACTTAGTCCATTCCGTATATGAGAAAAGGCCAGCTCTGTGTAGCCTAAGTTCTCCAGCAAAGCAAGTGGTAGAGTTGACAATGGACTTACATGTTCTGATGCTTTTACAACCTCCATTTAATATTCTTTTTTCTTCTTATGATAAAACACTATATACTAATCCCAGAGAAAAAGAATGATAGAAATCTATTTTCTTCTTGCTTGGTTATACTGCAAGTACAAAAAGTGCAATTATATTCATCCCAAATTGATGGATGTAGCTAAATTTAAGCATTTTAGAAGAGGAACAAAAACAGAATTAGTTGTATTTACAAAGCAATCTTACATGTCTGGCAGTAGCCTATATCTGATACGAATTTTCTTTTTAAAGCATTCTGGCTTTTAGTGGTCTAGAGACCACAAGAATGTTATGCTAACCACACAGGCAATTCAAGTTAGATTTCAGCCTAGGTTTGTATATTTCTACTGTTGTTAGTTTTACTAGGAGCATAATGCAACCATTGGCTTTTCCTCATATGCAGCTCCAGCAGCCTCCTTCATTGTTGGCTAACACTGAAAAAGTATTTATAGACAGGTATAGATATTCTCTCAAGGAGATGATTTTGACGATGATGATAATGATGATAATTTAGAGGATTTTGGGATATGACTTTGAGAACAAGAACCACCTTCGAAAAAATATTTTACATTAAAACACTTTTATATAAAATCTAATAACCTTTTATAAACTCTTTCATAGATGCATTTCAGCAGAGAATCTATAGATTGAGGGGAGACACACTTTTCTCTCATCTGTAGGACAGTAGTGATCTTAGTTCTTACTATCAGGAGAAATTGCTAAGCAGCTAAAACAGATTCTTTTGCATTGATTATGTGTAACTAAATGCTGATAACATAATATAGTGTTCTTGTGGCCATGCAACCATAAATAACCCTATCTTTACTTTCTAAGAAACATCCTTTAAGAAGGAATGGAAAAATGTCAATCCGAGGAAGCCAGAAGCATAATATTCATAATTGACAACTGTGGAAAATGACTTACATTTCAAATATGCACACTCATATTTCCACACTAGCCTTCTTCATGTTACCTGCTTGATACCCTAAGAGCCAGTAGCCATTCCACAAAATGTATGGAATTGAAGTAGAAAAGTCAAGGGCACTCATACCTTGATTCCATTCCTCTCTGAGCAGTGGCAATCAATATGAAAGAAGGAACAGTCAAGTCACAGTGAAGTGAATGCATGGGAGGGTTGCTTCAGAAAGAAACATTTTAAAAAAGAAAGAAAGAAAGAAACATTGTATAAGTTTGTTTTAAATTTTTTTAAAAGCTTGTACACTTGGCATATGATATGACAATTCATTTTTAGAAAGAAAAATTATAAACATAATTCCACCATACTAATGCTTTTACATCATTTTGATTTACTGGTCTCACTAGCTCCGAGCAAAACTAGAGAGGAGATATTGTTTACCTCTGTAACTTTCTTATCGTGTTCTTTAAATTATCTTTGTTATCCAGTCAACATTACTTTTTTTTTTTTTAATTTTAGAGTCTCTCCAACAATACCAAAGTTCCATAATAATTGCCTATTTAGCTCTTCTCTATTTCCAGTGACTATCATAATGCCTGGCACATAGCAGGTATTCAATAAATGTTTGTGGAATAACCGAATGAAAACATAGCCTCATGTTCAAACTATTTTCCTTTCCAAGATTTATTTCTTGTCCCCACCCTACCCTCCCAATCTATACTTGCTTTCTTTCCTGAGATATAATTTACATACCATAAATTCCTGAGATATAATTACATACCATATAATTTACATAACATAAAATTCACCATTTTGAAGTATACAAATCAGTGATTTTTAGTATACTCAAAGAATTGTATAACTATTACCATCATCTAGTTCCAGAATATTTTCATTCCCTAAAGAGAAATGCCATACCAAGTGACTTTGTAGTCACTCTCCATTCTCCCCTCCCTTCATCTCCTTGCAACTGACGGGTCTACTTTCTGTCTCTATAGATTTGCCTATTCTTGACATTTCATATAAATGAAATCATACAATGTATGGCCTTTTTCTCTCGGGCTTCTTGCATTTAGCATAATGTTTTCAACATTTATCTATATTTTAACTTGTATCAGTACTTCATTCCTTTGTATGGCTGAACAGTATTCTTTTTTTCTTTTTTTGTGAACAGTGTTCTTTTGTATGAGTATACCACATTTTGTTTATTGTTTCATTTGTTAATGGAAATTTTATTCACTCATCAGTTGGTAGTCATTTGAGTTGTTTCCACTTTTTGGCTACTAAGAATAACAGTGCCACAAATATTTGTGTATAAGATTTTTTAGAACATATGTCTTTATTTCTCTTGGGAAGATGCCTAGTTGTGGAAATGCTGGGTCATATACTCTTCACTTTTTATGGATCTGATTTTCCACAGTAGTTGTACCATTTTGCATTCCCATCAGCAATGTATGGAAGTGCCCAAATCTCTATACCCTCATCAAAATCTTTTTTCACCTAGAAAAAAATTTTATATATATATATATATATACATATGAGGTTTATATATATCCATCACAGTGGTATGGAGTGATGTCTCTTTGTAGTTTTGATTTACATTTCCATAATGACTAATGATGTTGAGCATCTTTTCATGGGCTTATTGGCCATTTGTATATCTTATTTGGAGAAATGTCTATTCACATTTTTTTGCCCATTTTTCAATTGTGTTTTTTTTTTATTGCTGAGTTTTAAGTATTCTTTATATATTCTGGATACTAGACCCTTACTAGATATGTGATTTGCAAATATTTTCTCCCATTCCGAAAGTTGTCTTTTCACTTTATTTGGAGTGTCCTTTGAGACACAAATTTTTTACTTGTGATGAGGTCCAATTTTTCTATTTTTTCCTTTGGTGGCTTGTGCTTTTGGTGTCAGGTTGAAAGAACCATTGCCTCATCCAAGGTTATAAAGATTTATGTCTATAATTTCCTCTATGAGTTTTTTTTTTTTTAGATTTTATTTATATATAAGAGAGAGAAAGTGAGTGCATGGGGAGGGGGCGGGGATGAACAGAGGGGAAGTAGAGAAGGAATCCCAGGCTGATTCCCTACTGAGTGCAGAGCCCAACATGAGGCTTGATCTCACATCCGTAATATCGGGAACTGAGCCAAAATCAAGAGTTCAATGCTTAACCAACTGAGCCACCCAGGCACCCCATCTCTAAGAGTTTTATAGTTTGAGCTATATTTAGTTCTTTAATTAACTTTGAGTTAATTTTTGTATATGGCATAAGGTATGTGTCCAAATTCATTCTTTTACATGTGTTAAGTCTCATTATCCTGAGAGGTAATGAAAAACACTGTCTTTTGAGTTTAAATTCTGAGACATTCCACTAATTAATAAACCTTTCTGAACTTTGTGTTTCTTTAAAATAGAAGCCATAAAATCTACCTCATAGGATTGTTCTGAAAATTTAATGAGATGTATTTGTAGTGCGTAGTCATATAGTGAGTTACACAAAGAAATGCAGCTATCATTAATTTTCTTGTATATCATATTATTTTATCATCATCATTATTATTAAACTAAATATTTTGACAAAAATTAAAGTACTTAAAAATTCATATATGATTGGTGGAGCAAGATGGTGGAGGAGTAGGAGACCTAAATTTCGTCCAGTCCCAGGAATTCAGCTAGTTATCCAACCATTCTGAACACCTACAAACTCAATGGGAGATTGAAGAAAAGAGTAGCAGCAATTCCATGAACAAAAAAACAACCACTTTCTGGAAGGTAGGACATGCGGAGAAGTGAATCTGAGGTGATATAAGGGAAGATAGACCATGGGGAGGAGGGAGCATCCATTAGTTGGCTTCCGGCAAATGGTAGAGCAGCAAGGCATAAAATCAAAACTTTTAGAAGTCTACTCTGCTGAGGGATATCGCTGCAGTGGCTAAGTGGGGGGTGGAATCCTCACTGGCACAGTGTGGTCTCAGGACTCTCAGGGTCACAGAAAGACCGAGGGTGCCTGAGTGTGGCAGAGCTCCCAGGTACCAGAGTGGGGAAGCTGGCTGCAAAGACAGAGCCAAGGAGTTGGCTCTCAGCTCGGGGTTGCCATAAACCATGATCTGCGGCACAGTTGAGACACTACTCTTCGAGCAGGGACCCCACAAGCAGCAGATCTGGGGAGACTCCCCATCCCTCACCCCAGGAGGAGTGTCACAGGATCACACCACAGGAATCTGCTGGGTTTGGAAACTCCAAACAGGGTCATGTGCCAGAGATAGAAACACTCAGTCACAGGCCAGGTGAACACGGAGCACAGATGGAGACCAGGGAGACAAGAGTAGTTGACTACTTTTCTCTGAGGGCTCACTGAGGAGTGGGATCCACAGCTCTTGGCTCCTCCAGGCCGGAGATTGGGAGGCTGCCAGTTTTGTACTCATCCTCCAAAGCTGTTCAGAAAGCTTTCAGGGAACAAAAGCTACTGAGAAAAAACCCAAGCAGATTACTTAGTCTGACCTCTGGCAAGGGTGGTGCAATTCTGCTTGGTGGCAAAGACACTTGAGAATCACTGCAACAGGCCCCTCCCCAAGATCAGCAAAAACATCCAGCCAAGACCAAGTTTACTGATCAATGAGAACTGCAAAACTCTAGCACTAGGGCAATACAGCACATAGAAGTCATGGCTTTTTTCCCATGATTCTTTAGTCTTTCAAAGTTAAATTTTTTTAATTTTCTTTATTTTTTCTTTTATTTTTTTAAAAAATTTTTCCTCTTTTCTATTTTATTTATTTATTTTTAAAGATTTTATTTATTTATTTATTTGACAGAGAGAGAGATCACAAATAGGCAGAGAGGCAGGCAGAGAGAGAGGGGCAAGCAGGCTCTCTCCTGAGCAGAGAACCCGATGTAGGGCTCAATCCCAGGACCCTGAGATCATGACCTGAGCCGAAAGCAGAGGCTTCAACCCAGGTGCCCCTCCTCTTTTCTATTTTAACCAAAATCTTATCAATAACTTTTTTTACAATCTTTTTTAATTTTCATTTTCACAATCATATTCTATCCCTTCATTGTATTTAACCTTATTATTATATATAAATATATAAAAAGTTTTTCTTTCTTTAAAATGTTGGGATACAGTTTCTTCTAACAGACCAAAATATACCCTAAATCAAGTATATGGCTTTGTCTAGTCTCCCACCTGATCATATTCTCTCCCTTTTTTTGTCTTTTAATTTTTTTCTTTCTTTTTTCTACCAATTTCTTATCAATTCCTTTTTAAAAATCTTTTTTAATTCTCATCTTTACAGTTATATTCCATCCCTTCATCATATTTACCTTTACTTTTGTGTAAATATATATTAATTTGTCTTTCTTTAAAATTTTGGGAGGCAGTTTCTTCTAACAGACCAAAATACACCCAAAATCTAGTGTGTGACTCTGTTCCATTCACCAGCCTGATCATATTCTTTTTTTTTTTTTCCTTTCTCTTCCCCCTGGTCCCGAGTCTCTTCTGATTCCTTTACTGTATATGTTTCTGGGATTGTTGTTACCCTTTTAGCACTTTGTTCTCTCATTCATCTATTCTTCTCTGGACAAAATGACAAAATGGAAAAACTCATCTCAAAAAAAAGAACAAAAGGCAGTACCAACTTCCAGGGACCTAATCAATATGGACATTAGTAAAATGTCAGAACTAGAGTTCAGAATGATGGTTATAAAGATAATTGCTGGGCTTGAAAAAAACATAGAAGATACTAGAGAATCCCTTTCTGGAGAAATGAAAGAACTAAAATCTAGCCAAGTTAAAATAAAAAAGGCTGTTAATGAGGTGCAATAAAAAAATGGAGGCTGTTACTGCTAGGACAAATGAGGCAGAAGAGAGAATTAGTGATAATAGAAGACCAAATGATGGAGCATAAAGAAGCTGAGAAAAAGAGATATAAACAACTACTGGATCATGAGGGGAGAATTTGAGAGATAAATGATAACATAAGACAAAACAAGATTAGAATAATTGGAATCCCAGAAGAAGAAAAGAGAGAGAGAGGGGGGCAAATGTATACTAGAGCAAGTTATAATGGAGAACTTCCCTAATTTGGGGAAGGAAACAAAAACAAAAGTCCAGGAGGCTCAGAGAGCCCCCCCCCCCGAAAATCAATAAAAATAGGTCAATACCCCATCATCTAATAGTAAAACTTACAATTCTCAGAAACAAAGAGAAAATCCTGAAAGCAGCTCGGGACAAGAGGTCTGTAACCCACAACAATAGAAATATTAGATTGGCAGCAGACCTATCCACAGTGACCTGGAAGGCCAGAAAGGACTGGCAGGATATATTCAGAGCACTAAATGAGAAAAATATGCAGCCAAGAATACTATATCCGGCTAGGCTGTCATTGAAAATAGAAGGAGAGATAAAAAGCTTCCAGGACAAAAACAAGCTAAAAGAATTTGCAAACACCAAACCAGCCCTACAGGAAATATTGAAAGTGGTCTTCTAAGCAAAGAGAGAGCCTAAAAGTAACATAAACCAGAAAGGAACAGAGACAATATAAAGTAACTGTCACCTTACAGACAATACAATGGCACTATATTCATATCTTTCAGTAGTTACTCTGAATGTAAATGGGCTAAATGCTCCCAATCAAAAGACACAGGGTATCAGAATTGATTAAAAAAAAAAAAAAAAAGAAAAACAAAACCAAGACCCATCAATGTGCTGTTTGCAAGAGACTCATTTTAGACTCAAAGACACCACCAGATTTAAAGTGAGGGGGTGGAAAACAATTTACCATGATAATGGACATCAAAATAAAGCTGGGATGGCAATCCTTATATCAGACAAATTAGATTTTAAACCAAAGACTATAAGAGATGAGGAAGGACACTGTATCATACTTAAAGGGTCTGTTCAACAAGAAGATCTAACAGTTTTAAATATTTATGCCCCTAACATGGGAGCAGCTAATTATATAAGCCAATTAATAACAACAACAACAAAAAACACATCAAAAATAATACAATAATAGTAGGGAACTTTAACTGAGATGGACTGATCATCTAAGCAAAAGATGAACAAGGAAATAAAGGCTTTAAGTGACACACTGGACCAGATGGACATCACAGATATATTCAAAACATTCCATCCCAAAGCAACAAAATACATTCTTCTCTAGTGCACATGGAACATTCTCCAGAATAGATCACATCCTGGGTCACAAATCAGGTCTCAATCGATATCAAAAGATTGGGATCATTCCCTGCATATTTCCAGACCACAATGCCTTGAAACTAGAACTCAATCACAAGAGGAAAGTTGGAAAGAACTGAAATACATGGAGGCTAAAGAGCATCCTGCTAAAGAATGAATAGATCAACCAACTTTGAAGAAGAATTTAAAAAATTCACAGAAACAAATGAAAATGAAAGCACAAGTGTTTAAGATCTTTGGGATGCAGCAAAGGCTGTCCTAAGAGGAAAGTATATAGCAATACAAGCCTCTCTCTAGAAACAAGAAAGACAACCTAACCCTACACCTAAAGTACCTGGAGAACGACTAGCAAATAAAGTCTAAACCCAGCAGGAGGAGAGAAAAAATAAAGAGCAGAGCAGAAATCAAATGAAATAGAAACCAAAAGAACAGTAGAACAAATCAACAAAACTAGGAGCTGGTTCTTTGAAAGAATTAATAAGATTGATAACCCCCTGGCCAGACTTATCAAAAACAAAAGAGAAAGGTACCAAATTAAGAATATCATGAATGAAAGAGGAGAGATCACAACCAACACCAAAGAAATACAAACAAATATAAGAACATATTATGAGCAACTATATGCCAGCAAATTAGACAATCTGGAAGAAATGGATGCAATCTTAGAGACATATAAACTACCAAAACTGAACCAGGAAGAAATAGAAAACCTGAACAGACTCATAACCAGTAAGGAAATTGAAGCAGTCATCAAAAAT
>CM052898.1:106405173-106457029 GCA_028534135.1 Potos flavus
TCTTCCTCTGATGGAATTTTTTTTAAGTTTCCTAAAACAAGAATTACTTTTTTCCCTCTCTTCTAGTTTTTACATTCATGTTTTTACTAATGTTAAAGGATCGCTTTTTGATTGATTGAGGTCCTCAAGGTTCTATTGTTTGTATGTGAAATTTCAAGCTACAGATTCACTCACAATTTCTCAGTGTTCTTTCCGTTTTCCTTATCAGTAATTAACAGGCCCCACTTCATTTTGTTTCTAATCTCTATTTACATTGCTTCTTTATTACCCTTCTTTTGATGCCTGCCAGCTACCATTTCTTTTGCCTTTTTTGATTTGGTGCCTCTTTTAAAAATATTTGTCTCTCCCTTACAATATCAGTTCAACTACTTGGTTATTGAGTGCCTACTATATGTGAAACATCACTTCATATTCTGAGTGTCACATTTGGGAAAAATCCAAATCCTAGGTAATTAGTCTTTTTACGATTCTCTGCATTCTGATATTAGATTTGGGGGTGTGTGTGTGCGTGTGTGTATGTTGCTGGCCTTTAGGAATGATCATCTCAGCAAATATTGTCATGTGTTAGCTATAGAAACTGAGCAAATTAAATGACAGCTAGTTTAAGGCAAAACAGGAACAGGGTGCAGGTCTCTGAACTTCAGTTTACTGCATTATAATTGCATTTTTTTTCTTTCTACATGTTATTAGCTCAAAACAATCCCTGGACTCAAAACTTTCAAACTGGAGACCCGTGGGGCATCATGTAAATTACCACTCCCCCTGAAATTTCTCATACAAAGCTATATATTAAAGAAACAAATGGATTCATAGCTCTAAATATTTAGGTTACTGAGCAGCTCACTTAGGAATTATGAAAACTTCTTTCTAATGTTGTACTAATTGATCTCTAACAGGCTCTAAGCAGATTCCTTGTTGACAGAATTGAACACTTACCCTAAAACAGATGTAAAAGATTCATACCTAAACTTGTTTAAATCTGAGTAACTAAGATGACAATTTGCATTCACAATGACAGCAAAATATGGGTCTCTGTGGAAGATGTAGCAGACAAACAAGCTTTCTCTCATGGTGCCTTAATTTAGGCTTCTTTTTCTCTTGATCTCCTTCTTTTTATTTTTAACTGATAAGTCCAAACCTGACGAGGTGTTCAAGTTGCTTTGACTATTGGACATGCCAATTCTCTCCAGGTTTCGGATCCCATTCCTTCTCAAACACTTCCCCTGAAATAATCTTCATGGGAGGAGGAGGTCGACTCTCACTCCCAGGTGTCTGGATGTGGGGTAGAGCAGCCTCTCATCAGCAAAACTGCTTTGGAGCAAGTCTTTTGCTTGTTTTAATTTAAAAATAATGTTTTATATCCTTTTATTTGCTAGTAAAATAACAATTAATAGTGTCATTCAGGGGTATATACCATATTTATTTTGTAGTTTTGGGTATTTCTGTCACATGATAATCTATCTTTGACTCAGGCGAATGTATACCCTAGTTAAGAAGCACAGACATAGAATATGAGAATTTTGGAGGCCATTAGACAGACAGGTTTCTGGCTTCAGATCTTCTCAGAGTTTTTTGCATGTTAATATAGATCGAAGAGTCAAAAAGAAGAGACATACTAAGCAACATTTCCCAAATATATTTTACCTTAAAATTTTTTTCACATAGCTTACTGGAATCTTATGGAATGAGTGCTTCAACGGGTACAGTTTGAGAAAAGTTTGTCTAATTCATTCTTACCTATTTTTATAATGGAAATACATTTTTTTCTTAAAATAATTTTGTTACTTCAATAATTAAGTACCATAAATATTAGTTCTATTGTGATATCAAAAGATTTTTCCCCCCAGTTTCTTTCAAAGATTGCCACAAAACTCTTTCTATTATTTGGGTATAAATCTTTAAAAGATCTACTCAGTGTTTGGAAAATAGTGTCATTAGATCACTAGTCTAAAAATTAGAAGAACCTAGATTCTGACACTTAGCAGCTCTGGAATTCCAGCCTTCTTAGTCTTATAATCTCTCTTTGCCTCAATTGTTTGTTTAAAAATTAGTAAAAAAAAGCCCCACAAAACACCCCCTCCCCCCAAAAAAAACAAAGATAGCACCTGTCTTATGCACTTTATGGCATGCTGAATATTAAATTAGATAGTTTGGGTACTTGGGCAGCACAGTCAGTTGATCATCCCAACTGCAGGTTTCAGCTCCGGTCATGATCTCATAGTCAGGAGATGGAGCCCTGTGTCTGGTTCCATGCTCAGCTGGGAGTCTGCTTGAGAGTCTCTCTCTCCCTCTGCCCCTCCCTCCACCCCCCGCTTGCACTTGCTCTTCTCTCTCAAATAAATAAATAAATCTTTTAAAAATATTAGATAGTTAAATTTACTGTATAAACTAGAAAGTATAATAGAAATGTAAGGTGTTATCAGTATTACTACCATTGTTATCTAACTAATCTCACTTCGTTTAATTTTTTGCAAATGTTGGATAGAGTTGGTGGGATTTACAGACATCCTGAAACCATTTGCAGTAAGGAAAGAATGATTATTTGAATCAAATGTGAGTTTCTCCCAGTAGTTTCCTCCATCATTTTTTTAAAAGAGCCCTATATGTTTATATGGGTTAGATAGCTTTAATTTGTTTCTTCTTATTTGCTCTTGGCCATCATAGCTACCATTCCCATGTGAGGCTTTTTTGTCTTATAATTTATTTATAAGTGAGATGGCAAAACTGTTTTAGTTTAATGCATTTTTTCTTCAAGTTTCCTGTAAGTAGCATTTATGAGCAATTTCAGATTTATTCTGTTATAATGGCATTTTAAAAAGATTATCCTTAGGCATTAGGATGGCTTTAGAATAAACCTAGCTAAAAAAAATTTATCATTGTTGTGAAATAAAAATCTCCTAAATGTCTTTAAATGTAGTCCATCTTTTGGAGATCTTCTGTTTGGAGGCAAGTTTGTCTCCTGAGTATATCGAACAACAGTAATTCATGGCGTTTATTCAGCATTGTATATTTTCAAAGCAATTTGCAATCATCAATTCATTTAACCACCCAGCAATTCCAGCACTGAGAAGCAAATGTAACCTGACCACCACCTGAGCTGGTATTAGCGCCCCAAATTGCCTCTGTGCTCACATCATCGAGACTTGCTTTGATTAAAAATCACCCTTGGAACAAATGAAAAACTAAATATAAGCTACTCCCCTCTATTTCTTTGTCCATTATTTGCTTATAAGTGGAATAATCTATTGCTACTTCAGTGAGAGCTGTCTGTGTCCCCGATACTCCTTAGAGATGGTTTGGCTGTATAAATATGAAGCCAAGCTATGTGGTAGGATCCTTTCAGGGAACTTTTGGTGCTCACCCTTTAAGGTCCAACTCAGATGTTATTTTATAACTGAAATGCTCCATGAAACTTCTCCTTCTGTCTTCCCACAATTTAATTAATGCCCTCCTCCTGTGTTCTCACAGAATTTTATATATACTTCTGTTACAGCTCTTGCCACAATTTTGGTGGAGCTCTAAGTCTAGACTGGGGGCATTTCTATGGCCTGTAATCATGTCTCATTTATTCTATCCTCATTCCTTATCACAGTTCTGGATTATATAGAAACCCGATCATCTTTAAATCCCATTTTAGAACTCACCGTCTCCAAGTGGCTTTCACTGAGCCATCTACGCTTTGTTCCAGTTGATGTAAAGAGTAGAAAGGGGCATCTAAATCAGATGGGCTCAGGGCAAGTCTCTCTGGAGGCATTAATGCTTTGGCTAATTTCTCAGAAGGATGAGGTGTTATATTGGTGAAGCAGATAGGAGGGAAGGAATGGGGTGGGTAAAAGCTCTAGGGCAAGAAACAGCATGACACACTGGGTGGATTATGAATAGTCTTCATAATAGTGGCTATCACAGGCCAGCATCCTTTTCATTACCACCACCACCATTGTCATCTTCCACTTAGCATTTAGTGAACACTTTCTAGATGCCTAGCACTGTCCTTGGTGTCTTATGGACTTTATCTCACATGACAATTGCAATTGCCATGCTACATAAGAATTATTAGCATTGTACTTTGTCAGGTGAAAAAAGTCAGATTCAGAGAGACTAAAGACATTCTCAAGTTCTTGTGGTTAGTAAGCAAGGGAGCCAGGATTTGAACCTTGTGGCATGAGGATTGTGTCTTTTTGTGTTGCATTGTGCCACTTGGATACCATCTCAAGCCTGCTTGCTTCTGGGAATACCCGCTGATTATGTCGCTTCTTTTTTCTCCTTTGTCTATGAACCTGCAAGAGGTGAGCAGCCCACAGGCTACATTCAGTGACACTTTTCAGTTCTGTGATTCTGTTCAGAATCCACACATCCTCTAAAAGGCCTCCTATAGAAGGAGTCGCCATTAACTGCAAATGGAGCTCTGATCACAGGAGGAATGGGGACAGGAGCTGAAACCATTATTCTCTATTCTAAGATGTCTAAAGCAGACCATAACACCTTTTATGTTTTCATTCCTTGCTTTGAGGCCTACACCTTGAAGGCTACCTTTCTTCTCAGGTCCCCCAAATGGTTTTTATTCTCAAAATTATAAAAAGGCAATGCTATTAGTTCATCTCTCACTGTTTAAGGAGGCAAAAACTTTTCAAATCTTGAGCACAATTACTTAGGGGGTGTTTAATTTAAAACAAGGCAGATTGAGGTTAAAGATGTGATGTGTTCCTTACATGTAGTGACTCATTGCAGAGTCAGCAGGAACCATTTGAGAGTTGCCCGATACAATACAGAGTCACTTGCAATTTACATCAATCAAAGAAATCAATGAAATTTGCAAAACTTTGTGGCTTTCAGAAGATTCAAGTGTTACATAAGATTCTAGCAAAGAGTGGCTTACTATATTGAAGGGTTCCATTCCATCTTACATCTCAAACATACTATGACACAAAATTAATTCAAAGGGCATTTAATTAATATAAAAAGGATATGGAAGTGTGTGATCTGGGGTGGGTATATATATGCATGCATTTCTGTCATTTTCTAGTGTGGTATGTGGATTGGAAGATTTAGAAAACATGGTAGGGATTATTTTTTCCTTTTCTTTTCCTTTTCTTTCATTTATATTTTAATTCCCATCAGTTGCTTACATATTCTTGAATAGATCTGCATCCTTTGGCAACTAAAAATAATTATTTATAAATTAATCTTACAATATCCATCTTATATATAGTTTGTTAAAAATGTATCATTAAAGAGTACACATTCCCTCAATCTTGCCCTGTAAACTCTTTTCTTAGGTAGTAAAACTCTAGGTTAGAGGGTGTAGGTAATGGCAAGGCATCAACCTTTGGAAGCACTAAAGCTTACAAGGTCCTTTACAAGTGATTTCACTCTTGGCCTTGCAAGATTTTGTAAGCTGCCATCTATTATAAGATGATATTAAACTAAAAATTGGGGGGAAATAACAGAGCATCGAATTTGTGGCCTTCTCACATTAAGATAGAAAATGGATAGAAAACTATTAATTGGTATTAAACTGTGGTGTTGAGTGCTACAAGCTTTGTGGTAGTAACTTGGACGTTGTCATTCTGATTAGGTTAACAAAGCCATCCAGAATAAGACAAAAATATGGTGGCCTTTCCAAAATACATGAGGGCTCTATGAAATATTAACGTTGACTATAAAAGTTATCCTTGGTAAGAATAAAACAAATGAATGTCTTTCAGGTAATGGCATGTGAAGTGTGAGTCATGGAAGTTTCTTAATTGGGGTGGGAAAATCATAATCTTTTATACATCAGGGAACATTTAATAGAATGGTTGGATTTCAGAAACAATTTAACAAAGGCAATAATGATAAATTACAAAGCAGAAAATATGTGAGATGAATTTGTCATAATGATTAGGTTTCTGAAAAACTCTCTAAGTAGGCAACTTAGAGTTTGAGTTATTTGAGATTTAATGAGAAAATTTGGGTTAGGGGACAGAGGAAAGGAGTAATTCACTGAATGCTTTTACAAAAATATTTTATGAATATTAAATTAAAGCAATTTTAAGGAAGCATACTAAATATATATCATATTGATGTAATTTGTGAGTCTTAAAATTAGTAAAAAATATTTACTATATTTAAGAATTTCCATCTACTTTCCCATAGTAAAAATTTTACTATCTTCATCCATTGTTTTAATAAAATGCTTTTAAATGTGTTGTGCTCTGTTTCAGTTATGAAGTTATAGCTCCTCCAGCCACCATCCCAAAATTTAACTTGAAATTGCTGACCCTTCGTTCCAGGCTCTAGAGATCTATTTTCTCTCTCAATCTCTCTCTCTCACTCTCCCTCTCCCTCTTGATTTCTGGGATTTATATATATATATATATATATATATATATATATATATATATATATATATATATATATATATATATTTCAAGACTTCATTGGGGTGAGCGAATCAGGGAAAAAAATCCTCTCATTCTGCCTTTCCTCATTTTTTAAAAAGAAGGTCCATAGCTCTCATTCTAATTATCCCCAATTGTAAAGTCATCTAGGCATATTTGAACCATTTTTCATAGTTACTGACCAAAGAGTTAAGAATATATTTACATATCTGGTATTTGAATTTAGAATAAAGAACCTGTTGGCAATAGATTTAGTACAGTACTTGTGTACTAATAAAAATAAATAAACCTAATTTATTCTCTAGAGCTCTTAAAAATGAGAGTTTCGGAAAATTTTTCATTGTGCTAGGCTCAATATATTTTTAAACATTGCAGAATAACCTTCAAAGGAAGGAACTAATGGTTTGAAAACATTTAAAAAATTTTGCTGTTGGGGTGCCTGGGTAGTTCAGTCAGTTAAGTGCCTGACTCTTGATTTCAACTTAGATCTTGATCACAGGGTCATGAGTTCAAGCCCCATCATGGGCTCACTGCTGAGTGTGGCGCCTACTTTAAAAAATTTTTAAAAATAAAAATAAAAATAAAAATTTGTCGTTGATATCGAAATTAGGCGTTCACACTTGTAATTCATTCCATCTTTAAAGTTCTCTAATTCTGGCTTTTTTGCTTTCACTTTTCCTACTACCTTCTCTTTCAATACTTTCACTTGTTTCCAGAGCATAAAACAGTTATAAAGCTTCATTGGCCAATGTGTGACCACCAGATGCTATGAGAAACATTCCTGAAAGGGTCTCAGAATTAATATCCAAAGAGCCTGGAGCTTCATCTGAAAGTGTGGTATTATGTGTTTCTGAAGGGTTCAGTGCTGATATTTTAGCTCACAGTTCTAGCGAGCTTAAGGTTGGTGAGGGCCTTTTTAAATTTGTGAAGGAATTTAGATGTCTTGAACAAAAAGACAGGTTGACAAAAAAAAGAAAAAAAAACAGTTTATTAATGCATGCAGCACACATCGCACAGGAGAAAACTTTATGAAAAGTAACTCAAAATGGTGACTTAGAACTCTGGTTTATATAGCATCTTCAACAAGGAGCAATAAATTTGTGGAGAAATGACAGGACAAAGGAGAGGGATTTCAGCCTTCCGAGGGTGGCAGACTGTGGGACGGTAAATATATGAGAGGGGACTAATGGAGTTAGGTGTGTCTACAGAATCCTCTTGTGCCATCTCTGTCTCTTGTGCCATCTCTGTGCTTGAAGAGTGTGTCTTCAGTGAAAGGAGAAGTTATATCCTGCCTTTAGGCATGACAGGGGAGAGTGGAAAGAGCTTTTCCTGCATTTGTTATCTCTTAATTGTCTTCAGCTCAAAATAATTTTTATGTCAAAGAAGCAGATCTTGAGGTGATATAGTTTGGTTTCCTTCATGTACATAAGTGGAACCCCTACTTCAACATACTTTAGAATAATGCACATTTGCTCATCTTAAATTATTAGGGATTAAGACTCCAAGAGCAGGTGATTTCAGCAGTAATTGAAATTCAGAGAGAAAAGACGGCCGTTCCCTGAGTCTTTTCCACACTGAATTTTTATAGCATTGATCTCCCCATACTTCATATGGTAACATCCACTCCCTGCAGCTTTTCTCTCAGTTCATATTCAGAATGAGCAATGGCTGAGAGTCATGCTTCTGGAATCTAGCCCCAGCAGATTATTAATTAGCTTTGTGGTGTGTGCAAAGGCACTTAAACTCTCTGGGCTTTAGTTCCTACAAATGTAAAATGACTCTTTCTTCATGACCTTTAAGAGAATTTACAGCTTAAAAGGTCTTTTATTCCATTCATCTTCGGTCTTTAGATATATATTACTATCTCCATTCAGCCATGGCTTCTATATCTGACATCTACAACAGTGCTGGTTATAATTTAGGCACTCAAGAAATTGAATTCATTCAAAGGAAATAAAGTATTAAAGAATACATTCCTGCTATAAGTTAGGGACTAGCCATCATATTTCCTTGTTCTCCGTGACGTATGTATTGTTGGCATATAGAATAGAGTTAACTCTGAAACTGTTTATATTGAGACCAGCCTTCTTCAGACTTCAAATTAAGATTGTCATAGTGAGTATTTTAAGCCTGTGGGCTATATATCTACACAGATAAAGAATAGAGAATAAAGTAGTAGGATCGGAATAAATTTGTACCATTTCCTACTAAGGCAGCAGAGAAAATCTAAACTCCTCCTCTCACCCCCCAAAAAAATCCTTCTAAAAATAAAAAAATTAATTATAACTCATAATCTAGGATGATCCACTATTCACCAGACAATTGCAACACTTTATTTCACTTAATTAGAAATGATGTAAATGAAGAATCATTTTCTGGTGAAATAGCAAATGGAACTTTCTGGTTAAAGGGTTTTCATTGATAGTTTCTTTCTTTCTTTCTTTCTTTCTTTCTTTCTTTCTTTCTTTCTTTCTTTCTTTCTTTCTTTCTTTCTTTCTTTCTTCTTTCTTTCTGTCTGTCTCTGTCTCTCTCTCTCTCTCTCTTTTTTTAATCCAGAGCTCCTGAACTTTGTTAGTAGAAATCACACCTCCCACAGCTACTGTTAGGTGTGTGTGAATATTATTAAAAGTACATTTTCAGTGGAGAAAGTCTCCAGAATGTGTTACTGCTAATCTTCTGAGCCATTAGTGGTATTCATATGATAAAATGTTAATGTTTCTCTTCTAATTTAAGTGCATTTCTGAACATACCTCAAAGCCAAACCATGCTGGGTTGAAATGAGGAATGTGATTGGATTTGATTTTAATAGAACATAACATTGATGGAATTGAGATTGACCTCATTATGATTCTCAATTCCACACTAGATCTTTGCTTTAGGCATTAAAGAGCATATGGTAATAACTTTTTTTTTTTTTTTAAAGCTTTGCTGTTAAAGATTTAGTGGAAAGATTATCTGGAATACTTTTTATCAAATATCTTATTTAAATAAGAGGGATTCTTTAAAGCATTAGCATTAAAAATTCACAGAACGTATGAAATTAAAAATAGAAAAATCTATTAGGTTATCTTTCCTCTCCCAGAAAAGGATTACTTCAGAGAAAAGAAGCTATGAAAATGAAAAATCATACTGAAACAATTATAATATTAACATTACAGATAAAATAGGAAAGGATGTATTGGACTGATTAGAGAAATCAACTGAAATAAATATTTTATTCTTTAAAAAGTCTTTTACTCCATTTTTATATATTAGGTTTACATGTCTGAAACATGTACAATTAAGTCATCAGTCCTTTTTGTTGTTTTTAAACTTAAAGGATTTGAAGTGTTTTTATTACAAATAAACAGCTAGAAGTAAAAAATTTGATTGAAAATTCTTAATGCAAATCATCTGCTTAAAGTACCTTGTGAATATCCTCTGCCTTTTTTGCTTTTGGATTCTCAACACAGAATTCTGTTTAAGCACACATATATGATGTTTTCATTTTGTTATATAATATACACACAGATTGAAATGACTCTAAGTGTTATATATGTACTATAAAGAAATTATTAGCAGACTTTTTAATAGAATTGTTCCTGATTTTATTTTTAAGAACTAATGATCTCTCATCCTACTGAACATGAGGTAGATGGGTGAAGAAGGAAATACTTGACCTTTTTTTCCCTCTATTCATCTTTATTCATTGGCTGGGGCTCTGCAAATTACACTGACAAAAGATATTGAAAGAAACATGGAGTTCATAAACATGTACATTGTGCATACACAGAATTCAGTGATGAGTAACTCAAAGGGGTGGTTAAAACTTGGGCTTATAACGTCTGCCTTCAGCTCAGGTCATGATCCCAGGGTCTTGGGATTGAGCCCTGCACTAGGCTCCCTGCTGAGCAGGGAGTCTGTTTCTCCCTCTCCCTCTCCCAGTGCCCCGTCCCTGCTCATGCTCTCCTCTCTCTCTCAAATAAATAAATAAAATCTTAAAAAAAAAAAAGCATTTGGGCTTATATAGCATCTTAATAGAAGAACAATAAAGTTGTAGAGAAGTGTCAAGACAAAGGAAAAGTCTTTTGAGTTTCTAGAGGTGGCAAATTGTAGGACGGTAAATATATGGAGAAACTAATTGTAGGTAGGGGCCAATTAACAAGGTTTGTTTGTGTGGACTCTCTTGGCATCATCTTGTCTCCAGTGATAAGGTGGTTATCTCCTTCCTGTTATGGGAAGTGGATGGGGAACACCTTCACAAGTGGAGTTCATATATTTATGTTCTGCTTTCAGGCATATAAGGGGAGAGTAGAATAGGCAGAGACCTTATCCTGTGTTTAGTTTTTCTAAATTGCCTTCAACACAAAATAATCTTTATGTCAGAGTGGTATATTTTGGGGTGGCATACTGTGAACTCCTTCATGGCTAGGAAATAAACTTTAAATTCATCAACTTAGAGCATCACCGATGCTTTCAATTTTAGTGATTTATTTTGGATGACTCAGTATCTTTCAGGAAAATGTTCAATCTTTTGGATACTCTTCTACCCCAATGCTGCTTCTCTCTAGCTGGGCATGTATAGTTTTATTTCTTGTGGTGGGGATATTTCTTATCCAGCAACAGTGTGGCTGGTCTTGGCTGCTCATAAGGCACAACACCTGTGAGGTATGACTGGTTCCTGTCTAGACGTTTAAGTTGGAAGCTGGCACCCATGATTGGAATCTGTAGCCCAGTGAAGTGTCAGCTCATCTTAATGTTCAGCATTCTGTAGTCTTTTCACATTTCTTGTTTGATTTTTTTTGGTCCTACAGATTTAGGTAAAATTGACACTATGAGCCAAGCAGTCTTAGCCCTGGAGAGAGAAAAGATGAGTGAGATACATAAAATAGATGGCTCTGATTTTTTAACTAATATTAATTTTCATACCAGAAAGATTAAATTTTCTGTGTGTGCACAAGCTTATAGGTCGTGGTAAAGTATGACCAAGCAAGCAACAAGGTCCTATAGGTTTTGCCCTACCTATCTCCCCAAACTTGTCTTCCTCACTCTCTGCGATCTGCCAGCCACATTGGCCTCCATTCCATTACTTCATCTTGTCAAACTCCTTCTGAGATATGGCCTTTGCACTTGCTGGCCTCTCAGCCTAGAGTGCTCTTTGCTTGGATGATACCTTTATATCCTTCATTGTCTCAGCACAAATGTCACCTCCTCAGTGGCCTGTCTTTGATTCATTACTGTATTCCTAGTACCTAGAATACTGCCTGACATATGTCATAGGATAGACTAAGTAAATGAAATTTGAATGAATAGAGTGATATCATTTAGTCATCATAATAACGTGATAAAGTATACATTGTTATCCCCAATTCACAATGGGGAAACTGAGTCTCAAGGAGGTTAGGTGACTTGTCTAAATTTATCATACTAGTGTAAAGCAGAAGTGGAATTCTAATTGAGGTCTGTGTGAATACAAAGCCCATCTTGGGACACTAAGCCATACTGTCTGCTTCTGTAGTGCAAATTTTGTCACTTATTTCTAATAGCTTTGTTTATATGCTAATAGACTGTTGTTGTTTTTTTCTCTACGTGCTACCTAGCATAAGCATATTATGCGTATAATTTGAGGTAGATTCCCCTCCCTACATCTTACGTGAAATCACAACTACATCTGCATATTCATTTTTCATACAGCCTCATAAAAGGGGCTGTTGAATTGTGCTCTTAATAGTAAAGCTGAAAATGTCATGTCCATTCAGGTATGGAATTAATTTTCATAAATAATTCAAAGAGATGGAAACGTTTTTAGGTAGGAACAACTTTCTGCAACTCTCAAAAATTTGAAAATTTTTTAAGTGATATTTGGCTTTTATGTTCAACTCCAACTGAAAAATGCCAGGATGGTATAATATTTCATTTCACGAAGTAAAAGTTCATGTAGAACAATATAGAGTTATTAAAGGAATAACAAAAGACTTTGCTGATAAATTAACCTGAGTTTCTTTGGTTCTGGACAGAGCTCCAGGTCCTTTTCATGACCATGATTGGACACACGGCTGCTTGCTCTCCAAGCCACTGACATGTCTGCAGCATAGATGATGGGTAACTCCATCAAAAAGATTTTATCACTCTCCTCATAATGAGGGATTTTGGGGGGGCCTCTACTTGATATAGTTACTTGGAGTACTTCTGGCTGAATACCTCTTCTTTTTTTTTATGGATGAGAGGAGGAAAAATATAATTTTTTTCCCATCAAATTTCCAACCTCTACATGTTTTGCTTCAACTACTTGTGCAACGGCAGATAGAAAAGCTGAGCAGTTGCTAGGTAGCACATTTCTGTAGATCGATCCACAAAGGACAGAATAGAGTGTATTCTGAAGAGGTAAGGACTAGAAAATGAAGCCAAATCAGCAAAACAAAGTAATACAAAAAGCCCGAAGAAAATTAATCATGACAGAAACTATATAAAATCTGGATAACAAGTTGTTAAACCTTGAACCTTCAATAAATAAATTCATTTTGAATTTTTCTAGAATGGAAGATTTAAATGCAGACTGACTCTAGATGTAAAACAAATGGTCTCAAACATACAGAGAGATTGACTTTGAGAGATTAATAGCAATAATTGAATACTTTGTTAAATGTTTTTCAGTTTTAAGAGAGCATTTACTAAAACATTATTGTGGGATCATAAAAGTGACAGACTTTTCTCTTCCTCTGATAGCAACTTTGCTGTCCCTTATTTAAATGAACATGAGTCCACTAAAACCAAATGCTTGTGTTTGGTAAGATTATAATGTTTTGGGCTAATTTTTTTTGGGGGTGGGCTTAATTTTTGACATAGAAATTTTGACAGTTTTTAATACAAAACTGTTATGTTGATGAAGAAGAGAAATTCTATCTATTCGAAACAGTCTAACTCTTGCTTTTTACTCCATCCATTTCAGTTTCTTAGGATGTTTTCCATTAGTAGAACCAACTGTATTAGTAATCACTTACCCTGGTAACCATCTGTATTGATTGCATGGTAAAGAACGTTAGATTTGTTTATTTGTTTGATTTTACATCTCTTGGTGAAAAACCAACTGATAAATTATTAGTCACATGCTTGAGGATTCAAAAATGTGTCTTTGTGACAATTTGTTCTCCTTCTCAAACTAGTAACAGGTTGTAATTAGAGATTCTCTTTTGAGTGAGAGACAGACATGCAACTGTTCATAGAACAAAACTGACTCATGATAATTATATGCACAAGAAAATAGGTAAAGCTATGAGGTAGAATTTACTGAAATGCTTATTTAAGTAGTGAGGCTAATGGCATGTAATAATATGTGAAAACTCTAAGAAGATATTTTTAGTATTTCTAAAGATATAGGCAGGAAAACAAGATTTGGGGAGCATGACTTGAGGTCTCATTATTTCTTTCAGTAAATGGCTGGGACAATAGAAGAGAGAAGAAGGGTTGGGAAATAAATGGTTGACTTTGAATTACAGAGGCTAGCCTTAAGGAAAAAAAGACGATATCTGGGTAAGGATCAAAATAATAGGGAGACTAGTTTATTCTCTCACAATAATTCTGTAGTATTTTTTTCTAAAAATGGAATGAGGCTAAATCAGAAGGTAAAATTCCTTATTTCAGGGAAATGTTGAAACCAATGAGCAATGTCTTTGTGAAAGAATTGTAAAGAGAGTTCAAGGGTGAGTGATAGAAATATCTATTTTTAAATATCCTTATAGTCTGAGATTTTATGATTTTGTTAATTTCTTTATATTTAATTTTTTAAGAAGGGTGCAATTCTATGAAACACCAGACCAGTTAACCTAGGTTATAGGTTATGAATATAAATTCCTCTCTTTCAAAAAGAGTAAAGATATATCTGCTATGTTCTAATCCAATACACAGAATTTAATATTTACAGAATTGAAAAAGAAACTCTACTTTATGTAACTCATCATTTCAAATTTAAGATTATTTAGAGAGTATTATTTCATGTGACCCCACAGTGGGGAATTGTGATATTACAGGTTAGCTCTATTAGTCAACTCTTATGAGGACAAAAGTAGAGAGCAAATCTGGAACATGGAGTAGCCTGGAGAAAGGACTAGATTTCCCAAAAGAGAAGAATGACTGATGAGGGAGGGGAATTTTCAGATGCTAGTAAAACCATATGCAGAAAGTGAAGTAAACTGTTAGGCCAATGTTCCAACTCTTGTGAGGCCAAACATATTCTTCTATGACAATTGTCATAACACTTCAAGTTCAACTCACAATTTACACAATGTTTTAAGCCAGTCTAGTATGAATTTACCATGTGGGACAATGCCTTTGATTTTGTAAGGAAAATTGATAGAAAATGAGAATATAACTGAGTTTTTTGAGATAAAGTCCGTAAAATTGAAGGATCTTTGTTTTATGTTGCAGGACTGGATTGTGACATTCCCTAAATATAGTTAAAAGAGTTATTTGAGTTAATATATTCCGATTTAATTAAATCTAATTGAATAAGACTCAAAGGAAGTAAACTCTAAGCTGCTGCCATATTTATTTTGAAATCATTTCAAGGAAAACTAAGTTGTCACATGGAATATACTATAGCTTGGAAACCTCTCCTCATGATGGCCAAAATCCATGCCTTTGACCCAGTAGGAGAAGTTTTGAGATGACACATTTTCCATTGACATCAGAAAATAATCACTACTGCCATGGGCACCTAGAACTGTGTTCTCCCTTTCCTCTTCAGTTTTGTGTCTATCTCTAGTCTTAATAAGTTGAATAGGTCATATGGCAAAGATCATTCCAACCTGATGTTCTAATACTCAATTCTATTTTATGTTCCTTTTCCTGATGATCAGCATCATTTTTTCCCTTTAATAGAATTTACTTTTTTCTATGTTAATACTTAGCTCAGTGCTTCAGAAAATAGTTTTCATAAGGGTGAGATCATATGTGAAATCCTTAAAATTGGGTCCATTTTTAGTTTTTTGTGTATGTTTCTGTTTATTTATTTGTTTGTTTTTGCTAAGCATATACAGCCACCTTGCAAATGCACATTATCAATTAGTTTTACTGATCACACTTGGGGACATAAGGTGAAAGAATGTGAGTAGAATAGCACATCCATGACCACTCCAAGGGAATCTGTTATAAACTCATTCTCTCGGGTCCTAAGTGACCTCTGCAAACAGAGGAAGCCCTCTTATTCAATAAGATCAGGACTGTAGTTGGCTGGTTAATGGAGACAGTGGTTAGAATATGGAAATTCAAGTAATACATACACTAAAGTTAATGATACAACTTTAAGAATTTATTTTAAAATAAGACATATAAATATACTTTTGATGATTCATCCTTTAATGAAGAATTAAGACTTTTTCTTTGAGTGCAGGCCCTCTCTGGGATGTTTTGTGTTATATTTTTAGTATAAATCACATCGATTTTGTACCCTCTCTATATCCAGTTTCATTTTCTTGAAACAGAAGTGAAAATGTAAAGATGTTTACAAAATTCAGCAAAAAATCCGTCTGTGTTTTTATGACTTTTTTCCCATACCTAATTCAATGGCATTTTTTCAACTTTTCACCTTTAGCAAGGCTCCCCAAAACTTTTAAATAATTCTTTTAATTTTAATACTCAAATTTCATTTTTTAAATAACATGCAATCAAATTTATATAATTATAAATATGTTCTAAAAGAAGAACATAAATTTTTGTTGTGAAGACGTTCCCTTCTCCATTTCCCATACCAAGAAGGGGACAACAACTTAATCAGTGAAATAAGATGGCACTGAGAGTCTATCTACACAAACAAACCTTACTAACCAGCCTTTATCTGCCATTAATTTCCCCATTTATCTTCCTACTGTTGGTCATCATTAAAGCTGAAGACCCTTTTCCTTCATCTTGTCACTTCTGTACAAAATTATTATTCTTTGTTAAGATGCTACATAAGCCCAAGTTATAACCACTTCTTTGAGTTACTCATCACTGAGTTCTCCCATGTGTATGTTCAATATATGCCTTAATAAATTCTGTATATTATTCTCTTGTTAATCTTTTGTCAGTTTCTTTTGAAGTCCCAGCAACTAAACCTAAAAGGGTAGAAGAATTTTTTCCTCCCCCACATAGGCATACAACTCAACTGTGGTGGGTTAAGAAACTAATAATGAAGGCACAGAACCACCATGTAGGTTTGAGAGGGTACATCCCCAGGGCAACACCTACTCTTTTCTCATCTTCATGTACGATGAAGTCCAAAAACTCATCATCAGGTGACACCCTGGCAGCTGGGTAGAGAAAGAAACCTAGTACTAGATCCCATGTCCTGCACACCATGGAGCATCACGCCACACACTTCGCACCCACTCCCTGCCCCGTCTTTGTGTACTTCGGTCTTGGAATTCGGAACTCTACCCTGGTAGGAAAGCACTGAAGCATGAGGGGGAAGCAAGACATCCTGGAATGAAGCATGTAGCTATATGGGGTGGAGGGAGCAGGGCTGCGTGAAAAACATCGGCTATGGGAATGACAGCAGGGATGGTTTTTATGAGCCTTTTTGTTTTTGTAAAAAGAAAAACCTGGAAAGATGGAAAGAATACGTTTTATATCTGGATTTTTACAAATAAGGATGGCTATTATAATGGGAAAAAAAAATAATGGTGAAAGAGCAGTCACTAGCTTGAGTGTTCATATAATATGTCATGGATGTCAGTCATTGTGTTTAAAGGAGGAAATGGCTAGTGAGGGATAGTCTGACAAATCACATAAATGGAAGTCAGTTAAGAGAACTTCTACTTGTGTTTTAATTTCCTTGATTTTAAACTTCTTAAATGAAGTGACTGCATCTTATACATCCTTAAATAACCTATTTACCTAGCACAGTGCCTGGCACATAATAGACAGATGCATTTGTTTCTGCATTTGAATTAATACATTTTGGCAAGGTAATTATCCCAACAGGAAACTGTTCCCTCTAAGGGTATGAGTGGTAGTTATGTTTTGTTTTGTTTTCTCCCATGCTCACTGAGCAATAAGGCAATATTAACATCCTGTTTGTGTTTCATTTTGATTGCCATTTGGTCAGCTTGAGCCTGAGAAAATTTATGCACAGTGTTGGAGAGGGCCAATTTATGCTGAAAGCTTTGGAATTCTCTTAGAGCCATCTTGAAGCTACTGCAAATTACAACTGCAGTCCTAGAAATGGTAGAAATCAAATGAATTAAGTGACATTTGGTATACAGTATCAAAACATGTTTGGATTACTCTCTTCAATACAAGCATGGAAAAGAGCTGGCCATTAGTGGGTTATAGGATTTTTACTAGATATTTGCTTTCTATGAAAATGTATTTGTATTTTATGTAAGTTGTACCTGTTCATAGTTTTAAAAGTCACAGTAATACAAGGCCTAATATTCCTGTTTTAACAAGCTCTCTGCTGACCCACCACTCCCATTTCTTGGTCTCTGTTCCTTAGACTAGACCTAATTTCAACTCTTTCACAACTGTTTCTTCTCATATGTATTTCTGTATTTCTAAATAATATGACCATATTTCTGATTTCTGATATTACTATTCTAATTATGGTCCATCTTCCTACTACAGAAAATGTGAATTGAGCTCCCTTACTTCATGTCTATCTGTCTCCACACTATGTACATTTTCTCTCTCTTCCATCCTCCAAAACTTATGTCACATATCACATGTTGCTATTAAATCACTATTTTTTTGTGGAGCCAGTAATTGCTTCATTTTTCTCATTTGTTTATTTTCCTCTGTAACTAAAACTAATTTAGCACAAACTTTCAGAGAAAACTTATAGGTCCCCTCCAGTAAGGTCAGTGCAGCAGGGAATCTAACAGTCCTATTTTCTCTTTAGAGATAGTTCTCCTGGGGCCCTCTAGCCACTGCTCCAGTGGGGCTTGTTTCCCTTGACTTTGTAGCACAGTTGTTGCTTAAGATCTCTCTTCATCACTGCTCTGGAAATTCTTTCTGTCTTTCCCTTATATTAGTTACCCCGTTTTCTGAATCTCCTATTTCTTGTGAGAATATTTTTTAGTAACTATCCAGAAAGACTGATTAAGGGGTAAATTCCTTAAAACCCTTCCTTTCTCAAAAAAAAGCTTTCTTAAAGACCCACAGATCATATGGCTACTTAGAGAATACTAGGTTGAAAACTGTTGCCCCTCACAATTTTTAAGACAATGCTGCATTCTATTCTTGTTTACCTTCTGGTTTGAGAATTCTAATGCCTCTATTGTATCTGACTGGTTGTTTTTATTTTATTTTTTTTTTAAGATTTTATCTATTTATTTGACAGAGAGAGAGATCACAAGTAGGCAGAGAGGCAGGCAGAGAGAGAGGGGGAAGCAGGCTCCCTGCTGAGCAGAGAGCCGGATTTGGAGCTCAATCCCAGGACCCTGAGATCATGACCTGAGCTGAAGGCAGAGACTTTAACCCACTGAGCCACCCAGGCGCCCCTGACTGGTTATTTTTAAGCTTTTATTTTAAGCTTTTCTAATTTTTTCTTTCTACCTGGTGTTCTGAAATTTTACAATATTGTATCCCGATGTGGACCTTTTTTCATTCATTTGTGCTCGCACTTGGCTGATTCTTTTAATACAGAAATGCATGCCTTCAGTACTGGAAAATTATATTCTATTTTCTTAGATCATTCTGATCCTCTGTATTCTCTTTTCTCTTCCTGGAACTTTCATTAATTAGATGTTGATCTCCTGGATTGATTGTCTACTGTATGTAAGTTTTTGGTCTCCTATTTTCTATCATTTTTTAAAATTTATATACTTTCTGAGAGATTTCTTCAAACTTTATATTGGATTTTTTATTGGACAATCATTTTAATTGCTAAGAGTTCTATCCTATTTCTAAATGCTTTTGTTTACAGTTTCCTGATCAAATTACATAGGTGCAATATCTACACATCTTTCCTTCTTTTATGTCTGAGGATACACATACACAAATATGCACACACACTCACACACACACGAATTTAGTTTCTTCTTGCATTATTTGTTTCCTCCAAGGTTTTTTGTTGTTTTTAGTCCTGATCTTGATACCAAACAGTACAGAAAAGACTGATGGGAAACTCCGTATGTGTGTGTGCATGAAGGAAGCTATCTTTGGGCGAATGAACAGGGACAGAAACCAGCTTTTTTTTTTTTTTTTCTTTTTTTGGAGAACATGCAAATGTCAGTCAGAATCTCTAGTTCTTTTTTCTTGGTCCATTTAGTTTCCTCAGAAAAGAATGCTCTGCTTTCATTCCATATGGACGAGTATATTTAACTTCTGTTTTCAGTATAATACTTCACCCCCACCCCCAGCTGGTGTCCCTGAACCTTTTCAGTGAATCAACTTCCTATCTTCAGTGAGGGTGAGGAAAGGGCAATTAATTAGCTGGCTGAGTGGAAAATAGGATCTGAGAGTCTGAATTTTCTCCTATGGACTTAAAAATAATCCTCCTGCTTTTAGTCCCACCCTGCACCATAGACCTCTTAGGTCCCTGGTAACTAATTCCTAAGCTGAGCAGGGATTGTATATCTGCATGTGGTTTTCATCCTACTGGTAAATACCCTTCTCTTCCCCAGGCAGTGAAATTTCTCTGGCTAACTCAGTATCCCATTTCCTTCCACATTCTTCCTTCCGGAATTGGCTGTCACATCTTGTCTGCTGATGTCTCAGCTCCTATTTTCTCTGCACTTCTGTGTTTATAGTTGAGCTCTTTATTTTGATATTAGTAAAATTTGGGATGGGAATAGGATAAAGATTATAAGTTTCTTCTCTCATTAGTACTAAGAAACTAATATTTGCTCTTTAAAAGAATCCTAAATATATTGTATCTTAACTGCTATTAATTTAAAATTATTGGTTCTGACCTTTGGTTAATATATTTTGACTTTGGATATTAACTTTCCTAATCTGTACTCTTAAAACCACCATAACCATTTATCACTTATTTCCATAACCTGAAAAATAAGTAGTCCGATAGCTACCTTAAAATGTGAACAGTTAATTTGAACACTGTTACTTTTGAATGTACTTTAGATTATGTTCTTAAGTTTATCTTATCTATTCTATAATAAGACATTTTAATGCACATCTGATTTCCTATCATTCTCATAAGTATTTGCATTTAATGCTTTATTTTCTTTATCTGATTTACCTTATGAAATATTCCCTTTAGCAGAGATTAGAAGTAGTTTATTACTTATTTTCTGAGTCAATGAGATTGCATACATGTAAATATTGTAATCGAGTTATATATTTAGAATACTTCTGCATACATGCTTGAGTCATTCTCTCTGCTAACATAATTTTCAATGGAAATATATTACTTTCTTTTGCAGATAAAATGTATTAAGGATATCTTCTTTTTAAATAATGTATGAATTATAAATCTGTGCTTATAAGTTTATGATGCCTTCAAGTAGGCAACATTGTCAGTGGAAAAATTATTGTGTGAGTTTGTTTTTATGCTGCTAATAAAATGAAACTGTATTAGGTAAGAATACATTAAAAAAGTGATAGTTAAAGTTAAACAGGAAACTACTGAATTGTGTTTGTGTTGAAACTGAAACAAAAAGCAGTATTACCCAGCATTCCCTGAAGCAACCATTCCAGATGAAGTTTTTATTGAACTGGGCAAGAAAATGATGACAATCATTTTTTTTTTTTTTTTTACAATCATATCTTTAAATAGAATAAATTGCTGGAAAAACAACAGTTCCACCGCAGTGACATTTTATCTAGTCTTTCTTTTTAATAGTCACATTTTGACTTTAGCTAAGCTTCAGTGATGACTTAATTGTCACTTGGTTTAAGTGGGAAGTTTAGTCTATACTATGCAGGAAGTGTAAACTAAGGATTTTTATTACTTTCCCTCAATCGAGCTAGTTCAACACAGGAGTTACTTGGAGAATCCTGACCCCAGTACCAAATAGTACAAAACCAAAGACAGCGTAATGGCCTAAGTAATGCCCACTACACCCACATTCCAATCCTCCAGACCCCGTGGATATGTTACCTTATATAACAGTGGCAGAAGGGACTTAGTAGAGGTGATTAGAGATCGGGAGATGGGAAGACTAACTGGACTTATCAGGTGAGCCCAATGATGTAATCACAAGTGTACTTATGATGGGGAAACAGGGAGAGGAGACCACAGAAGAGGAGAAGGTGATGTGATGATAAGAGCAAGGACAGGTTGGATATGCTGCCCTGCTGGCTTGGAAGATAGAGGATGGTGCCATGAACAAAGGAAAGCAAGGAGCACGGCTGTAGAAGCTGGAAAGGGCCAGGCAAGGATTCTCTTGTAGAGTTCCAGAGGGAATGTGACTCTTCTAACACCTTCACTTTAATTCAATGAAATTGATTTCTGACTTCTGACCTCTAATACCATAAGAGATAAATTTGTATTGTTTAAATGTATTTTGTTATAGCAGCAATAGGAAATGAATACAGCAAATTGCCACCCAAATCATTACCAAAAAAAAAAAGAAAAGAAAAACCCAAAAATAGGAAAAGAAAGCCACAAAGCGTCCATTTTCCTTCAGACATAACCTAGATCCATGCTGAAGGAAGATTCCAATGGAATATTTGCAAAATAGTCCAGCTGCCACTATTTTTGTAGAAAGGTTTTTGAGAAGATTTTTCCATTAGGTGAAGTATTTAGCGAAATGGTTTGTAAAAGTTATCAGAGGTAGCCAAGCTTGGAAATATCCCTAGGTTCAGCAATAGAACAATTTTGTTTTAATCCCTCCTGGAATTTTTCTTTTTATACCTTGTTCTCTAAGGGGGAGTAGAGTGAATTATATAATTAGTAATTACAGAGGAACTTCAGGCTAATTTGTTTATTGGCTTTTTTAGAAATGGCTATGGTAGTTATTTATTTATTTTCCTACAAGTAATCATGGCAGAACATGAGAAGCAAATGTATGGTATTTATGAAGATTAATGGGGAGAGACTGAACTGCAAAACGCTTTATGAAGATGTGTTTTAAAATGTGACTTCAACAGTGTTTTGAACAGATGTGTATGAAAACAACGACAGCAGTCATCAATTTTTGGATATTACATAAACCTCCATATCACTTATCTTTTGGTATGTAATGAACTACCCTAGGACTAATAAGCTAATAAGCTTGAAACCATAGCCATTTATTTGTTCACGATTCTGCAGTTTGGGTTCAGCTCGACTGGTGGGTTCTTTTGCACACCCTGCCAATGATCCTGCCTAGGCTCATTCATGCAGCTATAGATGTTGGACAACTCAGCCGAGGCCAAGTGATCCAAAAGAATCTCACAAGCCTGGCAGTTAACGCAGGCTGTTAGCTGTGGCACCCTCTCTACTGCCTCTTATTTGCTGATAGACTAGACTAGCTTTCTTCAGATGATAGTGGAAGCATTCCAAAAGGGCAAAAACAGAAGCTGCAGTTCTCTGAAGACTTAGCCTGAGAAGTCACAGTGGTACTTCCATCACATTCTATTTGGTAAAAGCAAACCACGATGCCAGACACCCCCCCCTCCCTTTTATAAGTCCAGTCCATTTTTAAGGGATGGAGAAAGAGTCCACATCTCAATGGGCAGACTATAAAGTCACATGGCAAAAGATATAGATATAGGGTAGTGCAGTTCTCATTAGGGGATACTAGTGTATTCATCTACCCCACATCTCTAGAACACATGATCCCCATCTTTTATCTTTATCCCAGCAAGGTGGGTTTTTCTGTTTTTGTTTGTTTGTTTGTTTGTTTTTCTTAATGATGAATAATGGTGGGAAGTAGTAGGCATGGCAGGAAATTGTGGAAATTTGGTTTGGAAAAACAAAGTACTCGAATGTTCGAGGGCATGTATAATGGACATTTGTTTTCTGCTATTGTTTTTTTCACTACTTGCTTTTAAATATGTCGTTCGAATATAGAAAATAGAGAAGTCCTAGTCTGTTCGTATATAGAAAATGCTGTGAGGTTGTTCAAATTACTTGATAGAAGCATATTGGAAACCAGAGTGCTTTGATCTTTCGTTCTATGTGTTTGTGAAGGGAAAGTAGTAAGATGTACAGTTCGGGGAAATAGGCAGTAAAAATGCATGATGGGGCTACCAGGTGATTGCTTTGGGGCAGTGGTTCTCTCAACCTGTCTGCACCTTAGATCACCTGGGGAGCTTATAAAAACGTTGATGCTTAAGCCCTATCCCAGCCCAATTACGTCAGAATTTCTAGGTATCCATATTTTGTGAAAGCTTCCCAGGAGAGTCTAATGTGCAGCCAGGATTTAGGACCACTCGCTGCTTTAAGGGTTAGAGATTTGAAGGAATGATTTGAAATAATGAGGTTTGGGGATATAGTATAGAAAGGTTGGGTTTGGACAGGGGCCTCCAGGCAGAGCTGATAAATTGACAGTGCCTCAGGGTGAAAAAATTATTAACCTTCCTGTTTGATTGGATAGGAGAGGAAGTGTCCTAATTTTCTGATGGGGCTCCTAATTTTTTAATATATTCGTAGAGGGCAAAATAGCGTTAGTGAGAGGACATTATTTTGAACTAATATAAGTAATTGAAACTCTGATATTAGAATGGCTAGAGATAATAGTAAAAGGATTTTCATATTCCAATTGCTTTTTTATGTTCTCTGTTTAAAAGAACAAAACTTATAACTAGAGATTTGTAATTTGTATTCTCTTTCCCCAATGGAATTATTCTTAACTCATTTATAGGTAGAGTTGAAAGTACATTGTTTAAAATTTGGTGAGGCTTTTCAAAGGAGCAAGGGACTATGCTACTTTTTTTAAATTATTCTTAAGTATATTAGCCCCAGGAAATGGAAAAACATATTTGCAAATAGTATGTAAACCATTTGTCCAGTTGTACGGTTTTGTATAGGAGAGAGTTCTTAGCCACTGTAGTTGGAGAATTTACAAGGCTCTAGAGTAATCTGGGATGGATAGAAATGTAGCTTGTATAATGATGCTGTTGCAATTTTGCTTGTTACTAGCAAAGCTCCTTCCTCACTAATATTTTCCATAGCTAACAGAATAAGTGTTTGTATCTGAGTTACTCACAAAGGACTGAAATAATCGGACTATTCATTAGTTGACCTTCAAAAGTAGCTCATTAAAAACGGTGTCTCGATGGCTCAACGCTGTCATCCCAAATCAAGACTTGATTGTGAGTGGGGAGAGTAATCTAAGACTGTACCTGAAGTGAAAGATTAATGTCTCAAACTGGGTGAAACCATCAAATAGGTAATATTTCTTTTTTTCTTTTTTTCCTTAAAAAGTAATTACTGGTGGAGTAAAGAATACATTGAGGCATTCAAAGATTTAAGATGACATGAAATCTTTGGAGTTAGAGTTATAAAAGTTGATTTATTCCAGAAGATCCAGAAAACCGGTTCAGTGAAGCCATCTCTGTATGTTGAGATTGCTTCAACCCAAGTCTCCAGGATACAAAAAAAAAAAAAAAAAAAAATCAGCATTGCAAGGAAAAGGCTATCTAAGAAAAAAATCTTTATGTTAAGGCTGAGAATTAAAAATAAAATAAAATAAAATAATCCCTTTGCTCCTGAAGCTAAATCTAAAATAATCTGCAGCAAAAGCCTTTTTGTTTGTTTGTTTGTTTTAGGATTCCTCATCCTTTGAAGTGAGGTGTGTGCTGTGTTTAATAAAGATTATGTGACTGATTTCTTTTCACATACCTTCAGCTCCCTGCGGTGTCTTTATGTGTTATGTGTGTATGAGGGGGAGGGTGTATATTAAAGCTCGGTTTCTCTGTGTGATGATCACCTGTTCTTAAAAAGGTATGTATCAAACCCTCTTGGAAATAATGTTAGGGGTCCAAAGCATAATGCAGAAAATGATGAGACTGTTCTGCATGTAATCCATGCAGTACAGTGAATAGCAATGAAGTGGGGAGGATAGGGCCCCAGGCAAGGTGAGAGATCTGCTCAATTGTTATATTTCTCAAGAATTATACTGCAACTTAATTCTGATTATGGACTACGAATTATGTCCTGAAGTAAAGATGATGAGTAAACAAGAATGAGAAGGAATCTTCTTTTTGTGATGTGTATGCGTAAATGAGCTCTACAAATTTATTTTATTTCCCTAATTGATTTCATGGAGGACTCTTATTGAGTGAATATGGGAAAAGCAATTTTTATACCAAACTTTAGCATAAAGTAAGTAAAGCAAATGATTACTAGAGGTCCTCAAGGTAATTATACTACAAGGGAATCAATATAAAACCATATTACGGTGTTTACTTCAGTTATGGACCCGTATGTGTTTGGTTGGAAATTGTTGCAATCTTGCTATAAACTAAACTGAACTTTGCTTTCAAAATAACAAAAAGGTAAATATTTTCTATGTCAACATCAAAATATTTAAAAACTGAGATCTGAGAACACAATACAAAAAAATTTGTGTTAGAATATATCTGGTATGATAATATGACTTCCTATGGCCTGTGCAAAACTTATCATGTTCTTTCTCTTGATTTTTTTTCCCTTTAGTTGCTCATCACATTACATTTGGCGTACCTGTTTTTCTGTCCTCCAGTCATCACTCTGTATTTACATGTCCTTGGGTTGTCTTGACTATTATTTGGGTTTTAGAAACCAGTGTTTTCAAATCTGTTATTTCCAATTTACCATATTTTAAATCAAGCTCATTGTCTACCTTGTTTAAACCTCTTTGTATTTTCTCTTTTGCTCTCAATCAATGGCATCACAACCCCATGATCAGATGAGCTGGAAACCCAAGTGTCATCATGTGTTCTCCCTCCATCTCAACACCCAGCTTTTGTCAATATTCAATGTTCTTTCCCTTCACTACTACAAGTCCAGATTCAGGCCCTCCTCCTTTTCACCTGAATGTTGCCACTGCTTTCTAACTAGTTGCTAGTATTTTACCACTTCTGGTAAAACACATGCATTCTGTGGCATTGTGTTCATAGCCTGTCCCAGTGTGGCCCGTCCAATCTTCCACCAGTTTTCTGCATCTCTCCCCAGGGCCTCCCTCTTACTAGTTCTCTGGTGATAGTGAACTTCTAGGAGCTCCTTAAACTTTCATATTTCTTGCCTTTACACATCCTTCTCCCTCTTCTTGGAAGGTCCATTCTATTTTAATTGCTCATTGGTAAGTCCCTTTTCATCTCTTTTGTCATTAGTTCCACTCTTTCACCTCACATCCCACACATCATGTATTACTGATGGTCTGTGCAGTGACCCTATTATGTGGCCTGTGTCCTTTGAGCAAATGCTACCTTGACATGAAACTTCTACAGAGAAGTTAATGTTAGTGAAATGCCAGTTGGGAATTAAAGCATAGTGTTTTGAGAAGTAAAGTCCAATGACCTTGTAAAGAACTAGAAACTGTTAACAATGGTGCTCTCTCAATGGTACAGGCATAATTGAGGGATATAGTGTCTATGCCAGGGTTTGAGCTCATGGTGTATTGGGAGTTGAAGAGTGGTGACCTTAGTGGTCCTAGTGGAGGTGGGAGACCCACACAAGATAGGTCTACCTGTCTCAAGGTGCCAGAAAGGTAAAAGCCAAAGAAGCACGTATAAGACTGAGTTTTTAGAAAGTATAAGACACTGAAGATCAAAGATAAGATAAAAAATATAAAAACCAGGTTTAAATGTTGGTGCAAGGTTGATGATGAGTTGAAGCTGATCCAGGAATCAGGTAGAAATGGAACTGAGTAGGAGCAGGGAAAGAATGGAGCAAGGGGATTTCTGGGCCACAGTCAGTATCAGGCATGAAATGTCCTTAGCTTGTCTTTTTTTTTTTTTTTTTTTTTGAGGGTACATAAAGCATGAAGCTTGGGCACATTGAACTGACACAGGCCACTGATTTCAGCAACCTCTGGTGTCCCATTTCCAAATTCAGATTAAAATGAGGGAAAATAAATCCTGCTTTGCTGTCTCTAAATAATTGGGATTGGAATTGGACTATAGGGCTTATTTCTAAGGTATCTTTCAGCTCTGCTGTGTTACACATCTATGATTTTATTTTTATTTGGTTATTTGATGTGAATGAGAATTGCGTTTTGCTAATTTCGAAGTAAGTCATGTCAGCATGGTTTTTCTCTGTAACTTAGTTTCTGTTTTCCTTTTAATATTGAAAGATTGTGATACATATGCGTAATACTGTAAATTAATAGAAATTACTGAAGTCTTTAGAATTTCTTGAAATTATACAGTATGATTTTTTGAAAGCTCCACATTTTCTAAAATCAAATTTGTCATGTGACACTTTAGGTATTATGAAGAAATTCAGTGGACTTATGTTTTGGCGATATACCTTAGATTGTGATTTTATATCTTGTTTTCTTTTGGTAGCACATACACATATATGCTAACATTAGAAGGACTGTGTGGAAGTACAGGCCTTATAAATACAATTTGATGATGGAGAAAGTTAGACATTTAAGTCTAGAATGATTGGTATAAAGTACATTGGATAAAACTGTGTAGTTGAATTTCTCAAATGATAGGAAATAGGCTGTAAAGAAATATATGTAAAATAAATCAAGAGCTGTTGGATGTTTACTTGTCGCTATAAATTATTTCGGAGACAGTACAGATAATCTGAATGGAAAATTGTACAAAAAATGTCTTCCTCTGAGCCATTTGTACCAGCTTTTTTGTAAAATGTTATTTACCCAATGATTTTGTTGTATCTTCTCTTGCTTTACTCTTTTACCTTCTTCTACTGATTCCCCTGACTTCAGACCTCTGTAAGAACTTCCAGATACGCTCTCCTGGCCCATGAAATCAAGTATGGGTGAGACCTGGTGCAGAGCAGGAAGGCGACCCATACTTGGTTTCAGAGGCTGTGAGAATATCTACGGTTTTGAGATGAGAAAATGCCACACCTGTTTATACAGGACTTTCAGAGAACAAAAACTTCTGGGCAACCTAGTTTATTAAAGACAGAGACAACTAAGAAGCAGAGGTAAATTCATAATGAATTCCTACACTTCTGGTCCAACAGAATTTTTTAGAATTTTTTAAATAACAGGAACCAGGTTGACAGATAATGATTTGACACCTGTCACTGATTTTTAAAACATTGTACAAATATGAAGCTTCTACCTCCTGAAGGACATACCTCCTCCCCACACTGCTTGAGCTGTGGTGGTCATTTTGCCCATGGTCCTGGGCTAGCTCTTTGGGAGCAAACAGAGATGCACAGGCAAGAAAAAAGATTTGATGGGGCCCTCGTTTATGCTTTGGCATCTACCCACACTTTTTCTAACCACATCTTTTCCGCATACCCAGTACCAAACATAGCTGATTGCCTATAGGATCAAATATCTTGAGTTAGCGATCTGCTAGAATTTCACTTTTTTTTTTTCTGTGTAAGAGTTTGGAATATGTATATTGACTGGAATATATATACATTGATTGGAATATATATATGGATAGATATATATGGATAGATACTTGGCTGCATGCATTGTATCTTTGCTGGTAATTCATTTATAGACTATATTTGTTGAGCTGGTATTTGTTAATTTTTGTTTGTATGTCCTACACTTTTTAACTTAGTTTAATTTTGCTTGGGGTGGGGCATGGTGGTGTTGATAGAGGTTCTCATCCCTTAAGCTACAAGAACCATTTCAAAATTGCTTTTTATTTTTTCAACCAAAATTCTGAAGACCTGGATCCTTGGCATAAACATTTAAGCTAGAAAAGCAAGTTCTGCCAAGTGTATGTTACGTACCTCCTAGCCATGGATTTTGGTAGGCTTACTTAGAGAAATATGAAAGTCGTTTCCAATGAAGACCTATTCTGTATTGCCTTTCTTGACTTTCGTATTTATAATACATTTTCTATTTACGAATGGTATTCCTTTGTTCCACTTAGGATATTTAATCTATAACAATCCAAAATTAATAAAAAAACACATCTCTATTTTGTTGGACTCTGATACTTACAGGAAATTCTTTGTCCAGGCTTTTTTTTGGTTGAGCAATGAGTTGGAGCAACTCAGCTCCCTTTGAACTGTCTTCTCAATTAAAGAACCTCTCTTAGATGGTCTAGAGAAGTGCTGTTCAGTAGATTTTTCTGCAGTGATGGAAGTGACCTATTCTATTTTAGGTCTAACATGGTAGCCAGTAGCTATGGGACACTTGAAATATGCCCGGGGCAATTGAGGAACTGTTTTTTGTTTTGTTTTATTTTGTTTTGTTTTTCCATTTATACAGCTACATGTGCTTAAATAACACTGTATTGAATAGCACAGTTCTATAATATGGTAGTCATTTAGATAATTTCTTTTAGGCTAAAAATTCACCAAATCATCTTTTTCAATTCTCTTATGAATGGGCTAGGTTTTGGTTAGTAGTCTAAGCTTATATATTTTGGAACAATTTTAATTCATCACCATGTGCTTATATAATCCACTGTCCACAAAATAGTGAACTAAAATGATTTTCCAATTTTTACACTAATTCTATGGATGTCACTTTATTTTTAATAAAAACACTCATCAGATTTCCACTGAATGCTAAAAGCTCAGCAGTTACCAAACAATGACCACACAATAATTGACTTTGCCCAGTATTGCATAAACTACTCCCTAAGTTACAAAAGAAAGGATTTGATGTGATTCCTCTTTTCAACAATCTTACAGTATTGCTGAAAGACAAAACTAGCAGGCATGAAATAATTAAAAATCAATCAGTGCTAAACTCTATTATGCAAAATAGGAGTGTAAGAGAGGGTGAATCAGTGTAACCATAGCAGCCAATCTCTGCACTTTAAAGTCTAAAGGATCCTTAGAAATCATGTATTCTGAATTTTATACATGACAAAATTATAGTTCAGTGGGCTTACTCATTTAGGATTTCATAACCAGGTAATGACATGTCTAGAATATGAATGGAAGGGTCTTCTGACCCTCAAGCCATTGGTCTTTCCTAACTAACTACTTTGCCTTTAAGACTGCTGTCCAGAGAAGATTGTTTTTAACAATTCACTAAGAAGAAAGCTTGAGGTCAAGCAATTATAAAGCAAGTTCCGTTTTAAATATCAGTTTTCTCTATCAGAGTGCTCCCCAAACTTTAGTTATTCCCTTAACACATTCATAAGTTTTGCCATATCCTTCTACCATCTGTACTATTATGTTATTTTATTTGTTTTAAATTTAAATTTATTACAAGGAAAATGGAAAACCAATATCATTTGTTGTAAGCAAAGGTAACTGGGAAATAAATACCTGGAAAATGAAAACTAAACTATGCTATAAATTCCCAGCCAGATACTTTGCCTAAGCCAGAGGCCTGTTTTCTTTCTTATAAAGGAGATTAGTGAGTGTTGGAAAAGCATTAGATGTAATAGTTGCACATTATTATAAAAAGCAATCCATTCCTTCACTTCCAGTTTTAAAACTGTGAGATTTACAAGGTCTCATTGCTGAATCTAATACCTTTCATTTCACACCCACACAACCATGGCTGTTTTGTTACTGCTGAAGGAAGAAATTAGCCAAGGACATTTATGTCTGTACCAGCACATAGGCATGTCTGCATGAGTTTGTGTATGTGTGCTCCTTGGTGGTGGGGTTAGTGGTAGTTACTTTTTAAAGTTGTGTAGTAATTGTGTTAAGTGTTCTGATTTGTTCTCTTGGCTGAAAGAAAGCTTGTTTTATCTACTGGTTAGTGCTTTTGCTTTTATTGTGGTCTTCCCCTATAGGGAAAGTAATTGCATAATTAATTTTATTTTTTTAAATGTTAAGTAAATGAAATTTGTATAGATTCTCTCTTTATCTACAAACATGTGATTCTTATCATTCACTAAGTGGGAAAAAATTACGGTTGTTAGTATAGCAGTCAGGAGCCCATAAGCTACTGGTTTATGGAAGTGGTTTATTATGGGAAAAGATGACATGCATATTTCTCTTAAAAGTGAAAAGGGTTGTCAAAGTATAGTTAAAACGTCTTAAAAATTTGACTTTCATACAAGTATCAAGTAAGGATAGATTATAGCTGATTTAACTCATTAATGAGAGAATGCTTAGGAGGTAGAGCTGGTTCAAAGAGCCTTGGAGGAAGAGAGACTATATAATTGGTTGGGAAAGATGTGAAGTTTGCTGAGTTAGAGAAAATACTGATGAAGGTCCAAAAGGGCAATAAAGTTATAACCTTTGAGTATATCTTTTCTACCCGAGAGAAATCATTTTTACCTCTACCAGACAAAAAGACTATAAAAGTAATTTGACCAGTTCTGGGTACTTACCAATAGTAAATAGTAAATGAAACAATAGTGCATTTCCAAGTGCAGTACTTCTTGTACTTCTTGGAAATCTAGGTGATTTTGTCCCCAGCAGATATTTGGCAAAGGCTGGGGATAGCTTGGGTCTTGGCAACCTTGAGGGTACGACTAGCATCTAGTGGGTAGGGTCCCATGCTAAACATCTTACAATGCACAGGACAACTCCCTTGCCTCCTCTTACACTCCGAGGAAAAGATCATCCAGCCCAAAACCTCAGTGGTGTTCCAATCGAGAAACTCTGCCCTAGAGAATTGAATAACCTTTGTGTAAGCTTTTTAGGATACCGACGTGACCCTGAAAAGAACCACAGTAATTTTTCTTGCCTTCTTTCCAAGTTTTGGGTAAGTTTTCTCAACAATGTAATTCAAATTTTGGGTGTGTGTTTTTTTTAAATATACTTCATTTATATTTTCTGAACATACCTAGAAGAAGTAGACATTGTGAGCTGGTCTAGAGCTCTGCCCTTCACATTTCTTGTCCCTTTCTTTCGTCCTATGGCTGCTTTCTTACATTTGATATTTTTTATCTTAAAATAAATGGTAAAGAAATGTTAAAACATGCATTATCTGTCACTGTGGCCATTTTAATGAATGCTTCATTCCATTTTCTACAGGACGTTTTTCTCAGCTGACTGTATCTTTTCCTGATTGACACTTACAATTCTTGAAAAAGAAGTAGAGGCTGATGCATAATAATGCAGGATAAGAAAGATGTGTGTATTAGTAAAGCATAGATTCTCCCTATTTCTGACTAAATTTCCTCTATAGTTGGAAAGTTAAGGAATACTGACATATTCTCTATAAGGAAATATGGAACTGAAAGCATCATACCTTAGTCTTTTTAACACTTCAGTGGATTGAACTGAGGTCAGAAATCAAGGGCGTTCTTCTCTTATACACCTAATTTAGTGAAAAGTTAAAAACAATGGGAAATCTGTTCATAATCTACTTGATAACCGAGCAGGAGCCATTATCATTTTTGTATATTAGTTCAGGCTTTTACAAAGTACTAGCTTCATGGTTTTTTTTTTTTCTTCTTCTTAACTTAATGTGATTTAACTCACTAATGGATGAGACAGAGACACACAGAGATGAAGATGATAAGGATGAAAACATCAAAGAAACTCTTAGACTAGTACCTAAAGTCATAATTATGGAAAAGGTGTAATTTTATAGACTAGTTTTTCACTTAATATTACACTATCAGCATTTTTTTCATGTTGCCATATTGTCTTCCTGATTATCATTTTAATGGTGTGATTTAGATGGATTTAAAAACAGCTCAAGTTTCCCACAGAAAATATGGTATCATTTATGATTACATCTCTACATCAATTTATGATTACATCCTACATGAATAGGATCAACACTCTTATACAAGAGTTAAAATCTCCTCCAAGTCATAGCACAGCACCTGCTACTTGGTAGGTGCTTAGAAGATGCTTGTTCCTTTTCTTCTGTTCAAATCCTACAACTTTTATACTGGAAAGAACCTTGAACATTTTAATTAAGTGAAGCCTAGCTAATTTAACTGAAGTAATGTCAAACTCTATACTTGAACTGAAAAGATTGGATTCAAATTCTATCTCTGCCCCTCATTGACTGCATGATGTTAGATAAGTCACTCTACATCTTAGGAAATATTTCTGTATACAAATGGGGACAGTTGCACTAGATAAATGTGAAACATTTCTTTAAGATTTAACATGTTTTGTTTCTGTCCAAGATGTCATGCTAACAGAATTAAGATAAAGACCCATGGTCTCTTAAAGAAAAAAAAATTAATAAAGTGAATCTTAATCTATCAAATAAGCTTACTATATGAGGAGCCCCAGAATACTATAAAGTAATACACATTCGTTTGGAAACAGAAAAATTAACATCTTAAGAGCCCACTGTATATTAAGAAGGCCTTTAAATATTTTATGTAGGTTTTCGCTGTTAACCCTCAATTATGTTCTCAGGTAGGTAGCATGCTTCTCAGTTTATTTGAAGAAACTGAGGAGGTTATACATTGTCCCAGACAAACCATCAGGTATACTTTACAATATATCATGCCAATGTTTAGAAAACTGATATGTTCATTTAAAAATGTTACTTAAACCTGCAAGTCACAGTATTTTTCCTTACTTCTTTAAAGTTCTAAAAGGACCTTTCAAGAATGGTTTTGTGGACTATGCCTATTTTAAAAAAACTCTCCAAGAAAGTGGGAAATCACTTCTTTTTTATCTCCCATGAATTGTTTCTATAGCAAGGACACTGTAAAAATCATTCTTCAGGAAATGTCCAGGTGTGAAGACTGGGTGGATCTATGAACTGGAAACTTAGGTGATGTGGTAGAAAACATGCCAGAGTTGAGGCCAGTGTTCTACATTCCCAAGAAAGGATCATCCAGCCCCAAATCTCATAACCTGGTGTGTGAGATAACTAATTTCTAGAAGGCCATCTATAACTGAGGGAGATTTGCCAGGTGATCTCCAAACATTACATTCTGTCTTCTGCCTCTGTCTCTCTCTCTCGGTGCTGTTTGGTGTGTAGTGGGCATGGAGGTCCACATTTCTGTTGGCGAGCTTTCAGAATCCTCTGTTTATTGATCCCCTGTCTGATACAACAAGTTCCAAATCTTTTTAGGTTTTTGTCTGGCAAATTCCCTTTCTGTCTAGACTCTTCCTCTTCTGTGACTACTCCAGGTTTTGATTTCCACTCCTTTTTTATGTGTTCTCTATCTACTCAAAAGAATTTCCACAATTGTAACGAGAGCTCTCATGCAGAGATGGCCCTTTTCTCATTCTGTTTTTTTGTGGTAGGTTTTATTAGTGTTCTACAATTCCAATGATTTCAGTGTCATTTCTGAAGAGAGAAGAGATGAATACATGTAGGGGTACACTATGTTGTAGCCTTGGAGAAGTAAATGGAGAATGGAGATTACTGATAAATTGTGATGAGGCAAATAATGTCACTGGAATGTTCCAAAGGAAATGTGCCTGGTGGGTGGTGGGCATGGGAGGAGAGGGGGTTGTCCATAGATGGCTAGAAAGTATCAAGCGGAGAGGGTGCAACTAAGATGAACCACACAAGAATTTTAGTCTTATTTTTTTTCACTGTGAACATTTGGGTGAGATGGTAAAGTTATTCGTTAACTCAACAGATAATTACTGACAGCCTAGTTTGTGTAAACTCCACCCTGGCTGCCCATGCTGTAAAGACCAGTAGGTACAGGTTCTGTCTTCCATTTGCTCGTGGCATTGAGGTAGAGTTAGAGGCTTAAACAAATAGAATAGAAATACAAAACGGTAAGTGTTAAAGAGGAGGTATTATAATTTAAAAGTAAGTCACTTCCCAAATTGAAAAAGAAATCTTGTAACACATATTCTGGTTAATATTTTATAGAGTAGATGCTAATTATTTTTTCACTAATCAGGAGTTTGAAAAATGTTCATCAAAGAGTGGCTTCTATAATATGTACATAAACTAATCAGGGGTTTGAAAAATATTCATTAGAGAGTTGTTTCTATGATACATCCAATCTAAGATTAATATGTGGCACATGATTCCAAGAATTATGTTTTGAGTATCTAATCATAAGGCATAGGAGATGTGGAGCTTTAGAAGGGAGAGTTAATTATGATTGGGATTCATTCCTGTTTTGGAAAATACAATAAATAAAAGGCAGTGATGCATCATTATGAACCAACTATAACAGCTCAAGGCATGGACAATGCTGTAGGAGGAGGTGTGTTTTAATGCAAAGATAATGTCTTGCAAAGGTGGAGGGCACAGGTGTCTCTTGGTTTAGAGAGGAACATGGGTTCTTCAAAGGGTAGACTCTCCTGAAGTATTCCTAAATGCCACAACTACTTACATCCAGGCTTTGAAATGATCGGGACTGTAGAATATGCCTACATGTAGATGGGATCTCCTGAGAGGAAGAGGTAACTGAATAAACATACCAATGTTACTAAATTGGGATTTCTCTGCCTCTTACTATTACATTATCTGCTCACACAATTTCCCTTACCCTGTAACAAGAGAGGGTCCACCAAGGTCCATAACCATGTCTCCCATCTTCTACAAATGCCTTCCAGTGATCTGGAGAATGAAGCCATGAAATGGGAAACATTTACTTTCAGGCACTGCCTTTATTCATTTTTAATAAGGAATTATTAGGAGGCCCAACTCATGCTGTTATTAATTTCAAATTAACACTCAGACTATGTATGACCTCTTTAAATCAGCTATTTTCCAATTCATTTATTTTGGCTGTAATTATGACTGATTGCTCAATTCTTATTGGAATAGCTATAGTGTGATTTAATTTTAGCTGAGGCTTTTACAGTAATAATTAGGGAATCTTCTCCACATAAATGTAGAAGAAACTTACTTTTACCTTATAGCATTAAGATAACAGACTTGGACACCTGACATACCTCCCCTTACTGCATTGTGGAAAATAATTTGACTGTTTATTCTGTGACTGTCTAGGCAGCTCCAAAATATTGAACTTTGTTTGATTAAAAAAAAAAAAAAGAAATATATCAGCCCTGATATGTTTCTTAATGTCAGTACTTAATTTATTGATATTATATGTATATATGAATACATATCCACATATAGGTACATATAGTCACTTATATTAAGATACCCAGAGATTGGAAGCAAGTATTCCTTAATAATATTTAAAAAAAAAAGCCCCATATCAAGATCTGTGTTGTGTTCCCATTCTGAAAAAACAGACACCACTTTTTTTTTTCTTATTGAACCTAGAAGAGAAACTTCATGGACTATTTTCATTATGTTAAAAACCTCAACCTTTCTATTTGACGCTGTTCTCTATTTAAACTCATCCTTTATAGTCTGACAGAAATCCATTTTAAATATTGTCTTGGAAGCCAGATTTCTGATTCTTTCCACTGTTACTAGACCTTATTTGTGTGTGTGTGATGTACTGCACAAATTGTCTATTGATATGAAGCAGGCTGTGGAACGATTTTTTGGCTTTGATCACTAGAATGAATCGATTTTTAACCAGCCCTCGATATGGCAGCAGTTGCTGATGTTGTGTGTCTAACAACTTCATTGAAGGGCTGCATTTGATTTGCTGTTGCTAAGTGCTCTCTTTCAGTGAGCTTGTCTGCGAAGACTTCCTCAACCAACTGAAGATCTTTTATCGGGTTAGAAAATGCTGTTAAATGTTATTTACTGATTAAAAAATAATTATAAGCAGTCTCCATTACACAGAATCATCAATTTGCCATTAGTGCTAGTTGGTGTAAGCTTAGAAAATGCAAATGAAACTCAAAACCAGCTTTCTCAACAAATGGTCTGATTAAAATAAAAAGGTATTTGTTCACTTTAAATGTGCAAGGTTAGTGGCAGAATCTATTGTGATGTGACTTTCTCTTAGTGCTTGTTATGTTTTGTGTTCAGCCAGTCGGGTCATTGTTGTCTTCACAGAAAAACCATGAAATTGGAAGTCTCCAGAAATGTCAGCATCCTAGCGTAATTGGAAACTTGAAATTATAAACCACTGATTAATTACGTCCCAGTTGCAAGCTACACTGTGGACCAGTATGCCAAGCTGAACAATTAACTATTATCATCAGTTTCCTGAAAATAGCAATATAGATAGCATTTTAAATCTGCAAGAGGATTGTCAGTCCCTTTTCCTTTAATCCTTATTTGATTTCTATTGTCAGTTAAAAAGCCAAACTAGGTAAAATGTCCATATAGACAAAGTCTTTTTTTTTTTAAAGCATTCTCATTAATATCACTGCAAGTTGTATTCATCAAAGTACTTTACTCTAATTTTCCTTTTAATCTCTGTTAAGACATTAATGCATTAGGGGGTTTATGTGTAAGAGTGTGTACGTGTCATATTAGCTCTTTGGAGCATAGAAAGGGCCTGTTTTTCTAAAAAAGTTTTTTGCCTAGTTGTCTGGTATCTTGGTATTTTCCTTTCCTTATTGGATTCCACTAAGAATAGAATGTCCTTTAAATATTTTAACAACATAACCACAGACTATTCATGATTTCCTCCTTTCATTTAAAAATATAGTTTAGCTTTTTTCATTAATCTCGAGATTTTCATCTTGACCAAAGATTGACGATTTTAAGAGTATTTTTGACAGCCGTGACTGTCAAGAATAGAATAGAATCAATGACTAAACTGTGTAAATCTAGGAAAACCAAACTGACATAGCAAGGAAAAAAAATATATTTCTAGTTTAAGAAATAAATATGTCAAACTAAAATAATTACATTTGTCCTTAACCCACTTTCCTGAAAAGCTATCAGCCACTTTAATGCCATGAAAGAATTCATATCAGGGAGAGAACCAACATTCTGCAGTTTCAGAAGCATAATCGTGTCATTGATCAGTATAAAAATTCACTCTCCTATTAAAATAGTTTAAATTACAGAAGGGTGGAAAGAAACCAGTGATAATAAACTTTGAGTTTTGTTTTGTAGGCAAATCAAGTGTGAATGGGAATCAGATAGGGGCAAAATTGCTTATAACTTCATACTTACTGTTTTTCTTCTTATCTTTGTGTTTAGTTTTTGTTTTGTGTGTTATATTGACCAGAGTGGGCCAAAATTTTTCCTGTTAAGTATGTAATGAAGTGCCAAATGTGGTAGGTATATGAAGCACTATTTGTTAATATTTTTCTTGTCAGCTTTCATTTGGCTCTTTGTTAATAAGATTGATCAAAAGAAACAATTCAATGAATTTCTATGTTTATTCTGTTTCCTTGGGTGGTCTCTGGGTTTCTGTATTCTTTTAGAAACATGTTCATGTTTCATTCTTATACATGTAAATATAGAGCAAAATTTAGGGGCTAGTCAAGAGACATGAAGTAGAGTGTTTGCTTTTATCTGCCTGTTTATTCTTCAAGTTAGCAGGGCATAAAAGGCCCTCAACAGTCTGGCTCTGGACCACCTTTTCTGAATGAAACTTTGTTCAGACCCAGAACCATAAATTTATAATGATTATCCATGCAGTTATTAATTATATGAGAGCCCTTTATTAAGACCTCTTGGTCCTCCCTAATTTATTCACCAAATCACAGATGCTTAATGATTTTCCACTTACCTTTTTTCTCAACAACTTAGATTAAAATTAGACCCTCCTTTTAAGTCTTTTCATTTCCCTTCACTCTTCCTTGGGAAAGGAAAAATACTTTGTCCCAATTGCTACATTTGAAGACCATCTTTTCTTGAATAAGTTTTTTCAGAAAAAAAACAAAGTTTCCATCACTGTTCTAAAATGGCAATTCTATCTTTCTCTCTGAACACATGTTAGAATAAAAGATGCCTGACAGCTGATTAGGAAAGTGACATATATTTTACTTCCTTTCAAATGAAACCTTCTAAAACCGTATTTACTTACCAGGGTCAGTGACAGCCTGTCCGGCAAAAATAATTGATATCCTTTCTGGTTATTGTAGAAGGGGAACAATGAAACAAGAAAGACCTTTTTCATACCTTCAGAGATGAAGAAGTTGGAAGAAACTGATTGTCATTGAATTAAGGTTTTCTTTTAGGCACATCTGGGTGCTAACACATTCTTGTATAGTTGTAGGAACTCTTTGCTTCACTAGTGTTAATAATCAGGCTTTGTATGTGCTGTTTTCAGATATGTTTGCCAGGGTAACATGCATATTCTGCCTTAGAGGTAGGGTAAAAAATACTTTAAAATTAGCAAGTTTATGCACCATTATATATCCCTGAAATATTATTCAAGTGAAGTATAGTGCATCTTTAGTAATTCAGATTAATATATCCAGAAGTCTTTTCTAAATGAAAGCTCATTTATTTTTGAATGAAATTTAAACTGGAATGTTGCTTCTAGTATTTATAAGCTAACTGATCATAAGGAAGTTTGTCATACCTTTCAGGATTTTTACTTTTGACATATATAAAATAGAAATATCTGTAATACCCACATCATAAAGTTGCATGCTGTGAGCTTTATCTACAATCACGTAAATATGCTTAATTATAATGAAATACCTTTAAAGAAACATGGTTTTGGCACAGATCTGTACAAACAACAAGAATACAAAACAATTTTCTTTCTTTCTCTTTGTTTCTTTCTTTCTTTTTTTTTTTCTGAGATAGAGTCTGTTCTTTTTATTTTATTTATTTTTAAGGATTTTACTTATTTATCAGAGAGAGAGAAAGAGAGAGAGAGAGAGAGCATAACCAGGGGGAGTATCAGGCAGAAGGAGAAGCTCCGCTGAGCAAGGAGCCCTATGTGGGACTTGATCCCAGGACTCTGGGATCATGACCTGAGCCAAAGGCAGACACTTAACCGACTGAGCTACCCAGGCGTCCCTAGAGTCTGTCTGTTCTGCTTTAAGAAACAAATAAAACCTATTTGATTTTTTTCAAAGGATCACAGCCAAGGAGGTCAAATTGTTTTTTTAAGCACCACAAACATTTTTAAGGGAATATTTACAATGTTAATTTCTTAAAGACTTTGTTACAAATGCTTTTTTCTTCTTGGCACTTCAACCCAGCCTAGATCAAACAATCATCTGGAGAAGTATTAATGTATATATTTTCTTGGCTTTTGAAGTGCAATCACAAGTCAGTATTGCTCATTTGAAAGCTTGATAGAGTGAGGTTATTCTCTGTTCTAGAAACTAGTTAATCTATGGCAAACCCAGAGAGCAGGAACTGAGCTACTCTGCCAAATTCCTTATTTTCTAGGCACCTGGAATATCCTTATTTCTATATTAAAGCATTCTTCTATGCATAAATCAGTACATGGCAGATGCCATCTGATTATAGTGTGGTTGTGGGGCATCTGTAGAAGTCATGCTTTGTTGACCTAATGGGAGCTCTGTCTTCAGAGAAGTAGAAAATTGGTTGTTTCTGTAGGTTATAAATTTCCAAGCCATTGCTTGCCACCTGAGAGCATTAATCCCATTATATTGGTTGTTTCCATAGTTAAGGAGTGGCTTGTCAGAATGCTAACTGTCCATGTCTCTTCTCCAAGCCATTAGGTAATAAATTGGATATAATGTGTAATTTCTCAGGATTTTTTTATGTAATGAAAGATATTATGTTAAAGTCTGTGCACTAAAATGTTCTTCAGCCATCTCATATAATTTCATGTTTTTTGACCTGCAAAAACTGCAAAAACTCTGTTTCCATCGGAGGCTCCATTTTGCCACTAGGTTTATCAGTTTTTTCCCCTTAAGAATGTTTGACTTTGGGGAATCATATATAGTTGTTGTTGTTTTTTTTTACTTAATTAGATGCGCATTTTATTATATGTGTCTTTGAGACTTTTAACACTTAAATAGTAGTTCAATTTTTAATGAATCTTGAGAGATCAGGAATTTTGCTTAAATTTTATATTGTTGAGCCAATAACTTTTTGATGGACATCACTTATAATCTTGAAGCTTAATACTATATAAATCACAAATAAATTAATTAAAACAATGAATATGTACATGTTTTAAAAGATACAGTGTGTTAAAATGTTTCATATTTTCGGCATATTATAATCTGTAAAACACATTCAGTTATATTATTTCACTTATTTTACATTATTGTTTGTCTCATTATGGAATTTGTATGACCTGTCTTATTTGTGAATGGAAACAATAGAAGTGAGGAGATTAACTTGACCCATGAAAGGTCACATGCCTAGTTGGGAAAACAAAGGCTAGAGCACAGATAGAGTTGAATATCATCTCTACTACAGGACATTGAAAGTAATGCATAGTTCATCAGCGTGGTATTTTATGTAACATATCAAGCTTTCTTTCTCAATAATGTGGCCATATGTTGCTATCTGATAACATGAATGAATCATGTCGCTGAAGAATTTTGCAGATAATATCTGTGCAGTTTATCCACTGCCAGATTTTCAGGTTTGGAATCTGCCCTGGTTCAGGTATAGGCATTTGGTGCTGCTGTAGGGAAAAAAATGTGAATAAAGACTTCCTGAACAATAGCAACAACAGCAAGCCTCAACTGAAATGTTAGATGCCTGCACATAAAACAATGCTATTTTTTGACACAGACCAGAGTGAATTCTAAAGCATCCACCATATTACCAGTTGCAATTCACTTCATTATTATTATTATTTTGCTCCCTTAGGAGAACAATGTAATTTCTATCACTGCAGATTCCCAAAATAAATTATTGTAGAAAAAAACCACACAGTTTCCAATAAAAATTTCACCACCCTTTTGCATCCCCCTTGTTTTGGTTGAGAATCAAAGAAGAGAAACTGTTCCCAGTGGAGAAGTCACAAGGAAGGCTTTATGTAGAAGCCAACGTTAAAATGTTGCCAACAGGCAGATGGAACCCAAGTCTGAATGAGAAAATTCTGAGCCAGGCCTCTAGCTGTGGCTTTAATATAGCCCAGTTGTTCCCTGATTTCGCTGTCTTTATTACTGGGATTTCAGTTATTTATGAATTGAATTCCCATGTAGTTATCTTGCTGTTATTGTAAAATGCCACATGATATTTTGTGCTAAGTCAATAAATGCCTCGTGCCACCACTGTATTTACTTTGGGTTTGTAATCTCTGTGCTTTTACCCTTTTTCTGACATTTTCCAAGTCTCTCCCTGCAAATCGGCTGGCCGTGGAGCGGTTCTTCTTTTCAGCAATTGACGGTCTGCTTCAGCAGGCCTAACCACCAATTCACACCCCAGGGGACTATCCTCCCCAGGAAGAGATTTGCTATCAGTCATCTGACACTTCAGTTACTTTAAAAATTACTCCTAGGATTTGGATTTCTTGAAGGTAATTCTTAGGGAAACATGACAAAATATTTGTTATTTGAAGCTTAAGCTTAAAAACAAGGGAAGCAATAAAGTAGGATCATTTGAATTGAAGAGAGGGACTATCAAGAGGCCATGGGATAAATATTCTAATTCAGAGGCTTCAAACTTTTGAGCAAGATCTATAATAAGAAATATAATTTACAATGTGACTTATATTCATTTATATACTATTATTAAAACCAAAATTTCATAAGCAATACTTATCCTTGTGACACGAATTGTCCAAGTGTAATCTCTTTTAAAGTTAAAAACATGATCTTCATACAAAAATAAAATGAACACATGCCAAGATTTCATTCAGCTCATTAATTATTGAGGGAATCAGTGAGATGTGAAGATTGGTTAACAGATCATTGAGGATCTGGGTATCCATAGGGAATTTAATAGAGATATTAAGATTGCTAAGTTAGACATAAAACTGGTTAAGGTGTTACAGGACAACCGGTCACAACCTATGAGACTTTATTTTTTACTGGACAGAGATTACTTGCATAGCTACTATACAAAAGTTCGTTAGTGTGCATGTACTTTCACTAAATCCAGGACCCTCCATGAATAGCGGAGTCAAAGTTTAGTCCCCTAAATAATGATTGGTTGAGTCTATTAAAAAAATGTACCCATGTGATGTTGAAAGACCATATTGCCCAACTTTCTTATTCATTTCTCCCAAATTTGCTTAATTCTTCTTAATGGGCTGCATTCTGATATTTTCTATTGTGTTCTCTTTCATTTTTAAAATTCTGACCAAAGTTAAATTAGAATGCTCACCAAATTATTTTCATATCCCATTAGTAGGCCATGACTCATCATAAATAATATCACTCTAATGTACAAATAAGGACACCCCCAAACACCACCAGACAGAGGCAAGTTTCTTTCTCTGTTTTATGAATACAACAGTAACAAGGAGAAGGAGAGGTTGGGAGTAGAAGGAGGAAAAGGAAAAGGAAGTGCCTATTAACAGATAAACTGAGGTATGTTAAAAACTTTAAGACTTCATTTGAGCAAAAAAAATTCTAATAGGGCAGTGGCAAACCAAAAGTGGTTAGGAACACTCTACTAGAAGAGACAGCAGAAAGACTTATAGAGAAAATGTGGAAAGACTTTTTTTTTTAAAGGAAAAACCTAAATGCACTGGAAACTGGGAAACACTGGGACAGCGCTCCTGCGCAAAGAGCAATGGCTGGGCAAGGAGCTGGAACCCTTGGATTCGCACCTGGCCCTGTGCCAAGTGTGTATACACATCATCTTGTGTAATCCTCTCAGCAGTTCGGTGAGGGGAGAGGGCCACCACTTTGCAGATGAAGAAATAATTTCAGAATTGTTAAATAACTTGCCCGGGGTCTGGAGGAGTCCTGACTTGAACCTAGAAAATTATGGAGAGAGAAAGGAAATTATTTGACTGGCTTTATCTTAAAGCCTAGTTGGCTGTTCGTGATTGGTTGTCCTGAGTGTTTTGGTTTCATGATACCTTCTAAAAAATGAAATCTAAATGTTAACCTATTTGCACACATTTAAGTAGCTGAGATCATAGGTACAACATCCCTACCTGTGTCTAGAGAATTTTGTAACTGCTTCTTTTCTTCTACATACAGTTCTATATTAAAATACTTAAAGATGTGACAGTTATTATTGCTAATAGATCATTGCTGTAAAATGCTCTAAAATTTGTAAGTTAAAGAGCACCATTCTGATAAAAACGTACTGTTATTATATAAGATTTTCCACCTGTGGAGGTTTCTAATTATGCTTTCCGTGCATTAAAAAAAAAAAAAAAAACAGCTAGAAAAGCTGATAAATGGCCAACAGCTACTTCCCTGCTGATTATACAAAATTTCATTATAGTAGAACATTTAACAATTTAATTCCAAGCTCTCTGAGGAATAGTCTGTTAAATGCTTTGCTTAGGTCTCTTTTTAAGCACCAAATTTTCAGCTTAAATAAAAGGTACATTGAGCCTTTGCCATAAGCAAAGTTAAGTCATTAAATTACAAGAGGTGAACCTGAAGATGACAGGTAAAGATAGAAGAAATAAACTCAATCAAAACATGCCCAAATGTTTTCTTCTCCCCTTCTCATTCTTAGAGAGACAATAATTGTTGAGATGGAAATGAGGCAGTTTCACTGAAAGGCTACTCTCCTGATTGCTGAGAGAGAAGTTTTAAAGTTCCCATAAATATTAAAAAAAATATTCGAGGCATAATTATACCTTTTACAGAGTGCTTCAGACAGTTGTAGTAATGGGTCTCTTGAGTTTTCTTTTTTCCACTGCCTTCTTCCACCTCCACCTCCTTCCCTGATTCTTCTGATTACATTAGAGAAAAGAAAAGGCTTCATTTAGGCACTAATGTGTCTATTGTACTTTCTGATTCGACACTAGGCAAATGCTATTCCCCTATATTGTAACCGAAAAAGCAGGCCCAGATCAGTTGTCTTGGGACCTCTGCAGGCAGCAGAGTGATACCAGGGCATATGGAGGTAGAGTCTATCTGAGAACCAACAACAGTGGAGCCCAGGATGACATACCAGAGGGTATTTATTCACAGCTTGGAAGCATAAATCAGAATGGTTTATAGCCATTATAATTCCAGGAATCTTCCTTTGGTTTTCCATTATGTACCTAAAATCACCACTATGCCTACCATTTCCTGATGCTATGTTTTAGGGATCTAATTCTCTTCCTTTCTAAAGATGCTGGGCGAAGAGTAGTTACTTCTGTTATACCTAGGAATATTTTCTTCTTCTGTTCTCACTCAAATATACTGACCCTCTGCTGTTAACCCCTCCTTAGTCATATTTCTGTTCTACTTTTTACCTCATGCTCTAGCCACAGCACACACCACATACCTTCCTGCTCATGCAAAGAGCAGAAGACATTTAGTGTAGAGAGAGTCACAGGTTTGGAGTAAGTTCAACCTCTTCTTGGATCCTGGCGCTTCCCCTAGGCTTGACCTTGTAGGAAAGGAAAAGACACCTTTTCTTCTACCTTGTTATGTTCAGTACCTAGGGCAATGCAAATTAAAGTGACAAAAGAAATGATTTAACAAGGGAAATGGTTTATTTCGTATACATATGGAAGCCTTCACAGAAAAATAGTGAAGATCCAAAGAAGTGGCTAGAACCTGAGGCTTACATACCATTTTAACAAAGAACGACAAATTTATGGAAAAGTGACAAGATAAAGGAAAGAGGTTTAATGGGAGGCAAACTGTGGGAAGATAAATTTTTGAGGAAACTAATGGAAGATAAAGGTTGTCTAGTAAGGTTTCTTATAGATACTCCTTAGTGCCATCTCTGGGCTGGTAAGAGTCTAGAATCATCTATGGTGTAGGTAAATGTAGTGGTGAGGAGAGAGTAGAGAAGAGAGATTTTTTTGAGTTTTTTTTTTTCAGGTTTTTTTAGCTAAAAATAATGCTTCTGCCAAAGTGGTAAATTTTTGAGTGATATATTCTGATCCCCTTCAAACTTAACAAGGTTACTCACTTCTTAGAGCCTCAATATCATACTCTGAAAGAGAGTAAAACCTTATGTGACTGTTGCAGAAACAAATGCCTCTTACCCCTGCCTCCACTGGGCACTGCTCCCTTTTCAAGGCCTCTAAGAAAAGTGCTTCTCTATTCCTAGTATTCCTGGATTTTACTCTTCATTCTCTTCTTTGTTTTTTTTTGTCTATTAAGTTAACTCAATATCTTCCAGTTGGGCAAACCCACTTAGAGGTTGGGGTGGGAGGGGAAAGAAGCTGATGAGGGGTAAAGACAATGAAGTGGTAGGAGACTGAGGAAATGTAAACACTTACCGTTTTTGTCCTGCCCCTAAACATGTAGAAGTTATATAGTAACCTTCTCTATAATGCCCCCTTTATCCTTCATTCTTTCCATCCAAAATAGTGCAGTTCTGTAAGTCTTCGAAGATCCACCTCAGATATCATATTTTTATTTAATTTATTTGAGCTCCTTAGCTGGAAGTACTTTTCTCACCCTAAACTTCCATGGAGTTTTTTTGTTTTGTTTTTTTTTAATCTCATTTATTTGTGTTTATTGTCTTGACTACTTTTCACACTTCAGGATAGGTACGTATCTCAAGTTTTTTGTTTAACTGACCTGTAGAACAACATCTCTTCCAGTTATCACACGAGAATTAGATAAATAATTGCACCTAAGTGACTGAATTTGAGTTGGAAATAGAAATATTTGATTTAACTAATCATTACTGATGGCCAGCATCCTAATATTATTATTCTACCACCAATAAATGTTGTAGAAGGAAAAAAATTCTGAAAGATTAATTCTTTGGGCCCATGTTGAGTCTTGTTGCCACTGAAACTGCTCATTGTACCAATAATTTAGCAATGTGAGAGATTATTTTTCTTCTGGTTGGTAGCAATTCTGATAACTGCTGATTTAGGCAGAATTCACGCCAGGAACTTCACAGTGAAAGCTGCTATACCATCACTAAATCTGTGAGCCCCCTCATCTTCCAGTTTGGGTTTCAAATGAAGCTCTTTTTATTCTTTCACACTGTATATACATTATGTTTAAAGTCAAAGTAGACCCTCCCCAAATCTGACCTTTTCTCAAAGTTTCAGAAGTTGAATAAAAGGAAATCAGCGACTGGTTTCATTTCAGCTGAATTTCCCATAGAAGGACCAAGGAGAGTTGTGGGTCATGTTTTATGTCCTTAGACAAGAATAAATCCCTGATAATCTATGACTTAAAGTAAGATAAATTTTACTGTTATGGCAACTGGTTTGTGTTAAAATATGATACTTTACTATAGGTCACTGCTTTATTTCTTTAAGATTTTTTGTGAATTGTCTTTTTCAAAACACCAAGAATACATCTGAACTAGGAGCCAAGGGCATGAAGATTCTTTTAAACTGAAGGCAATCTAGATACTGCAGGATCAAGAGAAACTTTTTGTCCCCCCATTAACTATACGGAAGAATCTAAACTTCCCAGAATAATGGTTATTGCCAGAGATTCATTTTATCTGAGTGACCCATCTCTATGGCAGGGCAAACATCTAATTACTAAACATCCATTCTTCTTATTGCCCTGTGAAGTGTGTTCCTTCCTTTCCAGACCCCCACCACCTTCTCTTTAGTTCTGGGTGTGCCTGACTGTCTTTGGAATATCCATGTCTGTGTGGATTCCCTGTACATACCAAATTAAATCTGATTTTCTTCTGTTAATCTGTCTCATGTTAATTTGATTCTTAGTCTAGCTAGAAGGACCTTGAGAGGACAGGAAATTCTTGTTCCTAGACAGTAGTTTACTTCTTTAATGACCAAAAGGACAGTGTGCCCTATATTTAAGAAAAAAAGACAGTTATGCTTTGCTTGGTGAGAAAATAGATACACATTTTTGAAATTAAGCTATGATTCAGTTATCTAGAAGATTAGCCAATAAATGCATTTGTGTTACTGTACTTGATTCCATTTGCAAATTGGAATTTTGCAAACAAAACCCACTTGCTACTCTCTTGACACCATTGACTTTGCACAGTATATTCAGATTATGCTTCAAGGGGAAAAAATGAAAAGCATGTCTTTCTTTCCCCATCTATCTCTGTCTTACCTTAGATTTATGTTTTCATTGTGATTATTCTTTTAAGGGAAACCAGAGCATGAATGATTTTCCTCGTAACATAAAAAATTCTGATTTAATTGTTTTTAATAGTTGATTCTGGTTTCTGACTTCAATGGTGTTCTTTTTGACAAGCTCCTATTTCCTGATTCCCCCTGCTCAGCTTCCCATACTGTAGCTTGACAGGAAGATATTAAAAGACTGATGAAAAATTGTGTTATGCCTCTAGCACCCTGCATTTTACCTTAACAGTTACTCAATAATTATTTGTTGAATGAGAGCTTAATTTTCCCTTTTATGTGAGACTTGCTGTGTGGCAGAAGGCAGTAAGCTAGAGATGGTGGCTTATAGTGTAGGGCTCGTGAAACCTGTAGGGCTCATGAAACCGTACACCCAACACCAGTGAGTGGCGAAGCACAGAAAGCAAGGAATGGAGAGTTTGTGCCCCTGACTGGGAAATCTCAAGAATATCATCTGGCCATCCAGAATCACTGGATTTGTGAGATTTATGAGGTTAGTGATAACCCTTCCTTTGTTCTTGTCCTCTTCTATCTTACACATCTTACACAATACCTGGCATCAGGGCATAAAAAAATGCCATTAATGTCTTACTATTAATACAAACAGAAATAACATTGTCTAAATGCAAAATGGAATTAAATAATTTTCCTTTTAATCTCTGAAATACTTTAGGTTAATCTGGAGTATTTTGAAAGATGATTTTCTTTTAAAAGAAGAAAGGCTTATATATATATATAAAATGTTTATGTATAATATAAGGATTTTAAGTCTATCAAAAAGTTACTATAGGACCAATAGCAAAGTTGCTTATTTATATTTAATCTTGAGTAAGTGGCATAACAATGACTCACACTGTGCAATGAAATATTTGGTGATACAGACACAGAAGGACTTTTTAAATTTCTATTTTGGGAGCAAAAGTAGGATTCCTAATCAGAGTGGCACCCTTTAAAGTCATTCAATTGATGCCTGTGTATTTAGGGAGAAAAGAAATGAGGAACATGAAGAGATTTCCTGTGAGAGTTAGAGTGAACAGTGATTAAGCTTAGAACATAAAATTACCATTTATGATTAGTTCAGTTCAATTAATTCCATCTATCTATCCATCCCTTAATTCATTTATTCAATCAACCAGCATTTATTGAAAAACCTATTTTGTGTCAGGCTCTGGGCAAAGCTCTAGGGATGCAGGGATCAAAGACACCATCAAAGAATTCATGGTCTTGTGGTAAAGACAGAGATGTAATTGCAGTACCCGAGGGCAGCACGAGTTTTATGCTAGGGAATAACAGGGAGATCTGGAAGCACATAGACCAGGCAAGTGGTGCAGGATGTAATTCACATATAATGTGAAAACCACATAGAAGGCAAGAGAATGAGGTGCCAACAGTGACCAAAACACAGTGCTCTCCAAGATAGGAAAAGTTCCTTGCCCTCAAGATTATAATTCTTATTTCTCTTAGTTTTAATGCATATGTGTATAGGCAATCATCCTTGAAGAGTTTTTTTAAAGATTCACTTATTTGTTGGGGGTGGGGGCAGAGGGAAAGGGAGAGAGAGTCTCAAGCAGACTCTGTGCTGAGAGCAGAGCCCGATGTGGGGATCGATCTCACCACCCTGAGATCACAAACTGAACCAAAACCAAGAGTCAGGTGCTCAACAGACTGAGCCACCCTGGTGCCCCATCTTTGAATATATTTTTAGCTCTGAGTGGCTTCACTGAAGTTTCTGGTGATAAACACTGGATATGTAATCTTAGTTTTCCAATCGCTTGTTTATAGAGTTCTGGTTTGCATACTACCGTTCCCCTCTGCCAAAGAATGTCATCACTATCGTGATTTTTGCTCTTTGCTATATTCAAATTCATCCAGAAGTCCAGAAAGAAAATCCAACCAACTAATGTTAAGTTTTGTAACTGTGACATGTTTATAAAATTTTTCATATTATCTATGAAATGCTGTAATCCTGTTTGTCCCAAGAAAACTCTTGCATTTCTGTCTTAATTAAATCTCTCAAACCAAGCAGGTTTCTGCAGGATATAATCCATTCATTCAGGTGTGAAAGGCTAGGACCTATTTACATATTCACAACCCTGATAGCTGTGTTTGGGATAAAATGAATTTATTTCTGAGTTGTCTGGGTTCTGCAGATATTGCAATTACTGTTGTATATTCAAACTTTCTCCTAAAAGACTCATTTAGGACAGTTCTGGAAAATACTGGAAATGTGAAAATAGATTGTAAGCTCTTGGGGCAAAGACCATGTTTTGATTTTGATTCTCTTTACTGCTCTGAAAGTGCTGTGTGAGCCTAAAGCTCCTTATAAATATGTAAATAAAAATAAAATGACTGGAGTTAAAAAAAAGAGACTCTTCTTATAAAAGGAACTTTATGAAAGAAAATAACCAGATTTAGAAAATGCAGTCATTGGGAAAGAGTGTTCTGGATGATATAGCTCTAGTTTTAGTTTTTCTCATACTCATCACAATGGGAATAATATTTGCTTGAAGTTACAGTAATAGTTTTCAGTGAAAGAGGCTACAAGCACACCAGTAATTCAATACATGGCAAGTAGAGTAATTATAGTTCTGAGTTACCTTTTCAGTCACTTGTAGTGAGGAAATGACAGAACACTGAGGAAGGAGAAGAAACAGAGGAGCAGATTCAGAGAAGGATAAAACAGACACACGTTTGAGCTTAGCATATTTGAGGGGAATATCCTGTGGACACTCAGAGGAAAAGTGGTTCGAAAGAGTTCTGGGAATTTCTTTAAAAGTAAAAATACAACTGTATTAAAGGCAAGGCATAGAGATAACCATGCAGATGAAAAGAAAGATAAGAAAACCATAGGAGGCTGCCATCTGTAAAGCATAGTCTGTTTTTAAGATCTGAAATGCAAAAAGCAATTATCTGCTGAATAGAACAAAGGCAGATCAGGAAGGACGAGAGTTAGGGAACAGCAGAAGCCTGCGGGGCGGTCAGAGAGGCCAGGACACAAAATGAGTTCCAATTAGAGCAGGTCACCAAGGAGAAGGAAGAAGCCTTTCATAACACATTTGAAACAAGAACAAGGCAAAAGGAAGTACAGGCTCCCCAGTTAACAAGGAGGGGAAACAAATAACATGACACAGAGAAGCCCTAGGTTTTATATCTATTTATTTTTAGATTATGACCATGAAAAAAAGGCATCTGCAATAGGAAACTCTGAATACAACCCGCAAACAGACTTAGAGATAGTCATTAAAGAAAAGAACAAGCAATTAAAACTTCACTCATTTTAGCTAAATGCAATAGATTATCTGTAATAATCAGTGAGATGGATGAGAATATTCTTTCTGAACACTTTATTGAGTTGTTGGAGTTTGGACAAAATTCTACAAATCAGTCTTGAAGAGAGCTTTTGAGAAACCTTACCCATTATTATCAAATAGCTGGAGATGCAATCGTTGAAACTGATTTTAAATGTAGGAGATGCTAGAAATATGTACCTTTTAACCAAAATTCTTTCCATTCTTAGAAAGAAACTGGACCATTTCTTCCCAACTCAAGCATTCATATCTTTTTTTTTAATTTTTTATTATTTTTTTATTTTTTAATTAACAAATAATGTATTATTTGCCCCAGGGTACATGTCTGTGGATCCTCAGGCTTACACATTTCACAGCACTTACCATAGCACATACCCTCCTCAATGTCCATAACCCAGCCACCCTATCCCTACCCGCCCCTACCCCCCAGCCACCCTCGGTTTGTTTCATGAGTTTAGGAGTCTCTTATGGTTTGTCTCCTTC
>CM052898.1:106457529-106535548 GCA_028534135.1 Potos flavus
GAATTCTCCCCTCATGGTCCACTAGTTGTTTGTCTCTCTTTTTCTCTGCTTCTTTATTCTCCATCATTTGGTCTTCTATATCACTAATTCTCTCTTCTGCTTCATTTATCCTAGCAGTAAGAGCCTCCATTTTTGATTGTACTTCGTTAATGGCTTTTTTTATTTCAACTTGGTTAGATTTTAGTTCTTTTATTTCTCCCAAAAGGGATTTTATTTCTTTGGACAGGGATTCTTTGATATCTTCCATGCTTTTTTCGAGCCCAGCTAGCACCTTGATAATTGTCGTTTTGAACTCTATTTCTGACATATTACTAATATCCATATTGATTAGGTTCCTGGCCGTTGGTACTGCTTCTTGTTCTTTTTTTTGTGGTGAGTTTTTCCGCCTTGTCGTTTTGTCGAGATAAGACTAGAAGAATGAGAGAACAAAATACTAAAAGGGTGTCAACGACCCAGAAAAATTAGAAGGGAGCAAAACCAAGGGTTGAAGAAAAAAAAGGGGGGAGGGGAGGGAAAAAAAAATATAGAAAAAAAAAAGAAATAAAATAAATTAAAAGAGAAAAAGAAAGAAAAAAATATATATCTATATATATTAGACTTGTGATTAGAACAGAGCCCCACACCTGATTTTGGGTGTTTTTGGTCTGTTAGAAGAAACTACCTCCCAAAATTTTAATGAAAGAAAAATTTATAAATATACCAAAAAAAAGGGTAACCCTAGGAAGGGATGGAATATGAGTGTAAAGATAAAAATTAGAAAAGATTCTAAAAAAGGGGATTGATAAGAGGTTGTTTGAAAAGAGAGGAGAAAAAAAAGAAAGAAGAAAAAAAAAAGAAGAGAAAAGAATGTAATCAGGCTGGAGATTAGATCCAAGCCGTGTGCTAGATTTAGGGTATATTTTGATCTATTTGAAGAAAATGTATCCCAAAATTTTGATGAAAAAAGAAAAAAAAAACCTATATGTATACAAAAAAAATAAGTTTAAATACAATGCGGGGATAAAATATGTAACTGAAAATTAGAAAAGATTTTTAAAAAGGTGTTGATTAGATACTAGTTAAAAAACGTTAAAATAAGAAAGAGGAAAAATAAAATAAAAATATTAAAAAAGATAAAAAAAATACAGTAAGAAAAAAATAAAATTTAAAGAATTTAACTCTGAAAGACTAAAGGGTCGTGGGAAAAAAAAGCCATGAATTCTATGTGTTGCTTTTTCCTATCTCAGGAGTTCCACCATTTTCTTTGATAGGTGAACTTGGTCTTGGCTGGATATTCTTGTTGATCTTCTGGGGGAGGGGCCTGTCGCAGAGATTCTCAAGTGTCTTTGCCCAAGGCGGAATTGCACCGCCCTTGCCAGGGGCCGGGCTAGGTAATCTGCTTGGGTTCGCTCTTGTAGTTTTTGTTTCCTGAATGCCTTCCATACAGCTTTGGAGGAGGGGAATGAAAATGGCAGCCTCCCAGTCTCTGGCCCGTAGGAGCCAAGAGCTCGGGGCCCTGCTCCTCAGTGCGCCCTCGGAGAAAAGCAGTCAGTCCCTCCCGTCTCCCTGGTCTCTGGCCGCGCTCCGAGCTCACCCGGCCTGTGACCGAGCGTTTCTGTCCCTGGCACACGGCCGTTTGGAGTCTCCAATCCCAGCAGATTCCTGCTGGGAGCTATCGCACCGCTCCTCCCGGAGGAGGAAGGAGGGGGTCTCTCCGGATCTGCCCCTTGTGGGGCCCCTGCTCGAAGAGCAGCGGCCCGACTGTGCCGGGATCACAGTTCAAGGTAAGCCCGAGCTGGTAGCTCACTGTTTGGCTCGGTCTCTGCCGTTGGCTTCCCTGTTCTGATACCTGGGAGCTCTGCCACCCTCAGACACCCCCGGTCTTTCCGTGACCCCACGGGTCCTGAAACCATGCAGTCCCCTCGAGGGCTCCACCCCCCGCTTAGCCTCTGGAGCGATGTCCCTCAGTGGAACAGATTTCTAAAAGTTCCGATTTTGTGCTCCGCTGCTCTGCGGCTTGCCGGGAGCTGGCCCCTCCTCCCGCAGTCTATCTTCCAGTCGCTTTGGATTCACTTTTCTGCATGTCCTACCTTCCGGAAAGTGGTCGATTTTCTGTTCCTAGAGGTGCTGTTCGTCTTCTCTTCTATTTCCTGCTAAGTTTGTAGTTGTTTAGAGTGGTTTGATAACTATCTAGCTGAACTTCTGGGATCAGACACTATCTCCGCCCCTTACTCCTCCGCCATCTTGCTCTTCCTCTCTCAAGCATTCATATCTTAATTAGTGATGAACATAGGCTTTCTATTAGAAAATTAGATGAACTAGCTAAATACCTTTCTGAAAATTACAGAACTTTAAGTTAAATAGGAAATATGTCTATCTTTTTTTATATTGTTTTCAATTAATACAATACAAAGGATAAGTCTAGTGATTAAGTTTTACATCTAGAAATACAAGAATATCTAAAAATAATGTGATGGGTGGATGGTCTCTAGTCCCTTCATAATGAACACATTTTATTAAATATTTATTAAGCCTCTCATATGAATATGTCACTGGTTTACTGAGCAATTGAACTTAGTAGAGAGTAATATGAAATGGTTTTATTCTCCCAGTCTTCTTCTTCAAGCATACTTTTTATGTCCCCTTTTAGAGCCTCTTAATTTGGGGAGGTAGAAGACTGTGATGATTAATAGTGAGGACCTGAACTGCCTGGCTCCAGCATTTGTTAGTTGTGTGACTTTGGAATAGTTACTTAACTTTTAATGCATCAATTTTCACATCTATAAAATGGGAATGATTATAGTACTTCAAAGGAATTGTGAGGAACCATTGAAGTATTTTATTAAAATTACAGATCCTAGTACATAGGAAACACTCAATGTTAGCTATAATATTATCTCAGTCAAATTCCGTATTTTCCAGTCAAGTTCAGTTATTGAAAACTCAATCCAGCACATTTTTTTTTTTAATTCTAATTGCATCACTTTGCTTCTCTTTAGGTTTAACCCTAGATTCCAGGGAACTGCTTTAAAGAAGAAGGCAAGGTCTCTTTCAATCTTCTCTTAGGTTCTACCTCTCCTAGTATAAAGATAAACATTTGGGTTCTTGAGGGAGAAAAGAAGGATTCCCATAAGAAAGCCAGACTTGGGGCTGCTGCCACAAAGAGGGGATTGACACCGCAGGTAGTAGCAGGAAATGTAGGAACTGTATGCAAGAACCCCTTGCTTGGCTTTCTCATGGGGCACATATATGTGGTCTTGGGAGAGGTTACTGTGGAATTTCCCCAAAGCATATTTCCCTGATAGAGATTCTGGCTCCTGCTTGACATCTTTGGTACTATTTCACATTTCCCCTATTTCCTGTTAACTGGGAAACCCCATAGCTGGGGTCTCCTCAAGAGGCAGGCCACAGCATTGGGAAGGCACAGCCAAGATGCTATTTTTTTGTCTCTTGGCAATCACGTCATTGCTGTATAAAGTGGTAGAAGTGCAAACTACTCCACCTACCCTAAGCCATCTGCTTATCAAGATTGGGAGCCATTGGGTAGCAAAGCTAACATGACAATCTCAAGAAGTCTCAATTGTTGGCAGTTCTTTTTAGAACACAGGATACTAAATATCTATTTAGTCTCAGTTTGGGGGCTAGTCACCAATTCCTGGCAGTAAGAAAGTCTCCTATCAACTTGCTATAGATACACAGATCCATTAATTTGAGGCCAAGGCTACTAAGTGTAGTCTTAACTTTAGAGACTGTCTTAATGTTACATTCCCCTCTGCTGTTGCTCAGTAAGGACATCCCTGTTTAGGTACTCCATATCTGATTTATCACTCTCCACCTATAAGTATCATATGTGAAACTCATTTTTAAATGCATCTTGGGAATTCCCATTAAGAACAAGTGATGCAGAATGACTTATGTGGGTAATTTCAAAGATTACAGTCTATTACAATTTTCCCAGCCCACACATGTGGTTTAACTCCATTAAATATGCTTGAATAGCAGGTATTTTTAAAAAGATATTTATTAGATTTATGGGCAAAAAGGATAAGATTGAGAAGGTTCCAATCACTGGCTCCCCATTCCTGCACTCCTGGTCCCAGATCTCCTCTCACTTATCTGAGTGCTAGGGAGGAAGGAGGTTGATTTTGATGCAAATGGCACCTGCTGTATCACTGCTTGCTCTTTCCATCCAGTTTTTGTAAGGTAGAACAGACAGTAAGCTGGGATCCTAGGTTATCAAATTAACAGCAGAAATGTAACATCAGCTTGACAGCTCAAGAAATAGGACACACATGTTTTATAGTGCTCATCCCAGAACTTTGTTGGTTTTGGGTAGAGGCAGTTTTTCATTGCTCCCTCACCCCTGGAACTGATAATCTTTAAAACAGGTTGTTTTATCTTCTTTATCCCAAGATTCATGTGGAGGAAAGGAGACCTGACATTATATTATTTGGGAAATTACATTTAATGATTCAGAACTTTTAAAATCTGGCCTTGATTCCTTCCCTTTAATTTTCAAACAAGGGGGAGTAAATGCCCATGAGAAAAAATATCTGATACAGACTGAAATCTGCTTCAGCTTTTGTACTCTAACTGACAAGTTTCCCTAACAAAAAAGAAAACTCTAAGTAGCCTTTTCAACAAGACACTGCCATTTCTCTGGTACTTCCCCTATTAGCTCATTATACCAACTTTTCCTTTGATACTGCACAGTATTCCCTTCTCAATAGAAGTCCGATGTGAGAAAATTGGGAAATATCCCTTTATTCTTATAGGACTGATTTCATTAAAGATCTTTTTATGTATTGGCAATCCAGCCTTGCCATTTTAAGTATGACTCAGAGATAACACTGATGAAATTAAAAGGCAAGTCTAACACAGTTGTGACTCCCAGAGGCATAGGACTGCTGAGTCATGTCGAGAGACTCCCAATTAGGAATTAAAATTCTTGGTTTCTACCAGTTCAGAAAGACACTCAATCTCTCTAGACTTCAGCCCAAAATGAAGTTTAGTAGCTCTTTCCCATAGCTATTACTTTAGTCTGGGTCTCAACTCAAAATTAATCTTGTATTTTGTCATTTGTGTTTCCAAATAAAATTCATAATGCTTTAATAATAGTTAACATTTATTCAGTATTTACTATGTGCCAGGCATTGTGTTAAATAATTTGCATGCATTATCTCACTTAATCCTGCCACACTAGGTAAGTGATATTTTATATTCGAAGAAACTAGTATAGGGGCCAAAGGCAGGCCTCCCCAAAATTGGTTACTTTGGCATAGAGATTATGCCAAGCCAAAAACAAAGCCCCTCAAATTAAGGAAGAAACTTTGACACACACTCCCCAGACACCTAACTGCCTTAAAGAATTTAGATAGAGGACCTGTCCCAGGAGGAGAGCTATCACCATAGATATCTACGTTATAGTATGAACTGGGTAAAGTAGATAGGTAAGAACCCAGCAAGGCCTATTTGATCAAAGCCCTCTCTATGCTATGTCCCATTGTTTCTGAATGGCCCAACAAACATTGGTTTACCAAATATTTACTCTTTTTCATCTTCCTATAAATTGCATTCCTTTCCTTTCAAGTCACAGATCCCTACACCGTTCTTAGTTCAGAATGACATATATACCTCATTCTGCCTGACTGTCTTTGGAATTACCATGTCTGTGTGGGTTCCCTGTACATACAAAATTAAATTGGATTTTCTCCTGTTAATCCTTCTCATGTCGATTTGATAACTTTTTTCTCCCCCACACTAGAGAAAATAAACATTTTTCTCAAAGCCTAAAAGTTTATAAATGGTAGCAATGTAGATCTATTTGGCTTTTGAGTCCACATTTTAAACAGATAACTAATATAGCTACTAAAACTACTTTAACTGTGTTCCATATCCCTTTATCAATTAGATCATTTATTAGAGATGGACACAGACAAAGTTGAAAACTTTAATGAAACTTTTCAGATTTACATTTCAAAACAATTTTTTTTTTGCTATGTTTCTCTGATAGTCCAGTAAATTCTTCATTTTATATTTTAATATTATCTCATGTATCAGAGACTCAGGTTCTCACACAGAATAAGTTTTCAAACTCATGGATGTATTTGTTTAATTTATTCAGTTTGAATTCTATTTTATTATTTTTTTTTCTCAGTTTTGTTGCTTCAGTTCTGTTCCTGTTGACATTTTCTGTTTTCTGCTCTTAATGACCTAGGACTTGATCTGTTGTAGTTTATTCATTTGTCAAACTATTATTAGGTATCTGTGTCAGTTAGTGTTTTAAACAAGTGATTGAAAATTACTACCTGAAAATGATACTTTTCTGTTGTATCTGTTGTTAATGGTTAATATCAAATGGAAAGAAAATTCTAATAAACTGCCAATTTATCTTTTAGAAAAATTGTATAACCCTTTAATTAACCAGAAACAAGTATAGACACTACTATTAATAACAAGTGTACCATTCACTATGATCTCACCATGTGACAAGTTACTCATGTGGAATATTCTACCAAAAGTTGCTGTTACCCTAGGGCTTCTCTTTTTCCTGTATTATGTTCCTATTTGTGACACAGAAGCAGCTTCATTGCAAAGAAGAATCAGATAAATCAAGAGTGGTTTAAACAGACCAGAGAGAAAAAGAAGGAAGAGGAAAAACGTTTCTTTTTGTGAGCATATACTCAACTGGTTAAAGACAAATTTTTCCCTTTCTAGCCCTCCCCAAATATCTGGAGAAACCAGAAATCTTGGGGTCATGCAGACAAGGTTTCGGCTAATCCAGGACTGCTAATGTCTAGGCATTTTTCAAGCTGCTTTAGGCTATTCCTGCCATCATTTTGTATCAGGGATTTTCTAGAATAGATTCAGATTTTAGGAGGATTTTGTGTGTCTTTTAAATAACTGCATAGGATGTGTGCCTCCTTTTTTTCCTTTTTTTTTTTTTTAAGATTTTATTTATTATTTGACAGAAAGAGACACAGCGAGAGAGGGAACACAAGCAGGTGGAGTGGGAGAGGGAGAAGCAGGCTTCCTGCTGAGCAGGGAGTCTGATGCTGGGCTCCATCTTAGTACCCTGGGATCTTGACCGGAGCTGAAGGCAGCTGCCTAACAACTGAGCTACCCAGGCCCCCCTTCCTTTTTTTCTTAATGCCAGTTTGTTAGAGCATGCTTATAAGTCAAATGAGAGCAGATGCTATAAAAAGGTGGGGGCACACAGTGAGAGGTATGCTTGAGAAACATGGTTAAACAAAATTAACAGTTGTGTTTCTGGCAGAATATCACAAAACTTTGGATATACTGCTATTTAAAGGGAATCTATAAGAGACAGATTAATGAGACTATTCTTTCCTAATATTTGACCACCAAAAACTTTTTCAGAAAGCAAAAATGGAGAGAAGTATTTCTAGGAATACTCTATGGAAAAGAAATGCTGTTATAGAAATAGGCATTTGAGTAGTTTTCACTTGCTTAAGTACAAAATGTCATATTCCCTCTGCTAGCCTAAATTCTTAGTAAGTATTTTCTACATATTTCTGATAGAGTATAATTGTGGTAACCATTTTAAAAAGCCATTGACAGTACGTTAAAGAGCCATTAAAATGTTCATACCTTTGACCCAGTAATTCCTCTTTGAAAAATATATCCTAAAGAATCTAAAATAGAGAACATGATATACAACTTCTTTTTAGTGCAGCATTTTTTAATAACACAGTATAGTACTAGAAACACCTTAAATGCACAAAGTAACAAAATTATGCTATACTAAATGGAATTATAATATAGTCATTAAAATGATTATGAAGACTAACAGTATGAAAATTCTTTTTTTTTAATTTTTTTAACATATAATGTATTATTTGTTTCAGGGGTACAGGTCTGTGTTCATCAGTCTTACACAATTCACAGCACTCACCATAGAACATATCCTCCACAATGTCCATCACCCAGCCACACCATCCCCCCGCCCTAGAAACCCTCAGTTTGTTTCCTGAGATTAAGAGTCTCTTATGGTTTGTATCCCCCTCTGGTTTCATCTTGTTTCATTTTTCGCTCCCTTCCCCTATGATCCTCTGTCTTATTTCTCAAATTCCTCATATCAGGGAGATCATATGATAATTGTCTTTCTCTGATTGATTTATTTCGCTTAGCGTAACCCTCTAGTTCCATCCCCATCATTGCAAATGGCAAGATTTCGGGTTTTTTTAGTATGAAAATTCTTAAGAGAAAGCAGTAACAAGAAAGATGCAATATTATATATACAGAATAATTTTATAAACCACAAAAGAAGTAAAGGAAAATTTTTCCAAGGAAAATGCAAAAAATGCTAATAATACTAATGGGGTTTTTTTTTGAGCTGGTAGGTTTATGCATGATTTTCTTTCTTCTATGTTCTAATTCTTTAAAACAATGTGGTTACTTTGTATTTATAATAGTACTTCAAAGATATTTTTGCTCAATAAGAGGAAAATTGAGGCAATTACCCTGTTTTTGTATTCAAACTTTGATTTCTGAATGAGCAAGATTTGTTAATTTTTCTGATGATAAACAAGGCCTGTCCTCTTCACCCAGTGCAGGCAGCCTGCCTGTGAGGTGTTAATTCCTCTAACAAGCCAAGGATACTTCTGCTCAGGCCTTCACTCATAAATGGGGAGGTTTTAGTATAAAGTTTCAAACATATGTGCTGACTAAATACATGGACCTCAGCATTCTCCTTTTTGTGCTCTCTATGAGTGATCAGATAATAAAATGCAAAATGAAGAGAAGCTGAGGCAAACATTTCTTTGTTATTTAATTTACATGAACTTTTTTTTAATCCCCCAAATGAGCTCTTTAATGTTTAAAGGTATTTCACACAGAATTTTTAACATCATTATTATTGAAATGAAAAGAGGGCAAATCAATGATAAACATCCTGTAGATGGAACACATTTGATTTCAATTTGCACCAAATTGTTAGTTATTAAACCCATTGTGAAGCTTTCTGCAACTTACTTAGACTTAAACTCCTCACCTTCTTGACTACTGAACAAGTGCTTCTGAGTTTCTGATTCTTTTTGACAATTTTTTCCCCATAGTATATGACTTGTCCTTTAAAGATGCACCAGAAACAAAATTTTCAGAATATGTCCACATTCAGTTTGACATCAGAAAATTGTCTATTAGTTTGAGTTTTGAAACAGAAGAACGGGATTGAATCATTTTGTAGTAAAACAAAGCTCTCTTGGCTTGTGGTCTTGGGAATATTTGCTTGTATAGACACTTCTCTTTCTTCAAGAGAAAACTGAGGTGACTTAGTAATGTACTTTGGATATACATTTTTACTCTGCTCCTATAAAACTCTCTTCAGCAATTTTTCAGTGACCTTGAGTGTATTTTATAATTCTGAAATCTCCTTGGGGAATGTTTTAAAGGTCAAACAAATTTAATCATATTTACCTCTAGAGAAATCAGGTAAATGATACTCAGCTATAGTGTAGAATACACTGAAGTACAAATAACTAAGAGAAACTTAAACAATTAACTAGTGGTTTGTTTTCCATTACAAGTGATCTAGGGGAAGGCCTGCAGGACTGGTAGTGGCTCAAGATTGCCTCCAAGTACCCAGGTTCTTAACTTTCCCATTTCTGCATCTGCAGAATGTTCATTCTCATTTCATATTTTTCATCCATGGTTTTAGGATGGCTTTTTCACCTCCAGGAATCTCATCTACATTCCGGTCTAAAAGATGACTCGTAAAGTAGGATAGTCAGTGCCTGTATTATCTGCCACTCAGTCACATTGGCCACCACCAGCTGCATGAAAGCTTCCAGGTCTCTATAGAAGAAAAAAGACAAGGCAGGGGTTAGGGATGGGTGCTGAGTGTCCTTGTCCCCAGTAACTGCCACATACCTCTCTAGAATACTACCTAAACCGCAAAATCATCACAAACATTTTTCCCAAGCCAAATTAGATGTCTCAGATGTTAAACACTCAAAGTTATAAATTTTGCTCTCACCCCCTCAAGGATGTTGCCCAATTCTTACCAGAATGGTTGCTAGGTGAGGAGGCAGTCAGAACAAAGAAAGAACTGTATGCACAGACAGGAAGCACTCACAGTTGGTAAATCAAAACTGTAGGATAAAGAAATATTAAACCAATCCTTATAGAAGTATTCAAGTCATGGGGTAGCTTGGGTTCATTTAAAATATAAATGAGAAGTTCTTTATTGTAGTAGAGTACACTAAATAATGAGCTTAATGTTGGTTGCTGAGTTCTCAAGAAGAAGGAAACTATGTTGAGTATTTTTTTTTTCTAATAAGGAGATAGCAGAAGTATTTATTTTCTATGTGTACCTGGTTGAAAATGTAACATTATGTAAAGAAGCAAACTCAGACCATCTAAAATCCTTTACTAAGTAGAAAAGAGCTTCCAAGACGTGTAGATTTTGTGAATCTCCACTTCTCTTACTTTTTAATGAGGAAATTAACATAGCGAAGGTGTTAGGGGGGAAAAAATCCACCTATGATTACTATCATTTCATACAGCAGATCATTTTAGTGTCCCAAAAAGGAATGACACAATCTTGGAGTTAAAATTTTTTTAAGCTGAGGAAGAGCTAAACTTCATGGGAAAAAAAAAAAATCATACTTTTTCCCTTAAAAAAAAAATCTGCAAATAAGCAAAAAACTTGGTCACCAATCATCACCCTTCCAGAGGTGGATGTTGAGGGACAATTGGCCCACTGCAAAGGATTTTGAATATCTGGGATTTGCTTGTTTTTCTCATCTTCTACAAGCATATATGCAATTCATTTCTGTTTGGTGGCTGTTGTGTCACATGTCAGTCACATGCATGCTGTAAAGTGTTGTGTGTGGCAAATTACTCCTTTCCAGTAGTCTGAAATAGTTGCCTTACTTTTAGGATAAGTCTGAAATGGCAAACAGTATACATGGGCCATCATCGACACATCTTATGCCAATGGCAAACTTATTATTCAGGGTAATTTTTACTTCTGACACCAAAAATGGTATCAGACCTTATCTTACCACAATGGTTAGGAAGCCACATTCAGTTCATTGGAGGTGACACATAAAAATCCCTTTGTCCATCTTGAGTTAGGCATTATCCCCAGAAGGCCTTTGTTCAAATGTGCTTGCTATGTGAAAGGGGAGACTTATTGACACATCAGTTCAGATTAATCAGCTGTTACATGGCAGAGAGAAGAGTACCACGGGAATAAAAATAGAAACCAATTATGTTTTAAGGCAGTGTGGGAAAAGGGCTGGGAATGGAAGAGAGACTTCCAAGGAGCAACGTGAAACCGACCTCAGAGAGAAGGTGAGCACACTATCACTTTGGATCCATCTGAGCTCTGTATACAGTTCCTTTCCTCATGTGGGAATGAGCACATTTGCAATGGCTTTGCATGTGCTTGTCATATTCAATCTGCATTTCCGCCAAATATGCTGCACAAACTATAAACTCTGGCAAATCTGCTATTGATCCCAGAACATTGATCCATGTGTATCTCTGGGTTTTGATGTGGCTGTTCTTAAGCCTACATGCTTAAATATTGCAGGTAATTGCATTTAAGTAAAACTAATATAAGAATATTGTGGAAATTCAGAAATACTAGCCATCTCACAAACATTCCCTCCCCTAAGAGTTCGTTCCAGAAATACATTTTTGTTTTTCCCTACCTCTCAAATAAGATTTGAGACTGATTTACTGAAGAAATAGAAGAAATATGTTGTAAAGCAGCCTTTCCTATACTTCTGTAAGGAGTATTCTTAGGATTAGAATAAACCACAGGGTTAAATAGAACAACTTGAAAGTGTTTAAACTGTGATAGGACAGAGATTAAAATATATATATATTTATTTATTATATATTTATATAAATATTTATTTATTGAATGATAATTTTGATTTTAAAAATCAATTTCATTTAAAATAAAAGTAGCATAATAAAAATAAAAAGTAGCATAAGGACATTAAGGATATGAAAAATAATCACCCATAATCTTACCATACTAAATAATACAAATGTTTTAGCATTTTGGTACATATCCTTCTAGCCTCTTTTTTTTCTTTTTTTTTTTTTTGGCCTATGCATTGCTAAAATATGTCTGTATGTCACTCACCCAACAAATATTTATTGCCTGAATTCTACATGCCAGGTACACTATGCTAGACAATTATGGGAATAGACATTGTTTTCACTTAATGTGATTTTATATTTATATACTTGCATGTATGTGGCTTCATAGTTTTTGAAACCTCATTCAACACAAATGTACTCAAATTTATACAATATTATTGGTTATTTATATTATTATTATTATGTATTGCTTAAAGTGTTTGGTTCATACTGACATATTCCTTTCCAAAAGTTTAGATAGCCATATGCACTTCTACCAGCAATATCTGAAAAAGCAAACATGCTTCCAGTGTACCTTATCTTACATTTTAAACTACCATCTTTTATAGGTTAAACATTCTATATCATTACTGTATTAATTTGCTTTTTTGGTTTCTGGTGAGGATGGGGTTTCTAAAATGTTTGTTAAAATTTGGAATTGCCCACTTCCGTGAATTGCCTCTATAGAATTTCTTTATCTATTTAGTGATTTTTCTTAATTATTATGTTTTTTTAGTGAGGATGGTGATCTGTTATTTTGATACATTTTTAAATATTACACTTTCTTCTTTCATTTGATTGATGTTTTTATAACATGAAAAAGTTTAAAAAATTTGTGAGCACAAATTCATTGATTATTGTCTTTGTGATTTTTCTAGTTTCTGGTTGTAAAAACTCCCCCTCTTCAGAGATTTAATGAATATCCAATTCCAGCTTTTCACTAGCTTGTTTTAAAAAATATTTAACTCTAATCCACTTGGATCGTTTTGGTAAATGGTGTGAGGTGAGGCTCTAAATGGATTTTCCCCAAGATTGCTATCATTTATTCAAACACAAATTATTGAATAATTTACCATTCCCTTGTGATTTGTTATGCTTTATCTATGATTCAAATTTTACAGAGAATACAACTATCTCTGGTCTAAAGCATTACTTTAAATTTAAATTTTAAAAGTCAAGATCCTTTTTTAAAAATGCAAAATATCGTGATACTCATTTCTAATGCAGGGTACACACATGCCAGACACTTTGGTACCTCTCTGAGGACAGAACACTGAAATCATTATTAGAGTATCAAGTGCAGAGTATACTTGCATTATTTCTTTTGAAGACAGAACTTTTAGACCAGCATACAAATGACAGGTTAGCCTCAATTGTGTCTGACTGTTTTCAGCAATGTTAAGGAGTGATATTGTAAGCATGAATATGCACCAATATTTAGCTAGAAGAATGTTGAGAGAAGTATTACTGATACTGTCGAAACATAGAAATGAACTAAACTCTATTAATAGGAAGCTCTTTATATAAATCATGATACAGTTCTTAAAACATTATGGAATGATGATAACCTGGAAAATATTAATGGAATATTATTAAGTATAAGTATTTTGTAAAAGAGAATGTACAGTGTGATCTCACATTGGTAAAATTATGTGCATATAGTATTATACAATCATATTATTTTCTTTGTCTATAAAGCAGAGGGTAAAATATTTGCAAGACATTTGATATGACTTTCATGAAGATTACCTGACTATCTCCATGTGGATGTATTACATGTATACATCAACACTAGGATTGAGCAGCTATCAGCACTGATTTTTCTTTGACTTTCTCTGATTTTTTTTTTTTTACTATAAAAGAGAATTGGTATGACCTGAAATTATTTTGAAGAGGTTGGCTTAACAGCATAAATACAGCATATTTCACTTTGTTAGGATACTAGGTTTTTGTTCAGAAAAGAAAACAACACTGGCATCAGATGTTACTGTCTTGTTTTTCTTTGTGCCATTAACAAAGTTCAGTGATAAAATTTCAGGAAGCATCCTCTCAAACATACCCCAAACATCATGCCATTAATTTCCTTTTTTTTTTAAAGATTTTATTTATTTATTTGACAGAGAGAGAGAGAGAGAGACAGCGAGAGAGGGAACACAAGCAAGGGGAGTGGGAGAGGGAAAAGCAGGCTTCCCACTGAGAAGGGAGCCCAATGCTGGGCTCCATCCCAGGACCCTGGGATCATGACCTGAGCCAAAGGCAGACGCTTAAGGACCGAGCCACCCAGGCGCCCCCATGTTATTAATTTCTAAATTCTGCAGAAGTAAAGGAAGAGGTTCATCCCAATAAAGAAAATCCCAGGGTTAATGTCTATCTTGAGCTATCTATGCAAAATTCTTTTTTTGGCACTTTTGCCTTGTTCTTACATCTGAGGAGTTATGTGAGAGATTAGTGGTGACAAGACCAAGCCATTCAGTTAATTCATTTGGCATCCTTTGAAAATTCTATCCTCATAAAAACTGTGTACTGAGTATGGTTTTGCTATTTTGGTCATTAATTGGTTGGCTGACCATTAGGGACATTGATAGTATTCTATTATGTCAGATAAATTTCTGTGTCCTGCTCTTAGAGCAAAATATTTTAAAAGAGCAGATTAATGGTGCAAAAAAGCCTAATTAGGCTCTGGAGTTCTCTACAAGCACTACATTTTCCTATGTAAAAAACCCCAGTGAGTGTGAGGAAGAGAATGCATATTTTATTTGGGCCATGTAAGAAATCTTCCTGCTCAGAAGGCTAGCTTTACCTACTGACTAATACAAGACATGACTAAAAAGTAATCAAGGAAATCCCACAGGCCACATGTAAAAATCAGTTTCATCACTTTATAGTCACATCTCATTTTTCCTTTATTTCATGCTGTGCCAATCTCAGAGAGGGCCATTGGAATTGGGGACAATAATTGATGCTTTGAATTCAGTACCAGATAGTGATATTAATATTCTCTTTTGTTAACATTGTAGGTACAGGTGATGGTGGCAGGGGGTGGGGAAGCTTACTTCTGTGTGAAGTGTTTGGGAGACTGGTATGAAAGGAAAGGTGGTTATGGTGAAGATGGGATAAGAAAACCAGTAAAATTCGTACTATTTCATTTTAAGTGTTGGATATATGCAAAGTGATATTTAAAATTATTTTGTAACTTGTATGGCACAGGACGTCCTGTGCCGAATTCACAGCAGATACCAGAGCTGTGAGGGTCCTCAAGGCCCCCTGCTGCTAGGCTTTAATAATTTATTATCTGGACTGGGAGAAGTCCAGGAGTTCAGGGGAGGCAAGGGAGCAATCTAGTGGGTGGGGACACTCAGGGACCTTAGGACAGAGACTACTTTCCAACCAGTATGGAAATATATACAGCAATATTTTAACAATCAGTGTGCCTATCAGCAACTAAAGTTCTTTCAGTGCATTTATTTGGGGAGTTTGTGTCCAGGATTTCAGGTTCTGAAAGAGCTTAGAATTCAAACATTTTCAATTCAAAGAGATTTCTTCCAGGCATTTCCTGCCATCCCTTCCCTTTGAGTTCAAGGGTTCTGGTCTTTTGGCTGACCTTGGTTGGTCATGTTTCCCAGCTCAGGCCCTAAGAGGGGCAATTATCATTGGCCTGGTGAAACCATCAGCAAGATCATTTCCTGTGTGGCTTCTGTCAGAAACAACTGTCAAGGTGCTGACCCTGTGCTGGAACTGGAGGTCTGCTCCCATGAACCCCTCCTCTGAGGCTTGAGCACCTGTGCCCGAAGCTACCATCAGTGCTTCTCTGACTCACTGAGCAACTCTGACAGCCATGGCGAGTCCCGGCATCTGGGCCTGACTTGGAGGAAACATGACTCAACACAAGCAGCTTTTAAATTATCAATTAAAGGTGTCAAAATATGAACTTGTTAAATAAACAAAAACCCCACTTGTCCTGGGAAGATACTTTTGTCATTCCTTAAACTCATTAATGGTTGGACTTTACATTTGTATTTTAGCATGTCTCTCCTCATCCAGTATTGGGATTGCTGACTTTTTGTCACTTTGGGGAGCAGAGAAAGTCTGTTTTTGAGTAACATTTGTTTTCCACAGACCTATATTTGACTTAACCTTAAATAACTTGCTCTAGAAAATAAGTTTTCTCTTTGAAAAAATTTTAACTTTAAGTCACCTGAAACTCATTTTTTAAAGATTTATTTATTTATTTGAGAGAGAGAGAGCATGTGCGTGCAGAAGAGGGGCAGAGGGAGAGAATCTTTAAGCAGACTCCCCACTGAGCACATCCCCCCTGAAACTCATTTTAATGACTTTTTTTGTTAATAAAGCCTTCTCTATTTTTAACAAAATTGAAAGTATCTTTTATTTTTAAATCTTTATTCAACATGCTTATCTTTTTTTCCTCCGTTACGTAAAGTTCCTGTAAGTTTGTCAGGGTAAAGAAGTAGAATTGATCCCTAGGTGAGATCATTTATGAACTGATGATTTCACAGAAAGAAAAAGGAAGGCAAAGCAAAAGCAAAAGCAGAGACAGTGATAAGTTTTGCTTAGTGTAGGAATATGCAAAGTTCCATGAGAAAAATTACAGCAGAAATATTTCTGATTCGATTCATAGGGTCTCTTTTTAATTCATGTTTTGGTTCTCCAACAGCTTACCTTCCTGAGGTTTAAAAACTTCAGAAATAAGCAAAGAATAGGAATCATTTTCCAAAACCTTTCATAAATGTGACATTGATTCATTGATATACAGCCCATTAGCCTAGAGTTTCATCTCTTCATCTATCATTTCAATTATCTCCTGATTTCCCCAGGGCATTTGATAAATGGGAGGCCATTTACATTTGGCTCATTAATGACCTTGGTAAATTTTGAAAATGTACCCCCTACTATATGCATATATGTTTCAAAACTACCTACTAGTTCTTTGTGCAGGCTAAAGGATAGAATGACATACATGCATCTCCATCACTTACATATAATTTAAAAATAAAATTCTGAAAATGTGGTGTTTTATGTTATTATGTCCATAATAACCAGTAATTGTGTATGGATTAAAATATACCTAGAGCAAAAGAGGCAGAAGGGCATTGTTCAAAATAAATATGGCCCTTTGGGGTTTTTTCCTCTTTAGAGTTTATTCTCCAAAGTGTTCTTCATCAGATATGGTTACAGAACAAGGTTTTTTTCTGTTTATTTCAGCGGTGATATTATTTTGGTATTGTCATTTTCTTACCATGCTGAGTTGAAAAAGAATATTTTTTCTAAAATCACTTGTTGGCCTATCCCAAAATGTACAACAACCAAAGGCAACACACTATACATATATCCCTGTTATTTATCTACACTGATATCTATGTATTTATTTCTCTGTTTGTACTTTATTTGTAGCTGCTTCTTTTTGGGGGGAGGGTAGGTAGGATGGTGGAGGAACACACCAGTGGACCTTATTCTCCATTACTCTTACATCCTCAGAATTAGCAAAGATGCTTCAAACAGCCACCACCCGATTCTCTGGAGGTTCATTTGGTCATCAAGACATTCGATTGGGCACCTGGGTGGCTCAGTGGGTTAAAGCCTCTGCCTTTGGCTCAGGTCATGATCTCAGGGTCCTGGGATCGAGACCCACATCGGGCTCTCTGCTCATCGGGAAGCCTGCTTCCTCCTCTCTCTCTGCCTGCCTCTCTGCCTACTTGTGATCTCTCTCTCTCTGTCAAATAAATAAATAAAATCTTTAAAAAAAAAGACATTTGAATTGGAAGGACTTCTGAGAGAAATAAAAGTCTGCCAGGAAAGAGCTGCTGGTTATCTCTAGTCCCTTTGAAGATTTAGAGAACCAAGTTATGATCTATTGTTTACAAAATTTAAATTACATATATATAGCTTCACCAGCCACAGACTCTTCTCTCTCCATGAAGGGATCTGGCTTTCAATTCTTCATGTTAATTGAAACACATCAGTTATCTCCATTGAAAAGAAATTTATATTCTTTTAATTAACTGATATCAAAGATGAAAAATCATTCCTGCTTTTCCCATCTCATACTAATTTCCTGGTTAGTTTGGTGATATTGTTTAACACATCTTTGATCAAATAAACTTCTATCCAATTAGGATAAATGTATTCTTGTTAAAGAGTCTTCAAAATTATTAGATAAATAAGAAATTTGGATTGAGAATTTTAGATGACTGGTAATTAAACCAAACTTCTGAGAAATGGAAGGTTTTGACATTTTTCTTTGAATATAACATTAAGTATATCACAAAAATGATCATATAATTTAAAAAAATCAATTAATCAAGAAATCAATCTACCACTTTATGTCTTTGTGAAAATTAAGATCTTTGGGGTAACGCTGGGGTATGATATTTATGATTAGAAAGAAGTTAGTTCGATTATGGCGTTATCAAACTCCTGACGGTAAGAGTTGGATGTGCTGTAAGGAGAACTCCTTGGGATTCAGCTCAAACTCCCAGCTATTCAGGGTTATGGCCTACTCTGTTTTGACAGATGGCTCCTTTATGTGCAGGGCTTCTAAGTGGACATGTTGCAGATGTGGAATGTACTTGAAAAGGTCAAAAATCCATTGCTTTATAGCCGTCGGTGGTTAAGTTTTTAGAGGGCAAGGATATATTTTTTTTATCTATATATCTTCTGGCACCTAACGCAGTGTTTAGCACATATGAGGAATTTAGTAATTTTTGACAAATGAATGAATGAGTGAAAGAATTAATGAGTTAACGAATGAACACTTTGTTTTACTTAGAGGTTACCAGATCTATTTATAAATCACATGGCAAATACCCAGCATGCAGATCGTGAAGGGAAGGAGACTCTGTCACCGAACCACAGAAATTAAAGGCCAGAGGAAAAATTGGAAGTCTTGACATTTATATGCAAAATGTCATCTTCGTGCAGGTGACTCAAATCTACTTCTCTAGTCTCTCTTTTTGGGCAGGGATCACCAGAGCACCAGCCAAATGACTAAGATGAGAATTGGGTTCTTCCTTGTTAAGTCTAGAATGGAGCAAGCAATTCCACATCAACGGAAATCTGGGTTCAGGGGGGCTGCCTAGCAGAAGAGAAGAGCTGAAGTCCAGATACCAGAAAGAAGAAAATAAATACCAGGGATCAAAAGGTGAAAAAAGAGAAGCCAGGTCGAGAACACAGAACCATGACTTTTAAGCTTGTTAGACATAAGGGATCACAGTAAAGTAGGTTATTAACAAACACGGAGGAGGGAAGGGACGGAGTCCTTAGCAGTTGCTTCCAATTCCAGCCTGTGGTTGGGTCCCAGTTCAATGAGTTCACTGATGAGGTATGTGGAAAAATCAAGCAAAACTGACAAATTTATTCAAACCTGGTCCTTCACGGATATGTAGCCTCACATTTTTGATTGCATGCTGGACTTTCTCCCCAGAGTGTTTCTTTGGCACTGCATATTTAACATATCTAAAATGAAAAATCGCCCCTCCTGTATTTATTGTCAGAAAAAAAATAGCATAAGACTTAGAAATGGGCAAAAGAGATTACAGGGTATCTTTCCTCTCAGTGGAGTGCTGGGCATTGTCTAAGGGGACTCTCTGGGGATTAAATAATTCTATGGAGTATGTACCTTTGCTTGATTTTCAGTTGACTAGGTTATTTTACCACTCTGAAGACATAGAAGTTAAGTTATAAAGAACTGGTAGTCATGTAAATAATCTTATACACAGCAGTACGAAGGAATTTTTGCTCTAGAGACACATATTTGATTATTGCCCTGTGGAAAAGATGACCCAAATAATTTTATTGCCCATTATAATATTAACCAATTTGACATTTATTAGCAAGTTATTTCAGCACTCTTGATTGCCCTTGTTAGGAGTGTATGTCTGTTACTTTTTTTTTTCAATAATTAATATGTTGAATAAAATCTTAAACATATTCATTCTTTATTTACAGAAAAGTCACGTTTTTAACTTTACAAAAATTATACTATTATCTTTGTTATTAATATCTTCACTATGCTATACACTTGGTACCATCGAGCTTTCTTATTCCCTGCCTCTCCACTATATAATCAGTTGCTAAGTTAAATACACTTTACTTCAATTACCATTTTTGTATCAGTGAGCCAGTTCAGATCCCAGTTATTTTGTACTTAGGCTGATCCAATGACCCAATACCTCCCAAACTTTTCTTTCAAATTTGTCCTCCCTACCATCACAATCCAAACACAAAAGCTGAATCTTATCATCTAAACTCAGTTCTTCAGGATATTTTCAGCTCACAAGCCTTATTTGACTTCCTATTGGCTAACAAATCAAATTCCCGAGCTTCAGCTCCTTAGAAATAGAGATCCAAGGGATCCTCTTAACTCTATATCCCCTAACACTTATATTAGTTTGCTGTAACAAAGTAAAAAGACTGGGTGGCTTAAATAGCAGAAATTCAATTTCTCACAGTTCTGGAGGCTAGCAGTCCAAGATCAGGCTGTTGGCAAGGTTGGTTTCTTCTGAGGGCTTCTTTTCTTGGCTCATAGATGGTTATCTTATAACCCTGTGTCTTCATGTGGTCTTTCTTCTTGTGTCTGTGTCCTGATCTCTTCTTATAAAGACATTAATTGTATTGGGGTAGGACTCACCCATATGACCACATTTTACCTTAATTACCTCTGTAAAAGCCCTACCTCTAAGTACAGGCTTGAGGTATTGGGGGTTAAAATTTCAACATATGAACTTAGAGGGAACAAATTCAACCTATAACACCTCTATAGGAGGGAAGAAGATAAATGTTTGTTGAATGCTTACCATGAGTCATGCACTGTGCTTTATGCTTTCATGTGCATTAAAAAATAGTTAACTCGTTGTTTTCCTGAACATATCCCAAGCCAATTTCTACTTGTAATATATCACCTCTACGGCACTTCATTTTCCTGTACTTTCACATTCTACCTACAAATACCTACAAATGATCATTTGTACTTGTATTTTTTAGTAATAGATATTAATTCCTTAAAGGTAAGATGATTATTGACTCTTTTAGGATCTACCTGAGGTATATGGCCTGTTGTCTAGAATATAGATATTTCCCAAATTAAAAATGCAAAGGAAGGAAAAGAAAGTTTGTAAAATGAAAAAAGCAAGGTGACCAACTTTGGTTTGGTTTTGTTTTTGTTGGAGAGGGGGGGAGTTGGGGGAGGATGAGTCAAGAAAAGGAAGCATAAGAAAGGTGTTAGACAAGAGGTACACTTATAAAGATTTTAAGTTCAAGGCCAATAATGTATCAATTGTGGAACCTGAAAGTTCTATTACTTTATCTTTTAATTGATGATGTTATCAGTAAATCATATTCCATTTAAATAGTTTCACGCCTTCGGGCAATGGAAAACAATTTTTGAATCAAAATAATTTTAAGATTAATCCTCATTCCCAGTGTATCACAATGTTTGGGAGATCTTATTTCAGCTAATTTGTCTCCCACAATCAGCTGGGGTGTGGTTTAAGGGGACAGTTTACTGTGTTGCAGCAAATATATTCCACAATTCAGCCAATCCGGTCTGGTTTGTGAAGCATGAAAAGATCTGAAAGTCTCAGCTAATGTGCATTACACGTGTCACATTCCCAAAACTAGGCCTACCTAAGACTTGTGAGGGTGTGATCCATAGCTCCATCTACTGCCACCAGACTGTGATATTTATTGCTGTGAAAATTCCCATGACAAATTTGTTTCTGTGGCACATTTACCATTATAAATTGACATGGAGCCATAGATGTGATGGCTTCAGATGTAGAAACCCCAGTACTTTATTATTTTTTTCAAGTCTTAGATTTAGGTTGGCTGTGAAATTTTTAGAAGTTCCTATTTCTTTGGGTTATTTAAAAAAAAATCCAGCAAACCATTCTTTTAATAGAGTATATTATTATCAAACCTTTTCTGAAGAAAAGTTTCATCTGATTTCTAAATTTAACAGTATGGACTTATCTCAAAATTTTAGTCACCATCCACTTAACATGTATTTTTCTCATTATTAAAATATTACAGTTGCTTACTTTTAAAAGAAATTAGGACTAAATATAATAGTTTGTACGGGGACTGTTTGAGAGGGGACTATAAATACGATTTCTCATTAAAGTAAGATGTTCTAAATTGAGAATTGTGAAGTTAAACGTGTGGCTTTAGTATATGTGGGGCTCTGTGCTATGTCTGAGGGACACAGGGATGAATAGCCATTATACTGGCTTCAGGAAGCTTATAGTCACCTGAGGAAAGACACAAATGATCATATATAAATTAACCACCAGTTCTCGGGGGGGTGATTTTATCCCTCTCTCCCAAGCCCCCTCCACAGGACATATTGCCAACTGAGATAGGAATCTGTATCAGGAAGTTATATATGTACCTATGAAACTTTAGTAGAGCATTGGCTGGAGATATGGATGTGACAGTCATAACACAATAGATGTTGAAATCAAAAGACTGGTAAGATTATACGATGTGGATGATGAGGGCATTGGGTGAGGGACACCTGCCTTTAAAAGGAGACAGAGAAAGAGGAATCACAAAGGCAACTAAGAGAAACAATAATATGATATTAGCAAATATTTTTAGAGCCCATACTATGTGCAAAAAGCTGTGCTAAGTACTTTACTTACATTAATTCTCATCACTAGTTCTCAGCTTTATTTTATAATGATCAAAGGGGGGATCAAAGGTATCAAATGCAACAGAAACCTTCAGTACAGTGAAAGCTAAAGTGTTTATAGATTTGGCAACCTTAGTGAGAGCAGTGTCTACAAAGGAATGGAGCTGGAAGCTAGAGTCCAGTGAGTAGGAAGGAAAAGACTGGTGTGGAAGTGGAGATAAAGAAGTTTGCATTATGGGGCGCCTGGGTGGCTCAGTGGGTTGAGGCCTCTGCCTTTGGCTCAGGTCATGATCTCAGGGTCCTGGGATTGCGCCCCGCATCCGGCTCTCTGCTCAGGGGGGAATGTGCTTCCCCCTCTCTTTTCCTGCCTCTCTGCCTACTTGTAATCTCTCTCCTGTCAAATAAATAAATAAAATCTTTAAAAAACAAAAGTTTGCATTAAAAAGAAAGGAAAGGAAAGGAGTGTTTCAGTGGGAACAGACTATAGGGAGGACATTGTTTTTTTGTTGTTGTTGTTTGTTTTGTTTTAAGATTTTATTTATTTATTTGAGAGAGAGAGAACATGAGCAGGGAAAGGGGCAGAAGGAGGTAGAGAGGGACAAGCATACTCCCACTGAGCAGGGAACCTGACATGGGGCTCAGGGCTTGATACCAGAACCCTGAGAGCATGACCTGAGCCAGACGTAGATGCTTAACCAACTGAGCCACCCAGGCACCCCTAGAGGGAGGGCATTGTTTTAGGATGAAGAGGTGGATGAAAGTAAGAGTATAGACATTGTTTCAAATTTTGAGGAGCGAAATGAAGGTTTGTGACAAACACCAAGAGGACTGGGAAGTTTGGCAAGATAAGACAGGAAAAGAGCTTGAGAGGCAGTGCCTGGGGCTTGGCTGAGATAGGATGCCACTTTCTCCAATCTATCAGTCCACCGCAGCCCCTTTTTGGAATTTCTTCCCTCTTACCCAATTTGGATTTCTCTGAAATACTCTTTCAGGAGGACCTTTGAGTGTCTTATTATCCTCACTTATCAGGACACCATTCTATGAAATTGAATCAAATGAATCCTCTACTACCTTCTGCCTTCTCTATTCCTGCAACCCAGGGAGTTCAGTGCCCAAGGGAAAAACGCACACTGTTGGACGACAGCCTATTTCTGAGAGATGAGGACTCCTCAGATGAATGTTACATAATTAGCTTATTTGTGGTCATCTTACCACAGCATATTAATGTATATTGAATGTTTCTTTCCATTAATACAATGCTAATATGGGATAATTTTTTCTTCAGCCATTATTTTCCTACCTCTGCATCTTAGTCTGAGCGAAAGTGTGTTTTCTATATTATGTCTAGTCTGAATCATTTATTTAACCAAAAATATTGAATATCTGCAGTACACTAGGTCCTAGTTTGTAGGACACATTCGACATGGTTCTGGTCCTTGAAGAGCTCAGTCAGCAGAAAAAAACAGATAGACAAATAACCATTTAAAGTAGAAAAGAGTAAGTGCTTTAATAGATGTAATATACAAAGAGATTATTCAAGCCAATGCAGTAAGTAACTACACCTCCCTCCCCCATAAAATAAGTCTTCTACGCAAATACTGAATTACTTTTATTTTTTCAAATGGGCTGTCAAGAATGGAAACACCCCCTTTCTTTGCTTGATGGATTTTCCCCCTCTTTCTTTTTCTCTTTTCTCTCTTTGGTTTTTACCCTGCCAATTCTCTGCATGGGCTCCTTTTATATTCTGAAATCCCAGTTAAGGGACTTTCTCACTGATTATAATGACATAGGTCTGTTTTCACAGCTGTAATCTTGAAGTTTCTTAATAATGCCATATTTTAAACATTATTCTGAAATGCTAGAAGGTTTGAAGGTGCTCAAAAAGTAAACAGTCGGCTCATATAAAAGGGAACAGTTGTAATATAAAACTTTCAACAATTTGTATCAGATCATTGGCACTTCATTGAAAATCTCAAGCTCTTGAAACAACAAAATTTTCCCCCAAGGGGAACTAATTCACCAGACATGTGTATGCATTAGAACCAGATGAAGGTGATACAGTGAAATTGGAAAGACAATTTTTGAGCTTATTAGAAGCTAGAGACCAAGCATTTGTATTTCTATTGGATTCTTTGGCCTTGGCAAGACTTTTTTCCCAGCAGAGCAGATTTTGGGAATTTGCATTTATGTTCATGATCACCTTTGACATCTGAGACTCTGAGGACTTGACATCACACACTATTATTATTATAAGCTGTTAAACTCAAATTGCTACTTTGGTGTTAACAAGAATGGTGCCACATGGTGAGCATATGCTGTTTATGAAAGTAAATGGTGCTTTAAGAATGTTTTATTCTCACAAGGAAGCCTACTAGCAGATAGCTTGTATTCAAACTCTGTGTATGTTCTCATTTGACCATCATAAACAATGTTTAAAGAGTCAAGGTTGTTACTTGAGAATAAATCAGGGAGCTCTTGAACATGTGGGTGGATATATTTGCTGTAAAGCATGATAGACATTTCCCTCTATGTTTATCCTTTTAAAAATGTATGTATTCCACTTCAGCGCTCCATAGATCTTTCAGATGGTATCTTAATAGAGTTTCCTCAGCACAGAAGTGATTTATTTCTTTCAATGGAAGATTTACTTAAATCTACTATTTAGAAATTTAGCATTATTATAACTGGATGTAGAATTTCTTTACCTTGGACAGACTGAAAAAAACCTCCCAAGACTAATTAGGCAATTTAAATGGTGAATAATGCTATTTCCCTATGCATTTTCGTTGTGAGTTAAACTGATGAAGATTTAATCTTCTTTTTCACAGTTTCTTTTGTCTGCAAAACTAAAGATCCACTTTTATAAAAGATTTTCCTTTGTTTTGTTTTAGAAAGAGATTTGACACCTGAATAGTAGTGGTAATGAAATTCTCTGTGGGTTAAGCTTCAAGAAAGAAATATTAACATGAAACTAATGAAGTATTAACAAATAAATAGAGTTCATAATGGTAACCATTTCCCTACGTTATATGTGATAATCGTAGACTTATGTATGAGAAGTTTAGAGCTTTGCATCTGATCTTTGATAGCCATAAATGCATTCCTAAAAATAAGGTAACTGGGGAAAACTGTAATAAATAATTTCATCAGAATGAGATTGTGAACCCCTCAGCTATCACAAGCTTTTTTTTCCCCCCTTCAAACAATTTATTTTCTTTTAAAAGGACGAAAGTTCTAATGTATTATAAGCTGAAATTTGAGGTTAAATATGAATACAACTGAAATCAAATAAGGGATATTACTTCCCTTCTTATATCCTATATATGCTCATTCTTCATGGCAAACAGCTTCAGGATACAAACTGCCAGGTTAATTTTCCTTAAAGTTGGCTCTCAACAAATAACTTCTGTGTACAAACAGATGGAGGACCATAAGAGACAAGCAAAGGGAGTTTAGATCTGATGCATTAACGGGGAGGGGGCACTTTTGACAGTATCAGAGCAAAAGAGTGATAATATGCAAAATTTTAAGGACAATTAGTCTGGAAAGCAACAATAAAATGGGCACTACAGATTGAAAAGATGGAGACAAAGAGATGGTATTTCTATCACTTGGAGAACATGGCACCCACTGAGAAACTTCCTTTTTTTACCTGATATGGCTCAAGGCAAATTACAGTAGAGAAAAAGCCACTGGGTTTAAATAAAGTGGCTTGGTGACTTTAAGAATGTATTTTTCAGAAAATTATGGAAACAGCTGTCAGCTTAAAGAGAATTGAAGAAGTTCCTGGAGATACAAAGAGATATAATGGGTAGAGGGAATGAAGACTGAGGCAGGGAATGGAGAAAAATGAAAAAGTAGCCAGAAAGCAGTGTTTTTTTTCCAATTTTTTGAAAGCCTGTGAGCAATTCACTGTAATACAAGAGTAATACACAAAGAACATGAGTGTGTTAGCAGTGAAATTTGTGACTTTAGGGAGGAGTTTAAATTGCTGAGAGTAGAGATCCTAAAATGTCAATTCCTCAACCAAGTAGTCCCCAAGAATGGGGAGTTCACTATTAAATGTGTAGGTATATTTATATTTGGTGATTCAGCAAATATTTTCATTTCCTGATGATAAATCTGTGAATGAGTCTACTTTCTTCCAAGTCACAGGTGTTTTACAAGGGTGGTAAGAGGTGAACCAAAAGATCCTTTGATTTCCCTTTCTAAAGGCATAAAGAAACTGGAAGAAAAACATGAAGGGAAAATAGAAAGTTCATTAATATTTTCATGAGTCAAGTTTTATGGCCATGGTTGTCCCTAGCAGGAAGGGAGTTTATAGTATTAATGGCTGTTGGGAATTGGGGTGAAGGGAGAAGAGAGGAGATTGAAGGGAAGGATACAGGTATTCTCTTTGCATACACAAAAGTGAACTAATTTGCTTACATATCAGTAGCTGATTTTTTATATGAAGAGTTTCCCTGCAAATAACAGCTTTAGATGCTTAGTTTCAAAGACATACAGGTTGACCAGTAGTTTAAAGAATAAGTTGTTGGAGATTATCTCAATCTGCCTCCATCCCTTCACCTAAACAGAACTCTTAGGCCACTAGCAATAATTATTGGATTTTAGCTTTTAGGCACCAGACAGTGGATCATAATCAATAGCAGCTTTGTCATTTGGGAGATGAGGCTACAGGTAAAAGGTTAGAGGCACTTTTCTCTTTGCAAGCTCCAGAAAAGCATGTCTATCCTCTATTTGTTAGCCTGATGCTCTGTGTGTGTGTGCGTGTGATCACATTTGAGTGTTTATTGTAGGTTATGTATTCCTTTTTATTAAAGATCATTTAAATTTGGTCTGTAATATGCTAAATTCTAACTGATTATGTTTTTGAGAGGCTCTGGTCCTTACAGAAAATAAACTAAGCACAGTATATTTTTTCCCTTATCACAGATCTTTACTCTTACTGAAATTCTTCTCTATTTTAAAAGTCAGAATAGAATTTAGTTCATAAACAGCTTAGAGAGTTTATTTTCCCAGTCTTTTCTAGTTATGGAAAACATAATACTTGAAAGACAAGAACCTATCACAAATCAAAATTGGTGTTTAAACACAAAAGATAGATTTGCCAAATTGCTTCTTCTTCCTGGTGCTCCTTTAGAGACATATGAGTACGTTAAATGGAAATTAATTCTTATCATATGTACGTCTTCTCCCTTTCTCCAAAATTCATTGTTTTTCTTTTCCTCAAATTTGAACATTTTAGCTTTTATTTTTTCTGGTTTTCAGCTCTAGGGTTTAAGCTCTTATACCACTTCACTCCCCACCACACCAACTTTTCTCCACTCCTTATTGTGGTAGTAGAACATTTTTTAATTTCCTCTTTTTGAGAACCTGTTCTCATTGTTGTTGTTCCTGTTGTCTTTGCTTCTGCCCTGTACTTTTGGGCAAACACGCCAGCAAATCTCTTAACAGTTTGTTATAATCTTACCCTGCAAAAACAGGATCATAAATGATACTGTAGTAGGTGCCTAAGACTGAGTGGGGGACGATTAGCCACAGATGGCAGGATCAGAAAAATCAGACAAATGCTGATGAAGATAGAAAATGTAACAGTTGGAATAACCCTGAAAGAATATATATATAGAGAGAGCACAAAAATCTGAGTGCCATTAAAATGTCATTACATTAAGTGTCTGAAAGAACTAGTGGGCTTTACTCTTTTTTTTTTTTTTATTAACATATAAAGTATTATTTGTTTCAGGGGTACAGGTCTGTGAATCATCAGTCTTACACAATTCACAGCACTCACCATAGCACATACCCTCCAAAATGTTCATAACCCAGCCACTCTATCCCTCCCCTCCCTCCAGCAACCCTCAGTTTGTAATCCTGACTTTTCTGCTACCAGCTAGATGACTGGTGACTTCACTGAAATTCATTTTTTTTGGAATACAGGCATACCTTGCAGATTTTGCAGATTTGGTTCCAGACCATCGCAACAAAGTAAATATTACAATAAAACAAGTCACATGAACTTTTTGGTTTCCCAGTGCATATAAAAGTTATGTTTACACTATATAATAGTATATTAAGTGTACAGTAGCATTATGTCTAAAAAAATGTACATACCTTAATTAAAAACTTTATTGCTTAAAATGTTAATCATCATCTGAGCTTTCAGCAAGTCAAAACCTTTATACTAGGGTCTTGCCTCAGTGTTGACGGCTGCTGACTGGTAAGGGTGGCAATTGCTGAAGGGTGGGGTAGCTGTGGCAATTTATTAATATAAAACAACAATAAAATTTGCCACATGGATTGACTCATCCTTTTATGAACAATTTCTCTATAGTAGGAGATGCTGTTTGATACCATTTTACCCACAGTAGAACTTCTTTTAAAATTAGAGGCAATCCTTTTAAATTGCTGCTTTATCAAATAAGTTTATGTAATATTCTAAATCCTTTGTTGTCATTTCAACAGTCTTCATAGCATCTTTATCAGGGGTATATTCCATCCCAAGAAACCACTCTATTTGCTCATCCATAAGAAGCAGCTTCTCAACCATAAGGGACTCTAAGTCATGGGAAACATACTGAGGGTTGCTGGAGGGGAAGGAGTAAGTGGTTGGGGTAACTAGGTGATGGACATTAAGGAGGGTACATGATATAATGAGCACTGGGTATTGTAGAAGACTGATGAATCACTGACCTCTACCTCTGAAACTAATAGTAGATTGTATGTTAATTAATGAATTTAAATTTTAAAAAAATTTTTAAAGAAACATAAAAAATGAAGCAACTCCTTATTTATTCAAGTTTTACCCTGAGATTGCAGCAATTCAGTTAAATCTTCAGGTTCTGCACCTAATTCTAGTTCTTTTTGTATTTATAACATGTGTGCAGTTACTTCCTTTATTGAAGTCTTGAACCCTTCGACATCATCCATGAGGGTTGAAATCCCTTTCTTCCAAATTCCTGTTAATTCTGATATTTTGACCTCTTCCCATGAATCACAAATGTTCATAATAGCTTCTAGAATGGTGAAACTTTCCTAAAATGTATTCAATTTCCTTTGCCCAGATCCATCAGAGGAATCACTGTCTATGACAGCTACAGTCTTATGAAATGTATTTCTTAAAAAAATAATACATGAATGTTGAAATTACTCCTTGATCCTTGGACTACAGAATGGATATTGTGTTAGCAGGCATGACAACAATATTACATTTGTTGTACATCTCCATCAGAGCTCTTTGGTCACCACATACATTGTCGATGAGCAGTAATATTTTGAAAGTAATCTTTTTTTCTCCTGAGCAATAGGTCTCAACAGTGGGCTTAAAATATTCAGTAAATCATGCTGTAAATGGATGTGCTATAATTCAGGTTTTCTTGATCCACTTACAGAGCACAGACAGAGTACATTTAGCATAATTCTTAAGGGTCTTAGGATTTTCAGGGTGGTAATGATCATTGGCTTCGACTTAAAGTCATCTGCTGCATTAGCCCCTAACAAGAGAGACAGCCTGTCTTTGGAAGTTTTGAAGCCAGGTGTTGACTTTTTTTCATCTATAATAGTTCTCAATGGCATCTCCTTCCAACTGAAGACTATTTCATGTCATTAAAAATTTGTTGTTTAGGAATGCCTGAGTGGCTCAGTGAGTTAAGCATCTGCCTTTGGCTTAGGTCATGATCCCTGTGTCTGGGATGGAGCCTCCATTGGGCTCCCTGCTCAGTGGGGAGTCTCCTTCTCCCTCTCTCTCTGCCCCTCCCCCTGTCGTGCTCTCTCTCTCTCTTTCTCTCTTCAATGAATGAATAAATAAAATCTTTAAAAAAATCTGTTGTTTAGTGTAGTCACCTTTATTACTTATCTTAGCTACATCTTCTGGATAATTTGCTTCAGCTTCTACATCAGCACTTGTGGCACCACACTGGATTTTTGTTATGGAGATGGCTTCTTTCTTTAAACTTCATGAACCAACTTTTTCTAACTTTTCTTCTGCAGCTTCCTCACCTCTCTCAGCCTTTCTAGAATTAAAGAGAGTTAAGACCTTGCTCTGGATTAGGCTTTGGCTTAAGGGAATGTTGCAACTGGTTTGATCTTTTATCTAGACCACTCAAACCCCCTATGAGCAATAAGGCTGTTTTGCTTTTATACACTTGTGTGTTCACTATAGTAGCACTTCATTTTCTTCAAGAACTTTTCCTTTGCATTCACAACTTAGCTGTTTGGTGTGAGAGGCCTAGCATTCTGGCTGTCTCAGCTTTCAACATGCCTTCCTCCCTGAGTTCAATCATTTCTAGCTTTTGATTTAAAGTGAGAGACATGTGGGGCACCTGGGTGGCTCAGCTAGGCAAGCATCTGACTCTTAGTTTCAGTTCAGGTCATGATTTCATGAGTCTTGGGATCAAGCCCTGCATCAGGCACCATGCTCAGCCCAGAGTCTGCTTGTCCCTCTCCATCTGCCCTTCCCCCTGCTTGTGCTTTCTTTCTAAAATAAATAAATAAAATATTTTAAATAAATACATAAATAAATACATAAATAAAAAAACAAAGTGAGAGACACGCAACTCTTTCTTTCACTTGAGCACTTAGAGACCGTCGTAGGGTTATTAATTGGCCTAATTTCAATATTGTTGTATCTCAGGGAATAGGGAGGTCTGAGCAGAGGGAGAGAGATGGGTGATTGGCTGGTCAGCGTAGCTGTGAAAACACACGTGATATTTATTAAGTTCACTGTCATATATGGGCATGGTTCATGGAACCATAAAACAGTTACAATAGTGATATCAAAGATCACTGATCACAGATCACCGTAATAAATCTAATAATAATGAAAAACTGAAACATTGTGAGAATTACCAAAATGTGACACAGAGACACAAAGTGAGCAAATGCTGTTGGAAAAATGACTCCAGTAGGCTTGCTTCATGCAAGATTGCCACAAATCTTCAATTTGTAAAAAAAAATGCATATCTGCAAAGTGCAATAAAGTGAAGAGCAATAAAATGAGGTGTATCTAGATCATAGCAGACTGGTAGGATTATGGTAAAGAAAGTATGAATCTTTTTGCAAACAGTGCCTTGAATACCATTTATTCTTAAAACCATCTTATGCTGTATCTGTGGAAGAGAACTAAAGCTAGCTTGAGAAGAGCCATGGGGGATCTGATTTTTTTTTCCTCCTTCCTTTATAGTTCAGGCTTTGCAAGGTAGCATTGGAATTTACCCTTAATTTGGTTTGAAATCAGGGTGCTATTTTTTAGGCAGAGTGACAATTTCTACTTACTGCTTTTATTAGCTTGACCTTGCTTCCCAATCCAAGTACTCACTTCTTCTTTAGTCTCTAAATAGCAGATTCTTTCAGAAAACAGAGTCTCATTTTCTCTTACCTTGGAGATGGCCATGGTGTTATTTTTGCCCTTGCTTGTCTTCTAAGTAGAATGGATCAGCCCAATCCATCGTTCTGGTGACCTCATGCTCAACCTGCTTTTGAGCATCCCTCCCTCATTAAGCAGTTCTCTTCAGCCCTCTCAGACTGTCAGGACAGTGAAATTTTGGTCAAGAAAATCTCTCAAGTTATTGAAAAAATGTTCTTCACATTTAATGGTTGGTTCCACAGGAGATATAGGTTTCGTGCCATTTCTTCTGCATGTATGCCATATTTCCATAGCTAAAGGTGTGACTGCTGAAAGACTTCAAGATAAAACAGAGTTTTAATTTTCATCCTCATATTTAAATGTCCAGAGGATACCAGTAAAGTGGGTAATTGCAGATTATCACAGAAGTCTCTTACACATTTCAATTGCCATGTTACTGCACAGTAATTTATGTCAACTCTTAAATTATAAACCTTGGTTGTCCCTGTGCTGATTTATCAGCTAACAAAATATGCATTTGCTGTGATATTTAAATTCTTCACATAGGTTTATGTTTCATCATTCCCTTTTTCTGGGGCCCATCCCGGTATATATCATTTTAAGAAGTCAAAACAGGTGGCCTGGAAATTTTCACTTTGGCAAAAACAATGCCAGAGTTCATTCATTCTTAATATCGTTCATGGAAATTTATTGTTTCTCCCTCTGTGATTAATACTTGATATCTAGTTAGTGAGCTGGTTTTCTCGGGGCCCCCTCAGCTGACCAATGTTTTCTGTAACTGCCAGCTTTCCTTGACACTTTTCTCTGGGTAATCCTTGTCTCCCCCACAATCTCTCTCTATTCTTTGCTCATCCAAATTATTGATTTAGCTTAATTTAGTTTGAAGCATGTCACAGCCCAGGCAGATTTTCTTATGAAGCCACTGGGCATGGGGTTCTAGTCTGTCTGGTTCCACTCTATCATCCTCAGGCTACAGCCTGACACAGAGGTTCACACTCCACTTGCTAATACTTTCAGAAGGCATGGTACAGAAGAGTTTGCAAACTGGTAGCTGGTAGGTCCCAGCCCAAAGAATTCTTTGGTCCATATAAATTGTGCCAATATATAAAGATTGAGAGATTTCCTATGAAATTTATACCTTCTCTTAACATAGCAAAAGATCTGACATTCAGGCCTGCTTTCTTCTTGTCAGCAATCTTACCCTTACCCACCGCTTATACAGTATAAACAGGTCATTTATAACCGGTGCCTGCTTCACTCATGTATTGGGACAATTTCCTTGTCCCAACAGGCATTTGAACACTCGTGTCATGTACCGAAGTTTAATCAAATAGTGTGGTTTATGTGTGTGTTGGGGGGCAGAGGAATGACATCCAATTTCTTTTATGAATAAGTCATGAAAAGGAATTGGGATATCTGTTTTGATATACAGAGGTCTTTATTAGATGCAAGTGACAACGGGATATGTTTTCTTCCCGTTTTACAATATGTTTGTATAAAAATTCATCTTCTATCAAAGAGAAAATTTCTATAGTTTAAAATGCAAGATGATGGACTCCTGAATATCTTAAGCAAGATTATCATACGGATGAATATATTTGCATTGTATCAGGTTGAGTCTGGAAAAATTATATACAAATGTTAAAGAAACTACACAAAGCATTAATATGTAAGGGGGGTGTGTGTGTGTAAACTTCTAATGATTTATACTATTTCTCTCTTTTATTATAATGTAGTCCCTCTTATCCACAGTTTTGCTTTCCTCAGTTTTAGTTACCCACAGTCAACTTTGGCTGGAAAGCAGGTGATCCTTCTTCTGTCACATTCTGAAAAGCTCAGTAGTGCCTTGTCATTGCAGTGCCTATGTCATTCACCTCACTTCATCTCATCATATAGGCATTTTGTCATCTCATATCATCAGGCGAAGGGTGAGTATAGCACAATAAGATATTTTGAGAGAGAGAAGGAGAGACTACAGTCACATACCTTTTATTACAGTATCATGTTATAATTGTTCTACTTTATTATTAGTTATTGTTGTTATTGTCTTGCTGTGCCAAATTTATAAATTAAACTTATCAGAGGTATGTATGTATAGAAAAAACATAGCATACCTAGCATAAGGTTTGTTACTCTCCATGGTTTCAGACATCCCCTGGGGGCCTTGCAACATAACTTCCATAGATAAGGGGGGACTGCTATACTTAAGTGGAGTTTCTAGGACAAACACAGATACAGCGTCATAATGATAAACTATATAGTTTAATCCAACCTCACCAATGATAACTCAGATACCTTTTACAAATGTTCTGCAAGAAGAGCTTTTTCATGTTTGCTCCTAATTCCAGCAGAAACACCTAATTATAGAACAACATTAGCAGAAAAAAAAAAAAAAAAGATTTGCTTGGGGAAAAGGCTTTATGAGTAATCAGTGCAAAGCAGAAATCTTCTCTTGCTGGGAATAATGTGGGCCAGCTGAGGTTTCTGTGAGAGTTTTGTTTTGTCTTGTTTTGGTTTTGGTTCTATACTGCCTGGGTGACCTCTTCTCATCCACCACTTAATCAGGAAGTCAAAAAACAACAAGCTGCAAGACAGACTCTTGTTCAGGATAAACCTTGTGACCTTCTAACAGGTTACTGAATCTTCTGTGAGAGTTCAGCTGCCCAAGTGATTTCTTCTATGTTGGGACTTATTCATGAACTAGCAAAGCTCAGGCTGATGTCACAGAACCTGAGAGCACTAGTACTGTTCCTGGCCTCATCTTTAGACGACGCAATGGTTGTATTCTATTTCCTTCAGAAACTCAGATGAAGGGCCATATCTTTAAAACCATAGGTTTCAGATGAAACAGCCCCTATTTTTCCAAATGAGCATATGCATATCTTTCATTAATCTTAAAGAGCTGGGGACATTCTACAAAGAACAACCCAATAAGGTAATAGAGATAATAGTACTCAGTATTTCGCTGAAAAAGAAATGGGTTTTCTGTGGGGTGTGGGGAAGAAGTAGAAAAAGAACTAGAAAAAAAGACCTTCATGAAGTAAATGGTTTTGAGGTAAAGCTTATAAAATCGGAATGCTTTTATTCTTTTTGTATTTTCTGAGGAAGTGCTGTCTGTGAATCCACAAAATGGCACAAATACAAATATATCACATATGCCTGCTGTGATTAAATTTCTCTAATTACACAACCACACGTGATATGTGGGACTGATGCATCACATCTTTTTTTTCCCTTTGTAATCATTATTATATCCGTGCTCTATAATCAACATTCATCACAGCTAATTAGAATTTCTTTGTCAGTTGTTTCTGAGATCTGACATTCCTAGAGTTCGACCAAAAAACTCATTTTTCAACATCTCTAGACTCTGGAGCAAAATAGTAATAATAATAATAATAATTCTAGAGCTGTGTTATTCACAAATGGCTTTTTGAAATTTTCATATACTATGATTTTTCTTTTTTTATTGAGTTTAAATGATCACTCTTGGTGTAAGAAACCAAAACTCGCTTAGGATTTTAAAGGACTCTCCTGTGATTTACAGGTACCTTCCTGTTGGTAAAAGGAACTGTCAGTCTTGCTTGTTACTATAGATTCTGTGGAATTCTGTATGATACCCAGGGACAGATATCTTTTGTTGTCTTAGATTGCCATTAATGTTGCTTTCTCTGATAAAAGGGATAGAATGCTGTGGATTTCCATCTTTTACAAGTTTAAAGCTTATGTTCATTCTCAAATGCAGTTTTCTTTCAGTAAGTATTTCTAATTGTGGACACTTTAAATGCTAGATTCCAGTGATAGGAAAGCTAGTTAAATTTTAGCTAGTCTATTACAAATTTAATCTAGTTTCTAGATGTTAATTCAAGGCCAAAGCTTTCAAATCACTGCTCTGTTTTCTCATCAGGAAATCCTGCATCTTTTGCAACCCCTTCTAGGGCAATTGTAACCTTTAAAAGTTAGACAGAAGAGTAAAACCAAATGGAAGTCATTCATTAACCACTGCACGCCACCTTCTTTGTTTTGTATTATCCTAGCTTGTTTTCAACATCTTCCTTCATCTACACTTTCATTGCTGTTGTTTGTTCCTATACTTTGGACTGAGCCATTCCCTAAAAAACAAATCTGTGTTACTGAGCAGCCATTTTGTTTCCTTCTCCTGAGAAGTTCACAGTACACTGGAGGATCTAGGCCTGTGAACATATAATTACAATAAAACCTGAAGAGATGTATTTAAAAAGAGGTAACTTCAAAGCCATGTTAAGCTGGAGGAAAGAATGAAAAATCAGTGAGACTAATAGAAAAGGCTCCACAGTAGAGGTGATATTTGTGCTGAGACTTGAAGATACGAATAAAATTTAAATTAAAATAATTTAAATTTAATCTAAAAAATTAAATGTAGGGAATGACATTCTCTGTGCTAGGAGCGGTTCTAAGCACTTAAACTGTATTAGCTTCTTTAAATCTCAAGAACTCCATGAACTGACATATATTATAACCATTTTAGAGGTAAGGAAACTGAGGCACAGAGAAGTTAGCTCACTTATCCAATGTCACTGTGGCAGATTTTATTTTCTAAAGATGGCCATAAGCAGTATCGCTCTTTCCATTTTTTTTTTTTTTTAAACCTTGCCATTCCCACATTAAGAGGGAGAGTCTAATTCCTTTGTTTGAATCTGGTTTGGTTTGGAATTTGCATAAAACCATCAGAATGTAGCAGAACTGGCACTGAATGACTTCAAGGCTAAGGAAATAAGATACAACATCCACCTGGATCGTTGGAACATTTGTACCAGAGTCCTAATCTGCCATGTTGTCAGTCATGCCTTGAGGAAGCCCAAAGTAGCTCTGATGAGAGACCATCCAGGGAAGATAGAGAGGTGCCTGACCAGCCCCTACCAGCTCCAGTCCCTCTTTGCCCTTCTAGCTCCATTCACGCTATAAGACTGCAGCTCATGAGAGATCTGCAGCCACTAATGCCTGATCATGCCTCTCCCAAATTCCTGATCCGCGGAGAGACTGCACAATAATTGTTGTTTTCAAGCTACCAAATTTTGGACTGATTTGATACATAGCAACACTATCAGTAGCAGTCACACAAGTAACAGATAGTGAGCCAGAATTTGAACCCGTTCGGACTTCAGACCACTTTTGTTCTATGCCAGAAAATAAAGCTCGAAAAGATTTGTGGACATTTTAAGTAAATACTTTAAGTAAAATTTCCACGTTACATGACTGTGTTGCAAAACCTATCCTTCAAATCAGTACTCAAGGGTAAGGAAATGTTTTCACATAGTGAGTTTTTTCTTTAATGGTTGAAAATGAACTAAGGGAAGAATAAGAGAATGTTTAATGGGATCATAAACACATCCACTGCCATAATTGTAAAAGATGACTGAGCAGTGATTGAGTAGATATAAGTTACATCTGCGTAATGACTTCCAACTATGTTACAATGACTTGGCAGTTTAGATGGGGGGGGTGGAGGGTAAATTAGATGGTGAATATTTTAATGAGGGAATAATTTCTTAATAGGCAGCTTGGAGTGGGGCAGATTGAAACTACTTTGGAGTCAGAAACCTTGGATTTCAGTGAGCTTGAATTTCAGTTTTATCTTTAGTTAATTTATAGCAACTTACTGAATTGTATCTCCCATACAAGCCAGTAAGGTTATCTAGCACAGGAATAGAGGTTTAAATAACAACAACAACAACAACAATAATAATAATGGGTTTGATCCCTGGATTCTCTGGGCCCAACATAAAGAAGACATCCAGGGGTGCCTGGGTGGCTCAGTGGGTTAAACCTCTGCCTTTGGCTCAGGTCATGATCTCAGGGTCCTGGGATCAAGCCCTGCATTGGGCTCTCTGCTCAGCAGGGAGCCTGCTTCCCCCTCTCTCTCTGTCTGCCTCTCTGCCTACTTGTGATCTCTCTCTCTGTCAAATAAATAAAGTCTTTAAAAAAAAAAGACATCCAGTAGCTATTTACTAAGTGAATGAATGACTGTACAATACAGTATTGTTAACTATCATCACCATGCTATACATTAGAACCCATGAGTGGCTAGAACCCACTCATCTTCTACAACTGAAATTGTACTCTTTGACCAACATCTCATTTGCCACTCCCTTCTCCCCCTGGCAATCAACCACTATTCTACTCTCTGCTTCAGTGAGTTTGATTATTTTGGATTCCACATAAAAGTGAGATCATGTAGCATTTTGTTTTTTTTTGTGTCTGGCTTATTTCAGTTAACATAAAGCCCTCCTGTTTCATCCATATTGTTGCAAATGGCAGGATTCCCTTCTTTTTTTTTTAAGGCTGAATAATATCCCACTATGTATATATACCATATTTTCTTTATCCATTAATTCATTCATTGGTGAACATTTAGGTTGTTTCTATGTCTTGGCTATTGTGACTAATGTTGCGATGAACATGGGAGTATAGATACCTCTTTGAGATTCAGATTTCATTGCCCTTGTATATATACCCAGAGGTGCAATTGCTAGGTTATATGATATTTCTATTATTAATTTTTTGGGGAACTTTATACTATTTTCATAGTGGCTATATACTAATCTACATTTCCCGACAGTGTACAAGGGTTTCCTTTGCTTCACATCCTCTTCAACACTTGTTATATTTTGTCTTTTTCATAACTGCCATTCTAACAAATATGAGTTATATCTCATATTGGGTTCCTTTTGCATTTTTCCTAATGATCAGTGTTATTGACAGCTCTTTTACAACCTGTTGGTCATTGTATGTCTTCTTTTGAAAAATTTCTATTTAGGTCCTTTGCCCATTTTTAAAATTGAGTTATTTTGGTTTTTTGCTATTGAATTGTACTGGTTTCTTATATATTAACTCTAAATCTTATCAACACACACACACATACACATGCATAGTAGTAATTATGTAGAAGTGATGGGTAACTAATTACCTTGATTGTGATGATCTTTGCACTATAGACAAATATATCTCAATAAGGTTACTTAAAGGAGCAATAACTATTATTTTCTTAGAGCTTCACTCTTCTTTTTCTAAAATGTAAATCAATAGTTGAGTTTGCAATCGAGAAATTGTGGCACTTGTCATACCTTGAACTGGGGAATTTTCTAGCTCATGGTGGGGCCTGCACTTCACAAATAAATAAATAGCTACACTTAAAATTTATCTTCTTGACACTTTGGATGGTAGATCAATGTTATGTGTAAAACAAACACTATTAGCATAATGTGACATCTGTTCCTACCAATGTCCTGTAGTGATGCACGAATGAAGGAGAATTTGAGAATCCAGCTAAAAGATAGGTTTAGATATCTAATTTTACTTCAGGGTACAGAGGTTTATGTGATTTCTTAATACTCTTCTGGGATAGACATTTCTCAGCCACGGCTACCTCAATTCAGAAGATTAAATTCTACCCTTATTAATAATAAGACTTTCTCTACTTCCTTGATTTGTGAAATTCATATTTAACTGTGAATGTGAGAATATGATGCAAACATGCAGATGCTAATTATGTGAAAGAATATATAATTGGTAATTATAATTATTAATCATGACTAATTTGTTTTGTTGATAACTTAAGGGAAATATAGACCAAAAGAGCCAATTGGCTTTTGTTAGTTGTTTTGTAGACTTTTCTGTGATTTTTCCCTGTATAGATAAGAGCTGATAATTCAGTAAGACTAAATTCTACAAACTTGGAATCTCCCACCATATCATACAGTGGAGCTATTTTTTGCAGCTGCTTTGTAAGAATAGTATGTAAATTGCATAGAGAATTTGAAATCAAAGTAATTGCACTTGGACATCTACCTTGCTATGAATTGGAAAAAGGAGAAAAAAAGAAGCAAAAGAGAACACATTTCATTTGTAACGAACATTTGAGAAATAATGATAGTAGTAATAATAGTACTATATGACTTAATGTTTCCATTCATTTCACATGTAATAATTTAATCTTCACAACGAACCAATGAGGCAGGTCTATAGCTATTCTCCTCTTTTTAAAGATGAGGGAACTAAAGAATAGAGATAAAGCAAAAGATCTAATATTCAGATTCAGTCCAAATACCATAGTCTTGACCATATCATGTGATCACTAGTTTTAATGGGAAAATTGGGGTTAAAAATAGCTCTAGAGGGGCACCTGTGTGGTTCAGTCAGTTAAGTGTCTGACTCTCGATTTTGGCTCAGGTCATGATCTCAGGGTCATGAGATTGAGCCCTGGGTTGGGCTCTTCACTCTGTGGGGAGTCTGCTTGAGATTCTTTCCCTCATTCTCTCCTGCTGCCCCTCTCCCTCAAATAAATAAATAAATCTTTAAAAGCATAGCTCTGTAAATTCCCCAAAATATTTCAAACAAATCCTAATTATGAATAGATAAGGGCTATAGTAAGAAGGTGATAATTTTAGAGGTATTATTTAAGTTCACTGATTTACTATAAATTTAATGAGCTATGACATATGCTTAAACTCAACATAATTTAGTTTTAGTATTTTTGGCCTTTTTGAAAATTTCTTAAAAAAATAAATATATCTCTACAAATATAGGCTGCATTAAATGAGTATACTATAATATAATGGCTCTTTTTTCAGTTGTTTCTGGTTTCATTAATTTAAAGTAGCCATTGTTAAATGTAAGTTTTTTCCTATTAAAATGTAACTTGTTTTTTTCCACAGTTCCCTTTGTCAGATGAATTTCTGCTGAATATATTTTTAAAAGTCATTTAGTGGAAATATGAAAGAAAAAATAAAGCATCTGTATTTAGTACGTGAGAGAGCATTTACAGTGAGTTTCAAAAGTTATATGGCATTTTCATAGGTATTATCATAGTTTTACTTCTCAATATTTCTATGAAGTATCATCACATTTTTTTCCAAATGAGTAAGAGACACAAATGTAAAGTGAATTGCATGATGGTGGAATTAGGAGTCAAACCTAGATTCTCTGAACTAATATTTTATTGCCTTATATTTGTTTTCTGCCTTGTACAGTGGCCATGTAAAGAATGAAGTTATTGGTTCATAAAGAATGATCTTCTCTGATACTTTCTCCAGTAGTCTAGCACATTTCTACATTCTTCCATCCTTTCTCTCCATAACTAGTGATGAATACTATAAGAAAGAACATGGTTAGACCTCAGGAGACTCATAAAGTTCAAGATTTTTGTTTTGAGGTTCAGAGTTCGTTCTCTAGTGACTAGGGATTCAATGGATTGCCCAAGCCTTGAAATGAAACCACATGCACCAATTTAAGCAAAATCCTAGAGTTAAAATCATGTATAGAAGTTATTGCTCTGGCATTATCTAAACTCTTCAAAATAAATATATTATTATTATCTTTCAGGAGTAATTCTATAATCTCAAAATGAGGTCATAAAATCCAGAACGTTGTTTAAATGCACTTCCTAATTATATTTAGGGGATGTATGAATTTCTCAGATGTTGATTAATGCCATATCTCACCTTAACCTATAGAGAATTACATTAAGCTTGGGACCTACAGAAAAATCGACTGATTTGCTGTGAAAGCTAATTGCAATAAGAAGCTTAGGTCATTCATTTCACGAAGCCTATTGATTTGAATATCAGTATGATACATAAGATGTGTGTGCACTTTTTGGGTAATTTTCACAAAGCAAACACACAGTCTTTTAAAAACAAAAATACACACACTAAATTGGGCCAAACATTTGGTTTAAAGAAAGATGTGAGTAAAATAAAACACTTCTAATTTTGCTTCTTTACTCTACACTGTGGCCACCTCTGTTTAGTATTTGCTTTGTTCCTGAAAGCAGTGTAAGCTATTACTAAAACTGCATAAAAACAGATTAAATGGATCACATGATTTTAGAATAGAAGAATGTTTTAAGAAAACTATCAACTATAAGGAGCCCAAACTCACAAATTTTGTTTAAAGACAGAAATTAACAGCCTATTTGCGTAGCTAATTTTATGTGTTTGCAGTTCTGTTTTATTTTGTCCTACAATCAGAAATGCAACACTGCTCTTGCAAACATCATATTTAATTCTTGAAGAGACTGCAGTATGTCATTACAGATGGATTGATAGCCTTGATGATATCATTGAACTTTTGTCATGCCTAACCTGGAAGACTTGCTATATGTCAGAGAATTTTTGTCATTCATCTTGCTTTTGAAAGGCCAAATTTATTTGCAACCTTGAATGACATTGGACACATGAAACAGCCGGAAATCTATCATGCAGTGAGTATCTTATAAAACTGCAATTTAAAATCCTCGGTATTGACTTGGTTTTTAGAACCATCTTCAAAGCCAATGACTTTCAAATTTTTTACTTATAAACACCGATTTTCAGTTGATAAAAATAACTTTATATTTTCATTTTTTGAGTACATGAGGTCACCATACATGTACCATGCTTTATTATTTGCTTTTTAAAGTAGGAAACAACAGAAGCATAAGTGCATGTTTATATTTTATATTTATTAATATCAATATGTAGTTGACCAGTGAACAAGCACTAGTAATGAAGTCTATCCTTTGGTGGAATTATTCAACCAATTTAAAAAAAATATGTATAAATACAGCAGAGTTGCTTAAAAACAGTGCTATCAGAGAAAATACAAAATTGTTTTTGAGCTTTCTCTGTTGTAGTATTAGGAAATGTGATATATATTACCATAAATTTATTCCATCCATATTAAAACTGAATTCACGTTCAATATAAATTAAACAGGAAAGCCAATTGAGTGCCTACTATGAACCAGGTTTGAGATCTCAAGCATGTGATAATAATAGCTAATGCTTAGCGAATAAATAATAATAATAGCTGCTGTTTATAGAACTTACTTTATGTTAGAAACTATGCTAAGTATTTTATTTTATTTTATTTTTTTAAGATTTATTTATTTAACTGACAGAGAGAAAGAGAGATCACAAGTAGGCAGATAGGCAGGCAAAGAGAGAGGGGGAAGCAGGGTCCCTGCTCAGCAGAGAGCCTGATGTGGGGCTTGATCCCAGGACCCTGAGATCATGACACGAGCCGAAGGCAGAGGCCTCAAGCCACTGAGCCACCCAGGCACCCCTATGCTAAGTATTTTAAATGTATTATTTAATTTGATTCCCTCAGAAGCATTATAAAGTAATTACTTTCTTTTTTTTAGCATACAGATGACAAAATTAAAAACTAGAGGTTAGCAACAAACATTTCATAAAGGGGTTTACTCTTATGTTCGTTTGTACTCTGGCAGATGAAGACTTAAGCCAAATAAGAACTACTTTATTCGGAATTGTGTGTCTTTAGGGAAGTGGCCTGTCTTTTACATTTAGCTGCCCTTAAAGGGTTTCTACTTTAGACCTAGCAGGAGGTTCTTGGTATAAAATGTGTGACATCCTTTCCTCTCATCAAATCTTCAGTGCATGAGCATAGATCAAATTTTCATGGTCTCTCAGATAACTTCCACTGAGTGTCTTCTAGAATGCTTATCATTTGAATGTGAAGATGCCTTATCATTTGAATGTGAAGATGCCTCCAGAGGCAAAAAAACACTGGCACGCATTGCTGCTTTTTCAAGTATGGAGCATCCAGACAATTGGATGATACAGCCTTGGCCATGGGAAATGAACTGAATAAAATGCCAACATTCTATATCATTGAGTAGCCTTAAGCTTCTCACAAAACACTTAAGTAAAATCTTAAAAATTATTCATTTTTTAAAAAAACACACTATATATTCTAAAATTCAAGTGAATACACTAAAAATGATGTAATTGTGTACCATGGCAGAGTGTATAAAAAGGAAAGAGAGGTACTAGGAACATTTTAGCCTTAACTTTAATTTTGTTTGCATTCATTGCACTATTTTTCTCAAAGTATACTTATTACAAAGAAGTTGGGAAACAGGCAAGCACAGGACAACAAAACAAAAAATCATCAACTTTATTCAGAGATAGGTACTTTTAGCATATTTGACTATGTTCTTACATTTTTTTCTAATAAGATATATTGATGCATAAGGTAAGAAGATAAGTAGAAACATATGGGGTTACCACTATACACAAACACACACACACACACACACACACACACACACACATATATATATATATATATATATACACACACACACACATATACACACACACACACATACATACACACACCCTTAATATGTTGTGACATATGCAGAGGTGAATAAATAGTTCCCTGGAATGTGAGTGTTGATTCTTGTATAGTGGTCCTTTGTTTGGATGTATTATAATTTACTTAAAATTCTATATGATGTTTAGTTTCCGTTTTTCCTCATCTGATTTTAAAAATACATGAATACACGAATCATTATGGACACTTGTAATTATTTCCCTTGGATATATTCTTGAAGTAGAATTGCTGAATGGAGTTCTGATTTTTTAATTTCTTTTTTTAAATTGAAGTATAGTATTGAATGTAACATAATGTTACATTACTTTTAGGTATGAAACATAGTAATGTGACAAGTCTATATGTTAGGCTGTGCTCACCACAAGTGTAGCTACCATCTGTCACCATACAATGCTATTACAATGCCACTGACTATATTCCCTATACTATACCTTTTATTCCTGTGACTTATTTATTCCATAATTGAAAGCCCATACCTCTCTCTCCCCTTTACCTATTTTGCACATCCCTTGACTCCTGTCCCCTCTGGCAACCACCAGTTTGTTCTCTGTATCTATGGGTCTTTTTCTGCTTTGTTTGTTTTGTTATATTGATTCCACATATATGTGAAATCACATGGTATTTGTCTGTCTGACTTATTCACTTAACAATATCCTCCCAGTCCATCCATGTTGTCACAAATGGCAATATCTCATTCTTTTTTATGGTTGAGTTAATTTTCCATTTTATATACATATACCATATCTTCATTATCACTTGAGTTGCTTCCATATGTTGGTTATTATAAATAATTCTGCAATAAACATAGGAGTGTATATATCTTTTCAAGTTGATTTTTTTTTTCCTTTGGGTAAATATCCAGTAGTGGAATTTTTGGACCATACAATATTCCTATTTGTTACTTTTTGAGGAACCTCCATACTGTTTTTCATAGTTGCTGCACCATTTATATTTCCAACAATACTGTATGAGGGTTCCTTTTTCTCCACATCCTTGCCAATACTTCTTGGGTTTTTTTGTTTTCTTTTTTATTCTTGCCATTTTGACTACTGTGAGATGATACCTCATTGTGGTTTTGATTTGCATTTCCCTGATGATTAGTGATGTTGAGCATCTTTTCATGTGTCTGTTGGCCATCTGTATGTCTTCTTTGGAAAAGTATCTATTCGGGTCCTCTCTCCATTTTCTTAATGGAATTATTATTATTTTTTTGCTGTTGAATTGTGTAAGTTCTTTAAATATTTTGGGTATTAACTCCTTGTTGGATATATCATTTACAGATATCTTCTCCTATGCAGTAGGTTGCCTTTTCATTTTGTTGATAATCTCCTTCACTGTGCAAAAAGCTTTTTATTTTGATGTAGTCTCAATAGTTTATTTTTGCTTGTTTCCCTTGCCTGAGGAGACATATCTAGAAAAGTGTTGCTAAGGCTGATGTCAAAGAGATTACTGCCTTTGTTTTCTTTTAGGAGTTTTATGATTTCATATCTCACATTTAGGTCGTTAATCCATTTTGAGTTTATTTTGTGTATAACATAAGAAAATTGTCTAGTTTTATTTTTTTACATGTAACTGTCCGGTTTTCCCAGCGTCATTTATTGAAGACTGTCTTTTCTCATTGTATATTCTTGGCTCCTTTGTTGAAGATTAATTGACCATATAAGCATGGGTTTATTTCTAGGTTCTTTATTCTTTTCCATTGATCTCTGTGTCTTTTTTTTTTTCTTTGCCAGTATCATACTGTTTGATTATTATAACTTTGTAGTATACCTTGAAGTCTGGGATTGTGATACCTCCTGCTTTGTTCTTCTTTCTCAAGATTACTTTGGCTATTTGGGATCTTTGTGTTTCCTTATACATTTTAGGATTATTTGTTCCAGTTCTATAAAAACTGCTACTGGAATTTTGATAGAGATTGCATTAAATTTATAGATTGTTTTGGGTAATATGGGCATATTAACCACCATCTGATTTTTGTTGACACTTGAATCAGAAATATTTCCCAGTTTGTACTCTCACTAGTAAATATGGTACATCGCTTTTGCCACTCCCAAGCAACCCCTCACACATTAGCATTGATTTTAATCTTTGTAAATCTGATAGAGAAAGAATGTTCATTTTATTTTAGTTTTAATTCCTTTGCTTATCAATTAAACTTAACAACATTTGACATTTATTAGATATTTTTATTTCTCATTTCAATTTATTTCATTTTATTAAACTAAATTTATGTTTGGGGGAAGCTCATCTTTATCTTTTGATACACAGTAATTATTTTATATATTAAAGATTTCTCCCATTTGCCTTATATGTGTCAATGTTTTTTTCCTTATTTCTTATTTGTCTTTTAATTTTAGCCTTTCTGAATGTGAGATTTTAAAGTTTATATGGGGAAGTCTATCAGCCTTTTCTTTTATGCTTGTTACTACTGGTATTATTTTAGGTTCAATGATATAATGTGTATTTGTAAAATCTCTCTTGCTATTTTGTGTACTATTAAACTTCTTCCTGAGTAGAAGAAAGAGATTTTAGGTCTTTTTTTATACCATTTTTGTACACTAGTCATTTTGACCAATAAAATGTCTAATTGCCTTTTATTTATTATCTCCTGCCAGTAGGTAAGTCCCACCTTGCTAGTTTGATTATGAGTTTTTGAAACAGCCAAATTTTGTCTGACATTTATTAATAATGTGCATTTATTGTTAAGTTTAAGTAAAGTAGACATATGTGCTGGGGCACCTCGGTGGCTTAGTCGGTTAAGCTGCTACCTTCAGCTCAGGTCATGATCCCAGGGTCCTGGGATCAAGCTCTACATCGGGCTCCCTGCTTGGCAGGGAGCCTGCTTCTCCCTCACCTTCTGCCTGCCACTCTGCCTATTTGTGCTCTCTCTCTATCTCTCTGTCAAATAAATAAATAAAATCTTTAAAAAAAAAATAAAGTAGACATATGTGGAAAGGGATCCTTATGCATGATACTCATTATTTTAATATTTCAGGAATTTAAACTAGGGATCTTAATTGATGGTTTTCTCTCATATTATCTCACGAATTTATACTTGTTCACATTCCTTAGGAGTAAAAGGCTTTGCCTCCAACTCCACCATAACCAGATATAACAGTCTAGGGAAGGAATTTTCAAATATTTTTAGTAGCAAAACAACCACTTTATTCAAACAATTTTAAGTTGAGAGCTACCTAATGTGAAAGATTAAAGCAATTTTTCATTTATTGAATTAGAGGTGACATGCTAGGGTACTGCCCTCCTCCTCCTTATCTCCATCCCTGTGCAGGACTTCCTCGAGAGAGGTATGTGAAAATTGATGAAAAATTTTAGCACTTTCTGAAAAATTCTGTTAAAGACTTTGTCATCTTATCTAATGACTCTTATATTCAAAACTCATGTAACAAATTACCATAAGAATTTAATGCCAGCAAAAATGTGTCCTCCCTAAAAAACAAATATTTTCATTTGAATGGTCACCTTAAAATTATATAAACCATTGGATTATTCTTTGTTTTTTATTACCTGTCAGAAATCTCAGACCTATTTTTTAAAAGAGTGATATTATAACAAAACTAAAACTTTAAAAGACATAATTCCACCACTGTTATATATCAAAATATTTAAGTTTTAAATTTTTCCAAGATTTCTCCATAAGAATATATGGCTTTAATAGTTGTAATTGAAATACAGAAACAATTTGTAATCTATTTCAACATAACAGTTTTCCATGTTGTTTTATAGCCATTATAATTACAACTTGTAATGACTATACTGAAGTGACATATTTAATGTATTTTGATATTCCCATACTGGTGAACATTTAGGATGTTACAAATGGTTTGCTTAATACCTATATCACCTTCGGTTTTCTTTTTAATGACCATACTTTTTTTGAATAAATATAATTTTGTATAACTCCATCAGGTTATAATGAGGTTTTCATGATATTATATATGGTAAGGTGTCTAACATAGTCACATTCTTATAGAATATATTTTTGGATAGATTCTTAAGAGTAGAATTACAAGACTCTTGATATATGATCTATTCCAACATATATCCTCTTTTCAGCAAATTGAGTTTAGAGAATAATATCCAAACTGGTATGTAAACTTATACTTTAAGATTTCTTAGGAAGTCAACCTTCACTGGTCTTCCCTTCTATGATATCCTGCAGCACAAAGCTCAGGACTTATTTTTAGAGTCTTGTATTCCTTGTTAATCATTTCATGAATACCTGGCTTGTTGACTGAATCAGATTGTTAAGAAAAATAAACAAGTTTGCAGTGACTCAATGAGGTTTTCTTTGGACTAATGTAAGGAAAGGTGAGAAAGATCAAGAAATAGTGTGAATAGAATTTCTTTTACTGGTTATGATGGTGTAAATAGTAGCAGACCAATTCTCTAGCTGGATTACTGGTGAGACTTGCTAAAGGGTTTGTACCACTAATCTGTCTTCACCACTGCTGGTGAAGAAGCTTCCCACTGACTAGGAGGCAGCCTGCTGGCTGCCACAATGTTCATATCTGCCAAACACAAAGCACTGGCATCAGAGTGATGAGCCCCTTCCTCTTACAGCATATCTCCAGGCCCTCTACTAAGAAGACTTAACATTACACCACCTGGCAATGTAGAGATATTTATAAGGTCCAGCTTCAATATCATAAAGCAAGTCTAAGAAGAATAGATTTATAAAAATGAGAAAATTGATGACAAGATGGAAAGTTTCACCTGAAAAGAAGAATTTATGAAAATAATCACCTATAAGGAGTAGAAATGGAAAAGAAAACTTTAACAGAAAATGAAGCAGATAGAATTAATGGTAAATTATGAATAGCTGTTTATAGAATTAATAACTTTGAACACAGAAATATATCTAGTGGAATATATCTAGATGGAAGTAAAGAAAGAAAAAAAATGATACAAAACAAAACAGAAAAAAGGCATATGGGGCGCCCGGGTGGCTCAGCCAGTTGAGCATCTGCCTTCGGCTCAAGTTGTGATCTTGGGGTACTGGGATCGAGCCCCATTTTGGGCTCCTTCTCCCTCTCCCTCTGCCCCTCCCCCTGCTCGTGCTCTCACACACACTCTCTCTCTAATAAATAAATAAAATATATTTTTAAAAAAAGAAAAAAGGCATGAAGTAAATGACATATAGATCAAAGTCTTACATACTGTGTTATGCAGTACTAGGAAGAAAAGAGAAAATAGGGCAAAAGCAATAGTCAAAGAGATAATGAATAGTGGATACAATTTCTATAAAACTGAAAGACATAAAACCACAAAATTGAAAGTCACTACAAACTCTAAGGAGGGAAAGTACAAAACAAAACACACAAAAGCATATCATAGAGAAAAAAAGGACAAAGAGAAAATCTTAAAAGCAGACAGAAAGTCACATTATATTCAAAAGGAAATTTAAATGATAATGGAGTACATTTTTGAAATACTTAAAACAACAGCCAGTCTAGAATTCTATTCCATTGAAAATTTTCTTCAAAAATTAAGATGTAATTAATGGAGAAGAATAGGCAAATCTGTGCAGAAGAGATCCAAATAATCTACATAAGTACTTCATCGTCAAAGAAGGGAAGCATAACTCTCTGCTCCTTTAGTGTGGGCTATGAATAAAGACTTCATCCCAAAGAATATAATATGGAAAGAGGGATAAACAAGAGTAACCTTACAGTGGAGAAACCTGACAAACACTATGTCAGCCTGGGGATCAAGGTTGACATCAATGTCCTAAGTCATGTTGATAATATATATCTTTGATATGATGTCATGAAAATGGCACTTTACCTCTGTGATCTTCCTCCTCAAAACACATAATCCCAGTCTAATAATAAGAAAAACATCATAAAAATCCAAATCGAAAGACATTCTATAAACTACCTGACTAGTACTCCTCAAAAATGTCAAGGTCACCAAAAGCAAGGAAAGCAGTAGAAACTGTCACAGTTAAAGAACCTAAGGGTACATGACAACTAAATGTAATAGGATAACCTGGATGGGATCCTGGGTCACAAAAAGGGCACTAAGTAAAAAGTAAGGAAACCTGAAAAATGTATGGACTTTAGTTAACAAAAGTTATTTATTATTATTATTATATATTATATTATTATTATTATTATATTATATTATTATTATAACAAATGTACCATACTAATATAAGATTTATAAAGTGGAATATGGAATATATGGGCTATACTGGAACTCCTATATTATCTTTGTAGTTTTTCTGCAAAATCTAAAACTACTCTAAAATGTTATAAAAGTTTATTTAAAAGTTTATTTAAAAATTAAAGTAAAAGCATATCAGTTCCTGACCAAAAAAATCTGGAAAAAGAAAAAAAAAAGCCAGAAGATCCATATGAAAAGCAGTTTTCAGGCAGAGGGAATATTATTCCAGAAAGAAACACAGAAATGCAGGAAGCAGTAATGAATAGCAGAAAAGATAAACATATGGATGTCTAAGTTATTATTGACTATATATAATAATAATAACTCTTATGAGGTCTAAAGATCTGAAATTAAAAAGCATGATAACAATAACATAAAAGCAAGAAAAGCATAAATGGAGTTAAAATGTAAGTTTCTAGCATTACCAGGGAATGGTTAAAGTACTAATTTATATTAGAATTTAATAATAGGTGTTTTAATATCTAGAGTAAGTACTCAAAGAATAATAAAGGATGCATAACTGACAATCTAATATAGAGGGCAAAAAGAACAGTAAAATAATAAATTTAAAAGGACAAAGTAGTAGAGAGCAAAAGTAACATAAAATATATAGAAATTTAGAAAAATAGTAAAATGATAACTTTAATCCAAATATGTCAGTAATTACATTAAAGTCAATGATATAATACCACAGCTTAAAAATATTGGAATATTTAAAATAGTACATATAGACAGATATAAATATATGGATATAGTTTCTTGACTATATGAATATAGAAAAAGTTAAAAGTAAAGTTTAGAGGGGCCCCTGGGTGTCTCAGTCGGTTAAAGAGGCTGCCTTCAGCTCGGGTCATGATCCCAGGGTTCTGGGATCAAGTCCCACATCGGGCTCCTTGCTCAGCAGGGAGCCTGCTTCTCCCTCTCCCTCTGCCTGCCTGCCTGCCTGCTGCTCCCCCTGCTTGTGCTCTCTCTCTCTCTCACTATCTCTGTGTGTCAAATAAATAAAATAAAATCTTAAAAAAAAAAAAAGTAAAGTTTAGAGCATAAAATGTCATGCAAACATAAACCAAAAGAAAACTTATAAAGCTATACTAATATCATTAAACCTCAACTTTAATGAAAGAAATATAACTGGATCTAAAGAGGAACATTTTACAATAAAAAGGGGTTAATTTGTTAGGAAGATGTAGCAATTCTAAATTTGTATGTCACTTACAATAGAGCTTCAAAATATATAAAACACAACTTGCAGTCATAAAAGGACAAACGTAAAATCACGCAGGAGATTGCACTATACCACTTTCACTAACTGATACAATAAGCATATTTAAAAAGTCCTTAAGGATACAACGATATGAAAAACATGATTAATAAACTTGAAATCATTAAATATACATATTTGTACATATTTGAAATATATATAAAATATATATATAAATATAAATATATATATAAATATATATAAAATACGTATATACATGTAATATGTCTATTGCATATATACGTAGAGAAAATGTAGCACCTGAGAATTGTAGAATAGATCTTATTTTCCAGTAAACATAGATTTATTTTTTAACCAAAATTGACCATATGCTGGAATATAAAGCAAACCTTAACAAGTTTTGAAGTCTTGTAAGTTATACTGTGTAGCCAGCAGAATTGATATAGCATTTCATACTAACAAGATGATTGGAAATGCCACAAATGCTTGAAAAACCTTCAAAATGTACCTTGAAATAACCCAAAGAAGGGTTAATGTAGATTAGGAAATATTTTGAATTGAGTGATGACACATTATAACACAAGAAAACTTGTGGGATGCAGCTAATATTTTATTTTTAGGAAAATTTATATTACTGTGATATCCTCTGTCCAAGAATGCTGCCATCAATTTCTTTCTTTCCTGGACACTGCAATTCCCACATTATGGGAAGGAATTTCTCCACATCCTAGAATCTCTGCTGGCCTGTGACTGCTTTAACCAAAAGATATCTAAGAAGTGATATGATGTACTTCAAAGGTTATGTCATAAGGAGCTTTGTAGCTTCTGTTTGGGTCTCTTAGAATGTCCCTCTGGGGAATGATAACCATCTTGTAAAATATCTCTACCTTTAGTCCACCGTCTCGTAAGAAAGTCAAAGTCGGGCACTTGGAGAGAGAGATAGATGCCCCACCAACCACCCAAATATTCCAACCGTCTCAGCCTCAGTCCCAACATGTGAGTTAAAAAGGCTTATGGGAGCTTAACCCTGACTGCCACTTGACTGCTGCCATACTTAGAATCCCAAATGAGAACCGTCAAACTGAGTCCTTCAGTCCTCAGAAATGCGGAAAATAACAATAGATTGCCTTTTTTTAAAAGTAGGCTCTACACCAAACTCATGACTCTGAGATCCAGACCTGAGCTGAGATCAAGAATCAGACACTTAACTATCCAAACCACCCAGGTGCCCCAGTCAATTGCCTTTTTAAATGAATTTGGGAGTGGTTTGTTACACATTCATAGATAATCAGAAATATTTTAAAAGAAGAAAGTCTAAAAATTGATGATGTAAATTTCCATCTCAGCAATTTAGAAGCAGAGCAGTGAAAGAAATCTAAAGAAAGTAGAAGGAAGGCAATGATAGAGATCACAGTGCTAATGTAATTAAATGGGAAAATGTGGAATACTGAAAAATCAATAAAGCCAAAAATTTGTTCTTAAAGATGAAGATAGATACCAAAGCTGATCAAAAATAAAAGAGAAAACACACATTTATTTCAGGAATAAGAAACGGGACCTCACTACAAATTAGACAGACATTAAAAAGATAGCGTGAGACAATTGTGAACAACTTAACAGTGATATATGTGAACATTTACATGGTATGGACAAATTCCTTGAAACACAATATTTTTCTACATGTTTAAATAAAAATCTGAATATTCTTATATTTACTAAAGAAACTGAATTTATAATTAAAAACCTTGTGCACACACACATATACACATATATATGCACAGGTACACAATCATAATCCCAGGCCAAGAAGGAATCACAAATGAACTCTTCCAAACATTTAAGTAAGAAATGACAACAATCTTATACAGATTATCTCAGAGAATAGAAAAAGAGGAAAAACCTTTCCCACTTGTTTTATGTATCCAGTATGACTGGGTGCCAAAACCTAACAAGAATATTACAAGAAATAAAAAGTAGAGACAAATCTCTCTCATGAATATAATCACAAAAATTCTAAGCAAAATATTAGCTAACTGAATCCAGGAATACATAAAAAATGCACTGTATCATGACCACCTCTACTTGAGGGATGCAAAAATCTATCAGCTTTATTTATCACAGTAACAGAATTAATAAGAAAAACCATATAACTATCTTTATAGATTCAGAAAAATTCATAAATAAAACAACACCTATTTATGATACAAATAGTAAAGAAACTAGGGTTAGAAAGGACATTTCTTTTTTTTTTTTTAGAAAGGACATTTCTTAATCTGATAAAACTAATCTATTAAAAAAAACCAACTATGTACACATCATACTTAACAGTGAAATGTTAAAAAAAAAACTATAGTTTAATCTGATAAAACTAATCTATAACAAAAAAAACTATGTATACATCATAAACAGTGAAATGTTAAAAAAAAACTATCCTTCTGCAATCAGAAGCAAGACAGAGATGATCGCCACAGCTATTTAACATTCTACCTTATTCACTATTAAAATAACCAGTATTTTAAGAACTGGACAAATGGACAAAATATTTGAACAAGCACTTCAACAAGATGTTATCTAAATGCCCAATAACATGAAAATGTGCTTAACCTAATTAATCATCAGGAAAATGCAAATTAGAAATTATAATATGATAATATTATGCACTTTCCAGAAGAGTAAAAATAAAACAAAAAAGACTATCCCAGATGTTGGCAGGGATGTATGAGTAGCATCTGGTATCTAATATACCATTGGTGGGAGTATAACTTAGAATAACTTCTTTAGAAGACTATTTGGCTATAACTACCAAAGCCAAGCATATCATACTTTTGGACCTAGCAATTCCAGTCCTAGATATATTACTCAACAGAAGTGCACACGTGAGTTCACTGAAGACATGTGTGAGAATATTTATAACAGCACTCTTTATAATAACCCCCAAATAAGAAAGTATCCAATTTCTCATCAGCTAGGAAATGGGTCAATTAAAATTGTGGTGTATTTATGGAAGTGTATAATATACAGGAATGAGAATGAACAAACTGCAAGTATATGCAACAACATGGATATATCTCATAAGCAGAATGCTGAAAGACGCCAGACACAGGGGCACCTGGGTGGCTCAGTCGTTAAGCATCTGCCTTCAGCTTGGGTCATGATCCCAGAGCCCTTGGATGGAGCCCCGCATCAGGCTCCCTGTTCAGCAGGGAGTCTGCTTCTCCCTCTCTCTCTGCCTCCCCCTGCTTGTGCTTGTTCTCTCTCCCTTTCTCTGTCTCAAATAAATAAACAAAATCTTTAAAAAAAAGAAGAAGAAGCCTGACAACACAGACACAAATACAGTATGATTCTGCTTATATAGTTCAAAAAGACAAAACCTGTAACCCATAGTGATTAAAGATCGGGCTAGTTGCGACCTTCAGCGAGGCAGGGTAATGTTCTCCTCAGTGTGGTTGCGTTGGTATATTCTATATCTGAAAAACTCACCCAACAGTGTACTTAGGATTTGTATACTTTTCTGTGTCTATGGCACATGTCAATAAAAAGTCACCTAAAAAACAAAAGCAGTCTCAATACCTGCACAGCCATGCCTCAGACCGTAACATCCAGTCAGGAAGCCCCGCAGCTCACTCACCGGTCAGTTCTTCGCTCCTCTAGGATCAGTGCTCTGTTCTCACGGTTCCACGGTCAGGACGACTCAGCCCCTTTTTTCTGTGCTTCTACTTTGTCAGCTTCTCCTGCTCTTTCTGACGAACACATTCTCCTTCTGTCTCTCTCCCATTTTTACCTGCTCCTCCCCATTCCCTCCCTGCTCTTTCGACCTTCCCTCTCTTCCAGCCACACTCATCTCCTGAGGCAAAGATCTCATATGTCAGCTAACATGCAGTAGAGCAGCCCCTTTTGAGCAGGACACACCACTATCAAACCTACAGACCTGTTGGGGTACTTATTACCTCTAAGCTGGATGAGGGGGAGACATCTATAAAGATAGGCTCTGGCACAGGTTTAGAATGGGGTGTGGACATATCCAGGACATGGACACAACCAAATCACACTTCCATGTGGTCCTCAACCCCACCCGGATTTTAACCCCTGGAAACCCTGGGGCTACTTTCCTACCTCTACCACGCTGCCCAGCACAATGCCAGATATATAGTGGGGGGTGCTCAATAGTTATTTATTTGAGAAGCCAGTAACAACATTTACTTAATGGACAAATAGGCAACCTCGTGTTCTGACTCACTGTCTGTGACTCTGTTCTCAATCTCATCCTCAAATGATGGCTTGGATATGAAATTTCTGGACCTGTACTGTAAGTCTCCAAATTCCATAAGACTAAACAACTCCTTAGTACACTGTTCAGAAATATTTCAAGTACCAAAGGCTATGACCTGCCTTTTCCTTTACGTCAAAATTAGAGTGCATTAGCTCTAATTAAAATAAGAGATTGTAGTGTTATCTCATTTAATCTGAGGTCAAAGAATAAAGTCATTCTGTGATGGTACATTTTTAAGAGAGTCACTGAAGTCTTTTTATGTGTCTGGTTAGAGAAGGCTAATTCTGTTTAAAAATTCAATTGCAGATATAAATGAATGTACCATTGACAATGGTGCCTGTCAGAACCAATTCTGTGATACAATTGGCAGTTATTACTGCAAGGGTCAAGCTTGCCAGAAGCTGGAGAAAGATGGCAGAGGATGTGAAGGTAACGGGTAGGACTGTCCGCTTACAGATAAGGAAAGAGAGAACATCTATGTAATGCAAAAGAGGGGGTTTGTCTTTTATCCAAAGCCAGTTGAAGTGCCTGTGTTGAATGTTGTCAAGAGCACAGATCTTCCTCTCATGTCTAGATTACAAAATTGTAACCCTAAGAACACTTCAAGTAGCTTATTATAGGAAACATATGATTGTACGCTGGTTTGGTCGTGTCATGTTCTGATTATGGAATTTCAATCGTTCATTTAAATCCCTGGGTAAAGTACGTATTTTCGAAAGCATTTCATTCAGTTCTAAAGTAAAAATGGTGCTTATCATAAAATACTCATATGTTGGTATGATGGAAATGGAGGGGCACCAAACCAACCACAGGGATAGTATTCTTGGTGCAGAATTAGCTTTTTTCACAAACTTCAATATACTGTCTCCTTTTAAAATTAATTCCTGCTTTCCTTTATTTATTAATTCATCATTTGGTTCATTTGACAATCATTGAGTTCCTGCTCTGTAACAGACATTATTCCATATTCTGTGGATATAAAAATTAATGAGAAATAAATTCTGCCCTGAAGGAGTTTACTGATTAGAGGCAAAGATTGAAACATAAGCCAAAACCTAACAGAATGGTATTCTAAGGCATTATAGTATGGGGTTAAATGCACTGGATTCAAAGAGACCTGTGTTGGAGTCTCAGTCTCTCACTTAAAAATTTAGGTAACTGAGCGAATGTTATTCAGTCTTGCTAAGACTCTTCTCTCATCTATAATATTTGGAATAATGGTACTTTGTAAAATCACAAAAGTTGCCATGGGATTAAATAAGATAGCGTTTCTACAGCATTTAGCATAGTGGGTGGTATGTAGTAGGTGCTCAGATGATAACTATGAATTTTACTCCCATTTATAAATTCAGTTATTGGCCATATTGGGAATGTAATGGGGCTCAGAGACTGCTCCCTTTTTTTGTTCTCTAAGGAGAGATATCCAAATTAAAGGGAACACTGTATGATGTCTTATAACTGTCCTTTCTGATTTTTCCCCCATCTAGTCATATTACTAAGATGCTAAAGCATTTTTTTAGATCCCTTACAAGTGTATTTATTCTATGTTTGCTCATTGACCTTACAAAAATTATGCTTATTTTTTGCCTGTAACAATGTCTATTCCCAATGGGCCATATGTGAATAAGTTGGTAGGAGAAAACAAAATAAAAGACATCCAGCTGAAGGCAACTGGGGCTGAGGCTGCAGGTTTAATTGGGACTGCCAAGGCAAGACAAGTTGTAAGTGTGAGTAGGTTAGAGGATTTATCAAATTCTCAGGAAGCAGAGCGGCTCAGTCCCTTCTGGCGAGTTCTGGCAGGCAGCAACAAAAAGGGCCCCAGGTAAGCAGGCCAGTATTCAAAGGCAAATGCCTCTGGCCTTTCCAGAAATAGGCCACACCCCAAGCAGGGTCCTCTGCGAGGAGGAGTGTAAATTAATAAAGGCAAGCGCTAAATTTACCCAGGCTCCTTTCATTCGAGGGAGATAATCTTTATTACTGATGAGAGTATCTGTCAGTGTTGTTCTCGCTAGTGATTCAATATCCCAGAACAGGAGGACTCAGGGACCCTGTGGTGTCCTAATGAAAAGTGGGACAGTGACTGCTGAAGACAGCATGGTCTACATGATGACAATATTCCTTATCACGACCCTTCCCTTCTCTGACAGGCAGCAATCTCTTTGTTTCTTTCGGCTGAGTATTGTTATCACGTCATCCTTATTATAGATATATTTGAAGTACCCAGCACAGCAATTAGCCAGTGGTAGGTATAACAATTGCAATTATGTTTGTAATAACTATTAGGCTAATAAGGCATGATAAACTTTGTACCCACTAATTCATTTACCTGCAATCATCTCATATTTAATTGAAGTTAGTTACTCTTCATATAATTATCAAAACATTTAGAGAAGTGATTTCCATGGTTTCACTTAACCCACGTCCTTTTGCACAGACTGAGTAAGAAGAGTGAGGTCAGGATTTGCGTGAATCAAGAGTGTGACCCTGAGCTAACACTGACTTCCTACTTATCGAGATGCAGCCCTGGGGATGGTGGTACGGAGTGGAACATGCTCCACTGTAAAGAACCAGCTCACAGTCTCCTACGTCTCATAATCTATACGAGACATTTCCTTAAATGTCTATTTAAAGAATAGACATTTCCTTAAATGGCTGGTAGACGTGGGGATGCTAGAGAACCTGCTTGCTTGATTGTTGAATATACAGTGATCTCAGATTCGTTTATATACATAATTAAATAAAAAATAATAGAGGGGGGCGCCTGGGTGGCTCGGTGGGTTGAGGCCTCTGCCTTCGGCTCGGGTCGTGGTCTCGGGGTCCTGGGACCGGGGTCCTGGGATCGAGCCCCGCGTCAGGCTCTCTGCTCAGTGGGGAGCCTGCTTCCCCCTCTCTCTCTGCCTGCCTCTCTTCCTGCTTGTGATCTCTCTCTCTGTCAAATAAATAAATAAAATCTTTAAAAAAATAAAAATAAAAAAATAAAATAATAGAGGTCATTTTGAAATTGGGTGCATTTTAAAGCCACTGCAAATGAGCATTTCAATTCATGTGAGTGCACTAAGGAGTCATTCATATTTATTTACTGGATGCTAACAGTAGGGATTGGTTGGTTTCAAAAACCATTATATTGAATACTACAGATATAAAATTAAACAGTCATTTGAAAAGACTTTTTTGCATTAATATAAATTGAATGTAACTTGATGGTATTGCTTTATAAAATACAGATTTTTTAGCAGTTCATTAATAAATCTTTTCCCATCTTTTATTATTAAAAAATAAAATAAAAAGTAAAATACAGATCAACATTTTAGTAAACATTTGTTGTACTATTAAAATAAATCTAGAGTCTACTTTTCAATGGAAATGAAATATTTGCAAATGGCCTTTTTAGCTAATCTTACTTTTTAACCTTTTCCCTGAAGAGCTATAAACTTGTGGAGAAGGCTTCTGATTAGCTCAGTTACATGGGATCCCCTTTTCTCAGACATAGTGCTGAACTTAAAGCATGGTTTCTAATTCACATGGCAGGTTGGTTATTATAAGGTGTAAATTAAAAAGGAAAATAAAGAGGGGAAAGAACCGCCTAGTAGTGGACACTGTGGTATATGGTGTGTGCATGTATATACCTATATGTACAGATACATATATCTATCCATATCTTTGAAAGGACATAGGGTTTTTCTTTAGTGTGTCAACATGGATAATAATCTTTATAGCTTTTCATGTATATAATTATCTTTGCATTTCAGGAAAAAATTCAACTGAATTTAATCTTTTATTTGCTACTAAATCCAATTTGCAATAATTTTGTTTAGGATTTTTACATTCATAACCGTAAGTGAAATAGGCCAGTAATTTGTGTTTCTCATATGTTTTTTATGGTAGTGGTTCTCAACTGGAGTGATTTTGTGCCTCAGAGACATTTGGTAATGTCTGAAGACATTAATTTTCACAACAGAGGGTAGGGAGTACTGTTCGCATCTAGTAGGCAGAAGCCAGGAAACTGCTTAACATCCCCTTCTTCTGCTACTTTGATTAAACACTTGTTAGACCCTTGCATTCTCTATCACAGGCTGCTTTCATCTGTTTGATTTTCTTTTCTCTCTGTACAGCATATGCTTAACTAGTTTACCGAGTTTCAAATATCAATAATTTAACTTTACAGTTTTAAAAATCTTATTTTCTCAAATCTGTAGATTTCTTTCTATTGTATGCTCATGTTTATAATTATATCCTTCTCCTTTACTGTTTCACACATAGCTACATTGTGTGTCTTATTCCAACACCTGTGGTTCTTGTTGGGGGGTCTAAATCTATTATTTCTTATTTGGGGGCCTTTAGTTACACTCTCCTTTTGGGTTGTATATACTTCTAGTGTAGAACTCATAAGAGCACTGTACTTATTTACACATTTGTACTGTCTCTTAGATTGGGAATATCTTCTGGGAAAGGGCCATGTCTTATCATCTTACCACTTTCTCATCCCCAGTTAACAGGTGTCTAGTACCTAGCAGAATTCCGTAAATGCTTACTGAATGAATGAATAGACAGATGAATACCCATCCATTTAAATATAAATGCATGCAGCATACAATCAGTATACCTTTATTCATTTCCTTATCTACAGATTCTAATCATGCTGGGTTTGTCACTTAAAGTCTGGCTAGTTAAACCATTTGGTTATCAGCAGGTCTTTGTGTAAATATTTGCTGATAATAAGTCTGTTTCATTTGAAAAGGTAAATCACATTTTTACTTCTAGAGGGCAAATCAAAGTCTTGTAGCTTAGTTTGAACTTTCTGAAATTTCTCTCTGTGGCTTTTCTAAGTTATTGGTGAAGCATTATAACTAGTGTGACTCTCTGACCATAGTAGTCCCATGGAGTGAAAGGTTTTTTTTCTAAATAAAATAGTAACTAACATTACCATATTTTTAAAAAGTGAACTGATAACAAACACTGATTTGTCATTTGAGATAAACTTACATTTGGGAGACATAAATGGACATAAAAGTATATTGTTTAATGAATTGACAGTTAAAATATTTAAAAGTAATTCTGATAATATTTTGAGCCATTTTTTCCCTGAAAAACATTAGAAATGATAATATGAATAAGCAGAGAATGTAACTCGGTATGCCATTGTCATTTAATTACAAATTTTTTTGTTCAAAAAAGGCTTCTATAGGTGGAATCCCAGGGAAATTAAAGGATTTGAGCAAGCTTAAAATGCTAATTGGTGGGCACCTGGGAGGCTCAGTCAGTTGAGCGGCTGCCTTCGGCTCAGGTCCTGATCCCAGGATCCTGGGATTGAGCCCCGCATCAGGCTCCTTGCTCAGCGGGGAGCCTGCTTCTCCCTGGCCTGTCTGTCTCTCTCTCACATGCTCTCTCTGTCAAGTAAATAAACAAAATCTTTAAAAAGAATAAAAATAAATAAATAATAAATAAAATGCTCATTGGTGGACAAAGTGACACTAGAAGCCAAGTTTTCTTATTTCCCTTCTATGATTTTGATAGCCAACATGAAGTGGGATACAGATCAAGTTAATCAGAAGCATGGAGTCACAGCACTACGAGAATCCCAGAGACCTTCAACTGGCAAAGAACATAATCCACAGAGGAGGGAAATGAAGACCTGGAGGAATTGACTGATTTCCTCCAAGTTTCAGACTATTTATAGAGCTAGGAATAATTCAGTTCTCCTTTTCCCAACTGTCATTTTACTGATCAATCTGGTCAGTAAACATTCATTGGGCAACTATATGCTCAGCATGGTGTTGTGTGATTTGAGAATACTGGAGTACTACAAAATATGGTTTCTTCTGTCATAGGGTTTCAGTATCATTATGAATCCTAGATTTAAAATTATTTTGTGATAAAGAAAGTGCAAATAATTTTATTATATGCTTTGAGAGTTCATGCAGGCCATCTTAGCCTCCAAGCAGCACTGTATCTAAACCAGCTGGTGGCTTATCCTGATTATCAGAGATCTCCAAAGGAGGAGATTCTGCAAATCTTTTCCACAGCCTGTTTAATAACCCTTGCTTCAGGAAAACCTTCCTGACGTGTAATCTATATTCCTTTTGTTTAAGTATAAATTTAAGCCTTTTGATTTTATTGTCTTCTTAGTTCAGAAAGACTTAGCTAATCAGAATCCTCCCTTATAATAATTCTTCCCACACTTATAACATACTACTATCCCCTTTCTCGACTTAGTAAAAATGTGCACCCAATACCAGAGGCTAGTGGCACTTTAAGAAAAATACTATCATCTATCTATCATCTATCTATCCATCTACCTATCAATCCATCTATCCACCCACATACATAAATGGATACACAGTTTTGAGTTCATAAAATTCACTTGAAGAAATTATTAAGGATTTATCTACTTCCGTGCATTGTTTCTCTTCATAGTCATCTATAAGGGGACTTCTGAACTTCTGTCGGTGTTAGGGAGGATAGAAAGGTAGTAGTAGTACTTCCCTGACTTCCAGGAGTTGACAGTCTATTGGGATGACATAAGTGGAGAACAGTTTGAGAAAATTTCCATACAGTCTTTCCTCATAAACTAAAAAAAAACAACAAAAAATGTTATCCTTTTTTAATTTATCAAGACATATTTACAATATGGAATTCATTATGTTTAAAAGCTTGAGTCACTTAAAATTCTTGGGATTTATCATAGTTGATGCATAATTGTATGCAAAGTTTTCTTCCTTGTCATCCATCCACCCATCCATTTATTCACCAAACATGTGTTTGACCCATCCACTGTGGACCATATTAAACAAAGAGCATGCACTTTGGGTTTGAATATTGACTGATATTAGCTAACTCTGAAACTTAGAACAAGTTACTTAATATCTATGGACTTTCCCTTCTTCATTTTAAAACCAGGATCACTCTACCTAACCTGATATAGTTTGAAAGATTAAATGAGATGTTGTATGAAAACAACTTGGGGGTGGAAAATCCTCCTTTCCCCTACTACATGATCATAGAAGGTAGATATTCATTAGTCTAACAATGCTGACATCTCTCTGCCTCCTCCTCTTTGCCTTCTTTCCAGAGGAGAAACAACAAATCATCTCACTGGCAAGTTTGAAAAAGCAAACTGTATGTTTGGGGAAAGAAACTGTGGAGTTTAGTTTACCTTCCTATCTCCGCTTTAGGATCTGCAAATGCCCGCGGAAAGTGCTCATTCTGGTCTTCTCTGCTGTAATGTATGTTTAACAAGGGCAGAACCCCACATGGGGAAGAGTGAGGTTTTTAGCTATACCCATAACCGGGTGAGAGCATTTGCCTAATTTTGCCTATGTTTTAGGAAGCCCATTGTTGCTACACCCCTAAATCTTCTCCATTTTCAACTGTTAGAAAAATAAAGCTGAAGTTTTATCTACATCTGTTTATGTTGGGTTAGGTCTCAATTAATGCAGAAGTAAGGCAGGGAACACAAATTTGTTATTGTACCTTCTCACATACTAAAACCTTGCATTCGCCTAATGCATAATACATGCTCAAGAAATTTTGTTTCTTTCCTCATTTTTAAATTTCCTCCATGATACATGTTGCTGAAGATAAAAATATGTGTAAGGTTATCGTTCTCTCTCCAAGGAGCTTCCAGTTCAATAAAAGATTTAAGATGGATGAACAAACAGCTACAGTATAAGATAGTAGGAGTAAATATAAGGCAGGTGCAAGCAAAGTGCTATGGGAATTAACCGGACAAAGAGATAACCCACCACTGAATCAAAATAGGCTGTAAGGAACAGGGATAGACACTAATCATTCAGTCCTGGGACTGAACAACCCTCCTTCCATTTCTTTAGTTTCTTTAAAAAATTCCCAATTGGGGTAGTGTTGTCAGTCTTCTCTCTTGTTTGACATTGGAAGGCATCTATGATTTTAATAGCAGAGCCAACACTGGCACACCCACAATCCTTCTTTGTAGAAAGTCTAAGGGTATTCTTAAGTATCTGTGTCTTTTAGACTGGAGAGACAACCACACATATAAATCAGATCTGAAACTTTGCTATGAAAAGGAAAATCCACTTTTTCTCTTTTTAAGTTAATCTTTTAAACGAAGCCCATCACTTCTCTAATAATTTGGAGAGATCATTTCAACACTTCAGCTTTCAGCTAACACAGTCAAACAGTCAAAGTGTATTTGGTAGTGAGGCAAAATGGAAGAGACTGTAACTGATACAAATTCTCTAAGATGAGCTGGCTCACTTTACAAATTTCATTAGGGACATACAGATTTATGGCAGCTATAGCTTCGCTGGTAGTTCCAAAAGAGAAAGACCAGAGAAAAGAGATCCCAGAAGTCTGTGGCTGACAAGCAAAAATACATCTCTCACAGGGGCCTTGTGTTCATAGTATGCCAGGATAAAAATTAACCAACTACAAATCTACTATTTCAGTAGCTCCTGCCACTTGCAAAAACAGTGAAACAGAAGCAGCCCATCAGGGCAAATTGCTGTGTGGAAGTGTCTGGGAATGATGGGCAACAAGGGACCTTCTTTCCAAAGTTTGGATCATAGCCCTTGGATTTTGCCTTATATCAAGAAGCATAACATAAGTTTAGTATTCTTTGTTTTAATTGAAACATAGTTGCTATACAATGTCAACAATGTAATATTAGTTTCAGGTGTACAACCTAATGATTCAAAAATTCTCAATATTATACTATGCTCACCACAGTAAGTATAGGTACTGTCACCATACAACATTATTGCAATATTTTTGACTATATACCCTTTGCTGTACTACTTTTCACCCCCATGACTTGTTTATTTTATAACTGGAAGTTTGTACCTCTTCATTCCCTTCACTTATTTCACCCACATTCCTGCTCCCTCCCCTGTGGCAACCACCAGTTTTCAGTTTGTTCTCTGTATTTATAGCTCTGCTTCTGTTTTTTGTTTATTTGTTTGTTCATTTGTCTAGTAGTGTAACTAATTCCACATGTAAGTGAAATCAGGCAGTATTTGTCATTCCTTCTCTGACCTATTTTACCTAGCATAATACCCTCCATGTTGTCTATCCATGTTGTCACAAATGATAAAATATCATTCTTTTTTAGAGTTCAGTAATATGCCTTTGTGTGTGTGTGTATGTGCGTGTGTGTGTAATATCATTTATATCCACCTATCTAGCTGTGGACACTTAAGTTGTTCCCATATCTTGGCTATTGTAAATAATGCTGCAATAAACATAAGGGCATATACATCTTTTTGAATTAGTGTTTTTATTTTCTTTGGGTTGTAGTGGAATTGCTGGATTATGCAGTGTTTTTCTCTAACAGTCCCAAATGGTAATCTTGCCAGGTAGAGTAGTCTTTTTTTTTCCTTTGGGCCTCAATCAGAAGGACTTGGGCTCCCCATGAGAAGTGCCAGGGGAGTATTCTTTTTTTTTTTTTTTTTTAAGATTTTATTTATTTATCTGAGAGAGAGTGAGAGAAAGAATGAGAGGGGAGAAGGTCAGAGTCTGGAGAAGCAGACTCCCCATGGAGCTGGGAGCCCGATGCGGAACTCGATCCTGGGACTCCAGGATCATGACCTGAGCCAAAGGCAGTCGCTTAACCAACTGAGCCACCCAGATGCCCCCAGGGGAGTATTCTTAATTGTAGGGTTTTTTCCTTTCAGCACTTTGAATATATTGCGCCACTTTCTTGTGGCCTGGAAAGTTTCTGCTAAAAATTTAGCTGATAGCTCGTTGGGGTTTCCCTTGTACCTAATTAATTATTTATCTCTTGTTACGCTTAAGATTCTCTCTTTATCTTTAATTTTTGACATTTGAATTATTATGTGTTTTGGTGTAGACCTCCTTGCATTCATCTTATTTGGAACTCTCTGTTATTCCTGGACCTGTATCTGGATGTCTGTTTTCTTCCACAGGTTAGAGATGCTTTTAGAGATTTCTTCATATAAGTTTTCTGCCCCTTTCTCACTCTGTTCTCTTTCTGAGACCCCTGTAATTCAAATGTTAGTATGCTTGATGTTGTCCTAGAGATCCCTCAACCTGTCTTCATTTAATTTTTTTTTTCTCTTTGCTATTCAGCTTAGGTGCTTTTCATTACTCTGTCTTTCATATCACTGATCTGTTGTTCAATATCTCAATCTGCTGTTGAATTGCTGAAGTAGTGTATTTTTCATTTCAGTTGTTGAATTATTCAACTCTGATTGTTTTTTTTTTTTAATTATTTTCTGTTTCTTTGTTAAAGTTCTCACTGAGTTCATCCTTTCTTTTCCCAAGTCCAGTAAGCATCTTTATGACCATTACTTTGAACTCTTTATTGGGTAAGTTGCTTATCTCCATTTCATTTAGTTCTTTTTCTGAAGTTTTGTCTCATTCTTTTGTTTGGAGAATATACCTCTGTCTCCTCATTTTATTTGACTTTCCGTGTTTGTTTCTAGGAATTAGGTCAAACAGCTACTTATAGACTTGAAGGAATAGCCTTATGTAGGAACATCCCAGTATAGACTACATGTGCCTGGCAGCTTTGGCTGGCCATCTGGAGATGTAGTGAGTGTGACCTGGGGGTCCTGGGCACTCTGCACTGGGGCCATTCTGGTTGGATGGCTGGAGCCGAAGTGGGCATGAGTCAGGAAGTCCAGGGACTCTCCAGGTAGAGGGTACCCTGGTGGGACAGCTTCAGCTGAAGTGGACATAGTCTGGGATTTTCAGGGCGTTCTACATAGAGGTGACTATGGCAGGGCAGCTGCAGCCCAAATAGGCTCTCTACACAGTGGGTGCCCTAGACAGTCATCTCCAGCTGAAGGAGATATGGGCATGGAGTATCCTGGGATTCTTTGTGCCTGGGTCACCTTGGAGAGATGGCTTGAATTGTCTTGAGTGAGTACTGTCCAGGGGGATGCTGGGTTTGTCTTCTGTGGTCTCCTTAGAGGGACAAATGGGGCTGGCGTGGGCTAGGATTTTGGGGTTCAGTGAGGCAGCAGGCTGGCCGGGGCACTATACCCTGTTCTCATCTGTTCTATTAAGGTAGAGGAAGAACATAAACAATGGTGCTTGGCTGCCCCTTTGTGCCCAGAGAGTGTTTCACTGCTCCCTTACTATTTGGCAGAGCTTTGGGATTGGTTTGTTTATATTCTAATTGCTCCTTTAAACCTTAGCTTTTTTCCCTATGCCCCAGGGTATCTAAGACCAGTGTGGGCCAGGGGTGTGGGACTCATTGAGGTAGCAGGATGGCTAGGGTGCCCAGAGCCTACCTGCACTATCAAGGTGGAGCAATAATATAAACCATGGCACTAGCCCATGCCTCTGACCGTTCACTGTTTGGTGGAGGGTTAGTTCGTTCATATTCTAGTTGCCCTTTAAAACTGCAACTTTTTTTCTGTGCCCCAAGGCAGATGAATCTGTTCACTGTCCCTCAGTACTATCTCTCCCCAAGGCAGCTTGCATTGTCGAGGATGGGAATCCTTTCATTACCCTGTCTCCATCTCTCCTGCTGTTCTCTGTGAGGTCCCTCTATCCTTTGTTGAGCAAAAAGCTGTTCAGTCAGCCTTTAGTTCTTTTTCAGGAGGAATCGTTCTATATGTAGGTATGGATCTGGTGCATCCATGGAAGAGGTGAATTCAGAGTCTTCCTACATCACCGTCTTGGACCTCCCCTCAAGTTAAATGTCCTTAAGAATAAAATCTCTTAGTTTAAGTCACAATTACTTTGAGTTTCTCTACTAAGTTATTTAAAAACAAGCAGATCTTTTTGAAAGATTATATTGTATTTTTCATTTTTTCTAAAAAAAAATTCCCCAGCTGAAGCACCCTACCCTTAATCACCTCAGATTTGTGTTTTCCCTCTAGATATATATGTCTTTTCTAGATTATAAAATCACACCCACCAAAGGGTCAGTATGATCCTGTATTCTAAAGAGTGACATTTCTGTTCTATATGTGCAAGACTCATATTATTTTCTATTACTATTATAAAAAATAGTAATGGATAATCGATTTAAAAATTTTCTTTTTGCTATAATAAATACCCTTATCAATCTCTAAACAAGGAAGACTTTTTACCTTTCAGTAAGTACTCATTAAGAGGGACTCTTTATGCATATGTGTAATTTTTAATCAGGAAATAAGCCAGTTAAAATTAGCTTGTTATTTTGCTCTTGGCTTTCATGTGTCTGTATTTTTAGTAAGCTTCTGAAGTCTAGAACCCCTTCTGTGTATACAGGATTTCATAGAAAGAAAGTTACTCAGTTCTGAAAAACGACTGTATGCTTTAGTTCATAAACCCAAGTAAGTTTCACTTATTGTTAATCATTCTAGTTTTTAATTTCTTAATAGGCAAAATCAGCACTTCCTTGAATACTGATGGGATTTTGGAACATAGGTGAAGTTTGGTAGGGTAAGGTCTGGAGTCAATCACCAGGAAAGAATTCTTGAGATGTCTTGGTGATGAAGTTTTAGAATATAAGTGAGGTTCAGTGGGGTGGGGTCCGGAGCTGATGACCAAGAAAGAATTCTTGAGACGTCTTTGGTGCAAAAAGGTGGTTTATTAAAGCATGGGGTCAGGACCCATAGGCAGAAAGAGCTGCTGCCCCAGGGTTGTGAGGAGTGGTCTATTATATACTTGCAAGTTGGAAGGGGATCAGGGATAGCATAAGTCTCTAAGGAATTTTGAAAGCAGGTTTCTAGGACCTTGAGGGGCTAGCTGTTGTTGGGAAAAGGCCATTTGTTACCTAATCTAATAAAACCTTAATCATGAGATCCTTCAGGTGTATATTAGTGGACCATATGCTTGGGGATGATTGCCAGCACATATCTTGGAGGGTTTGGAGATAAAGGAAGTCTTCAAAGGAATTTTTATATGTTAAAGTAGACTTACAAGATCCTGGTTGGGGGTGGGTGGGGGGCAGTCAGGCTAGGATTGCCTTTTGCCCTTAGCAAAGTATTAAGGTAGAGGCAGTTGAGTCCCTAGAGGAATGTCACTGTCCTTTTCAAGAACTTGTCAGTGGGTTCTAGGTAGTAAGGAAATTTGATAACTTTTCTTCTGCCTTTGTTTCCCACATCATTGGTGCAAAATGGTGGTTTTATTAAAGCATGGGACAAGACCTGTGGACAGAAAGAGCTGCTGCATGGGGGTTGTAAGGGGTGGCTGATTGTATACTATGGGGTTGGGAGAGGTAAGGAAAAGGGAGGTTTCAAAAGGATTTTCATATGTTAAAGAAAACTCACAGGATACCAGGGGCCTTGCCTTTGTCAAGGTTGTTTTTCCCTCTAGCAAGATATTAACATGAAGATAGTTGGGAGCTTGCTGAAGGAACATTACACTCTGCCCACTTCAAGTATCTGTCAATGGGCTGCAGGTTATAAGGACATTTAATTGTACCTACATTTCCTTCTGGAAGCTAGGTTATTGATAGAAATGTAAATTGCTAAAACTTTTGTAAACTGAGGGAGACTCTTGCAGGATTGTGATCTCTCTAAGTTAACTATTTGTTTTCTGTTTCATTAGCTTTAGGGCAGCCAGGAGTACAAAAGGAATGTCAAATATATGGGGGCTGGGGGTTGTGGGGTGTAAGTTTCTGCTTTGTCCTCAGCTTGCCTTCTGTTCCCTCATCAAATACAATTAATATCAACATAAAAGAATATCATTCATTTTATTTATTGTAGATACATTTGATGGATATATTCTACATGCATTGTCAGTAAAATCAAGCACTCGTATGAGAGTATGCACATTTATTTTTACATTACATTTTCAATACAGGTGTCTCATGGGTAATAGTATATTCCTAAGAATAGTATATATTGTAAATATGTAAAGTGCTTTGTGCTATTACAAACTTAAACTTTCATATATTACAGCATTCCCATATGTAGGAAAGAGATATTTAAAGAATCTTATCCAAAGAATTTTTCTAAACAGTGTTGTTTTCTTTTTATCAAGGGAGCTGTTGGGGCTCTGGCCTTGTATAAAAGTGTGGGCTTCTGTGATTGTTATCAAAATACTCAGGGTACTTGATCATAAGTTAATTTTTATTTGTAGTCTGTTTTGCAGACTGAGAAAAGCATTAGGGCCTTTTGAAAACCCTTCGTAGCTCTCTAGTAATAGACTACCTGACAAAGCTGAGTGGCACTACTCTTTGGAGGAGGCCTTCACTTCTCAGGAGCACACCTATGGTGGGGAAAAGAGTTAGCTCTGGTTGGTCTGAGTTTATCACTGGGTCCTATAGACCCTCATTTCAGGGTGGGGATGGAGAAGAGCAAAAGCAAGATGCTTTAGGTTTTCCTGTGTGGGCATGAGGTCAGGGGTAGGAAGGAGGAGAAACAAAAATAATCCTTGACAGGAATGCATTTTATATGTATATTTTATGTTGTAATTCAGTGTATATTTCTCAGTTACAACGTTCTCTGGTTCCAACAAGCTTACAGAAGTGTGGTGTTGTAAGTCTTATAGCATCCCCAGCAATAGCACAACTCTGCAAAAATAATAATAACGAAAATCTTTCTCTACTTCATGTATATTTAATTTTTTTTGAGATGACCAAAATAGCTCCCACTAATTCATCAAGAAATGTTGACAATAGTATAGTAAGGAAAAAAGGTGGTTATAAACTGCCTTTCATTGATAATAAAACAGTTGGGTTTAAAATAATTTGTTCTGTATCTTTAAACAAATTAAAGGTTAGCTTTTTCATTTAAATCAATGATTATAAAGATGGTATGCCTGTAAAATTCAAGGGGCTAAAAGACCTGAACAAGTTATCTATTTATTTTTTATAATTTCTTGTATTTTAAATAATCATCACATTTTGGAGGCTTGACTGAGCACTGGGAAACATTAAAACTGCAGCTGAGAAAATTAGGTTAATTGTAATTCATTAGATGCTGTCCTTATTAAAAGTGAATTGATTTAATCCCTATTAAAAGCCCTAAGGCATGAGAAAGCAAAATGGCTATGTAAAAACTTAGTGTTCTTAACAATTAGAAGATACTACAGTTCAGTGTTTCTCAAACTTCAATGTGCCTATGAGTCGTCTTGGATCTTGTTAAAATGCAAATTCTGGTTCAGCAGGTAAGGGATCAGCCAGAGAATCTGCATTTTTAACAGGATCCCAGAGGATATGATATCCATAGACCACGCTGAGTAGAAAGGCTTTTGCTAGACTATTTTTTTTCCAGTTCATTGGTCAGATAATTATTAAGCCCTTGCTAATTGAAACACAGCCATGGTAAGGAGTTATAAAATAGTGTGATATGATCTGCTATTCTGGACATTTCTTAAAACTTTTTTTAAAACACTTTTGTTTTTAAGATTTTATTTATTTGAGAGAGAGAGAGTGAGAGAAAGAAAGAGTATAAGCCAGGAGAAAGGCAGAGGGAGAGGGAGAAGCAGACTTCCCACTGAGCAGGGAGCCCAATTTGGGGCTCAATTGGATCTCAGGATCCTGGTAGCATGACCTGAGCCGAAGGCAGACGCTTAAACTTCTGAGCCACATAGGTGTCCCTGAAACACTTTTATTGTGATATAATTCACATAGCATTCAATTTGTCCTTTTAAAATACACAATTCTGTGTGTTTTGTGTTTTTTTTAAGATTTTATTTATTTATTTGACAGAGAGAGAGATCACAAGTAGGCAAAGAGGCAGGCAGAGAGAGAGGGGGAAGCAGGCTCCCTGCTGAGCAGAGAGCCCGGTGTAGGGCTCAATCCCAGGACCCTGAGATCATGACCTGAGCTGAAGGCAGAGGCTTTAACCCACTGAGCCACCCAGGCGCCCCCAATTCTATGGTTCTTAATATAGTTACAAAAATATGCAATTATTACCACAGTTGATTTTGGAATATTTTTATCACCTCAAAAAGAAAACCTATACCCTTTGGTATCACCTTTATAACCGCTCCATTTCCTTCTAGACCTAAGCAACCACAAATCTACTCTGTGTCTCCATTTCTTTATTTTGGACTTTTATGTGAATGCAACAATTCAATATGTGGCCTTTTGTGACTAGCTTCCTTCACTTAGCATGATGTTTTCAAGGTTTATACATATTATGTATGCTCGTGTCAAAATTTCCTTCCTTTTTAAGGCTGAATAATATTCCGTTTTATGGATATACCACATTTTGTTTATCCATTGTCAGTTGTTGGACATTTGGGTTGTCTCCATTTTTAAGCCATTATGAAAAATACTGCTATAAATATCCATATGCAAATTTTTGTGTGGACACATTTTCATTTCTCTTGGGTATATACCTAGGAGTGGAATTATTGTATTAAATGGTAACTCTATATTTGATACTTCTGGAGCTTTTAATTGAAATAGATAAATCAGATTTGGAAGTATAGATATTCATATGAGTATGCATATGGATAGATAAGCATCAAGCAATTGGCTTCATGTAAAAGGTTTCATAGGGGTGCCTGGGTGGCTCAGTGGGTTAAGCTTCTGCCTTTGGCTCAGGTCATGATCTCAGGGTCCTGGGATTGAGCACTACACCGGGCTTTCTGCTCAGCAGGGAGCCTGCTTCCCCCTCTCTCTCTGCCTGCCTCTCTGCCTACTTGTGATCTCTCTCTCTGTCAAATAAATAAATAAAAATCTTAAAAAAAAAAGGGTTCCATAGTCAAATAATTTTGAGGAACACTGTATATCAAAACTCTCTTGATGAAAACTGGCAAAGGAGGAATCATTTAACTTTGTTTAACTCAGGTTTCCCAAACATGTTGGGGAAACATGTTTAGAAATACTCAAAAGTGAAATATTCACAACTCCAGGACTTAGTGTTTTATAGAAGACATTTTGAGAAATGGTTTAATTGCACATTCTGAAGGCAGAAGACCTATTGAATGAATATGAGTATATTCCAGGAACATATGAATGATTTGTTTGAGTTGGACTGAGAATGGCTTCAACTCAGGAGGTAAATTCCATAGGAACAGGGGCAGGAGTGTGGTTTTCAATGAGAGATATTTGAATAGAGCAATAATAGGATGAAAATGTGATTTCTGAAAGTTGTTCTGGTGTTGACATGTAGGATGACATGAAAATATCAGGGAGACCACTGAGATTGTCCTGCTCTTGGCATCCATAAGAAGTATAAGGAAATAAGAATCAGTAAGTTGTGATGACACACTGCACCCAGGGAAAGGGGAAATACCAAAGTCTTTGTAAATAAGATGATAAATATTAGAATAAATTATGGATAGCTGAAATGCCAAGTATAATATGATAGGAAAAGTAATGAACAGAGAGATCACATTCCAACCAGATTTATGAGAATATCTCTATAAAAATTTCTACCATTGTAAGAAAATTCTAGTCCATTTTTTCATTATTTCTCATTTGAAAATCAGTACTTGATTTCTGAGTGTGACCCTGCCATAGGTTTTGATGTTGCCATCTGGTAGAGCCGGCTTATTATCTTCATTATAGACATAGGCTCTTTTTATGCTGATTCCTATTTTTCAACATTAAGTCATAAGTTAACTCAATTTCAAATTAATGAGAAGTCAGATTAAAGATAAAAACTTCCCCTGAATGTTTTTATTAATTATGTTGTTAGGGCACAATATTTAGCACTGCTCAAATCTGCTTGTACATAAGTTCTCTATTTGATGACATGACCCGTCTTTACTTTTGTTCCTCCTACTGTTTTTACTGTTTTCCTTTTGTTGGATGTCACTGGAAAATGGGATTGCCAGATGGTTTGCAAATAGAAGTGAGCAATGACAGTTTTTCTTTTAAAGATTCTTTATATACAAACGAGTTAGCAAACAAAAAAGAATGTTTTAAAAAAAAAACTTTTTGCTTAAAACATGCAGATACACTCAGAATCTCATAGTGTTAATTATATACTCTTGTTTATATCAGGAGGAATATGACAAATATGGGTGATAGTTCCTAAATTAGGTAGCAATATGGACCTCTAATAGCCACACATTGTCCGTGTAACACACACAACATGCAGACAGTCCCCTGGTCGGCATTCTTTCTTCAGCTGTAGAGATTTAAATCTCCATTTATTTCCACAAGTAGTGCTCCCTCATATCAGTAAAGAGTGGCCCTTGTTGCCCACATGAGGTCTGACAGGATGAAAATCATCAACACAGACACCAAGAGATCACTTTAGTGATCACTTCAGATCCATCCACTTGGAACTTAGAATATATCCCTTCTCTTCTCTAGGCCTCAATTTTCTCATCTGTAAAATGAGACATTTGGATTGGGAAATCTCAAAGGTTGTAAATTCCATAATTCACAAAGCATAAACCTACAACTTCAAATGTAATCCAAAAGCTGTAATTCTGTGAAAGAGGCCGGGAGGAAATTTCTAGAGGTTAATGAAGCATAAAGACTTCTTCCCTGAACCCCACAGCCTTTCTTCACTAGTCCTGGGGCTACACAGAGAAACTAAGGTATCTAGTACGATATGAGATATATCTAATTGAAGGATGGAAGAGAGCAAAACTTAAACAACAAATAAACTGCCTCAGACATTAAAGAAACCATAGATTCTACTTGCCTTTTAGGCAGAGCTTCAGGATAACCTTGTTTTCCATTTAGGTCCTGTTTCTGTGATGAAATGAAAATGAAAGTTCTCTGGGACTTCCACAGTTCCAGCAAAGTGTTACCTATCTTATAGTCAATATATTTGTGTTGAACTTCTTATCCATTATTCACATCAGCGGTTAGTCTAGAGGAGATTTTAGACAAGAAAATAAAACACTATATATTTCCTCAAATAACTATTTGAATTGCTCATTTTTAAATTGAGAGGAATACCTGCAGTCTCAATAAATATTTCTGTAAAAATTATATACATATATTAATAAAAAGTGTAAGTTAAGTTCCTTTTGCCCAATAAAATCATTTGCATTTTCTGTGCTGATTCTCAGGAAAGAAATTCTAAATTACAAAGGCATATATGGTTCTTACTTTAACACAAGCATTAATCAAAAATTTTCTTTGTGTTTTCTAGATATATTCCCCATATACTCACATAATTCAGTGAGTAGTTACACTGGTTAATAAATGTATCAGAAATGAAAGTTAGTAGGATGGCTGGGTGGCTTAGCCAGTTAAGTGGCTGCCTTCAGCTCAGGTCATGATCCCAGGGTCCTGGAATTGAGTCCCTCATTGGGCTCATTGCTCAGCGGGGAGCCTGCTTCGCCCTCTGCCTACGACTCCCCCTGCTTGCTCAGTCTCTCTCTCCCTGGCAAATAAATAAATAAAAATCTTTAACTAAAAAAAAAGAAATGAAAGTGAGCAATTTATTGTTTTAAGGGGATGATGCCTTTTAAAAAGGTGCTTTTCATAAGTCATTTCTAATGTGTATCTGACATTGGCATAGATGAGGATTCCAGTGAGGCCACGCTCAAGAAGTCAGAGGGAGGAAAAAAAAAATTAGATGTCTTCTGAAAGTCAAGACAAAATCAATGAAAGTAAAAATAAAAAGAGGTAACTCTGTTATCTGAGAAATGGGAAGAGCTGACAATAACCTTATGTTACTCACAAGGCTTAAAAAAGAGTTTGGGCAATCAAAGATGATTAAACACAGAACTACAGAAAGAGGACAACCCATCCAAGCATGCCCAGGAGAAATGGAGCCTTAAACCAGCAAACTCTGAGAATCTCAGTCCTATGTACCAATGAATAAATTAATTTATCCCATTAAACAATAAGTGTCATGTAACTAACTCCATGTGTTAAATCTCTGTGATAGATTATAGTATGGTACCTGTTTCAGCCTGGGTCTGATTAGGAGAGAGAGAAACATATAGTAATTTGAACATGGAAAGTTCAATGCAAAAAATTGTGAACTATCGCAGGAGGTTGAAGGAAATAGGAATTGGACAGTAAGAAATACAGGGAACTCTAAAGAATACAAGATTATCGCTACTACCCCATGGCTGAACTGGGACACTGAAGAAGAGGCTCACCAGGACTGAGATCCAGACATTGTTGGAGAGGGTGTGGTCATGGTTCACTGGACGGCAGAGAGCCACTGCGGTGCCACACCATCAAAACTTGCTGGACATATGACCTCTGGAACTTGCCAGAAATCTGCTCTCTAGAGTGCTGGAGAAAACTCTTTATGGAGAGGTGTCTCTTCACGACAACATTGCCCAAACCGCGTGCCAGGGGAAGCTGCTTGTTGGGTATTGTTGACCACCAATCATTTGCAGGAGCCAGGAGATGAGGAAACTATCTGCACTGTAGGAGTTGGTACTGGAATAGCTGTGCACAAATGCAGCGACCTAATGCTAGAGAAGCCACCCATGTAACACTGGACAAACAGCCTGCATTAGCAAAGCTGGTTAGTAGGAAAGCCTGTGCACTGCAAGAGCCAGATGCTGGTGAAGACTTCTATGCTAAGGGAGCCAGGCTTTGGAGAGGTTGCCTTAGGAACCTGCCTAAGATAGCATGCTGGAACAAGAAGAGAGACCCCTTATTCTACAATGTCTCTCCTGTACTCTCTACTGGCAAGGAAAGGGAAATTATTTAAAAGACCTAGATGCATTTTCACACAGAGAGCAAAAAATGAATTTGAAACTGAGAAGTAATAAATCAACAATCAGCACAATTCCGAATTATGCTCATCCCACCCAATAAAAGGATTATAAATACACATCCTCAGTAATATGAACTTGGGGACCCCCTGAAGACAGTATTTCCCCCATCCATTGCCAACTTGGTCATATAACTTGCTTGGGCCAATAGTATTTGAGTGGAAATGATACAGTCCAGTTCTGAACAGAAGTTTTATTTTTAATATTTTTGTTGCTTAATTTTTTTATTTCATAATCATAAACTTAACTCTGCAATCCACCTGGACTTGGAGGAGGATATGGAAAACATGGAACTCATAATGGAACTGCAGCAAGAGCATAAAGGTTATAGGATATTTCAAAAGGGGTAATGGGGTATTCTCTTCAACTACAAAAGTGGTGAGATAAAACACAGGTCAAATTTATTAGATTTGTCCACAGTCAGCAGTGGTGATCTTCTTGCTGGTCTTGCCATCTCTAGACCCAAAGCTGAGGAGAAGTTTCAAACTTGAATTTATAGTTCAGCATATCTGCCCTTTTGCATGAAGAAATCAAGTCCCAGACAGAGGCTACTCTTTCATCTGAGTCCCAGAATGAGGAACAGAGCTTAGTGGAACCACAGCTAACCTGAACACCTCTAAGAGAAGAAAAGGCATTGATGTTTATTCAGCCCAGAGGTTTTTGGTTGTTTTGTTTTTGTTTTTGTTTTTTTACAACATGCACTTTTCACGCTTGACAACTCCAATTTTGATCTGGTGAGTTATGACTATGCTGCATAAACTGTAGTGTAAAGCATTATGTTATTTTCTGATTTTACATATTCATCTGCACTAAGAAGATAGAAATGGAGAGGCAAGACCTGTCCTTGGATTGAAGGAAATATATCTCAGGAGTATTGGAGGCGGCTAGCTGGTATTTCCCAGATGTCAGCCTTGCTATATTAGGTTAGAGATGGAAAGGTTATAGTCAACTTTTTTTAATGCAAAGAGCTGCCCTACAATACTATCACTCTTTTGTCTTTGACAGTTTTGATGCTTAGCTGCCAAGATTATCATTTACTTCATTTTACTTTATCTTAATCAAATGTCCCCAAATCAATTGGGGTACTGGGCTGTAGATTATCTTTGGATAAATTGTTGTCCTTAACTAGATTTGGTCAACTTCTACAGAACTTTCTGTGGAGGAAAAAAAATTTTTTTTTGACAACTTCATACTCACATAGACTCACATAGACTTACTCTTTCCTAATTGACTTATTAGGAGGAAATCATTTTCTAACTCACTATTATCCTAGATACCATAACTGTAATTGATATCCTGGTACATTGCTATTAAAACTATTATTATTTTTGGTAATCTCAAAAAACCTCCCAACCATACACACAAACACACACAGCAACACACACTGCCATCTGGGACTAGGTATTTCAAGTTTATTCAGCTGAAAAATAATGCTGCTGCTCAACAAAACAAATTTTAATTAAAATCAGAAATAAGAATTAAGGGGCGCCTGGGTGGGTCAGTGGGTTAAGCCTCTGCCTTCTGCTCAGGTCATGATCTCAGGGTCCTGGGATCGAGCCCCGCATCGGGCTCTCTGCTTGGCAGGGGGCCTGCTTCCCCCTCTCTCTCTGCCTGCTTCTCTGCCTACTTGTGATCTCTCTCTCTGTCAAATAAATAAATAAAATCTTAAAAAAAAAAATTGGAGGAAATCGTAGGGGTGAAGAACCATGAGAGACTGTGAACTCAGAGCAAGGGACTGAGGGTTTTGGAGGGGAGG
>CM052898.1:106535648-106727441 GCA_028534135.1 Potos flavus
AGTTAAATGAATTATAAAATTATCAATGAAGTCTCTGGTATTTCCAAAAATGAACTTCTCTGATTTCAACCATATTCTGAATAAATCCCTATTCTTTGAAAAAAAGAAATAAGAATTAACATGCTATGATTTTATCACTGAACATTTAGAAGCAGGGGTCAAATATTAACATGTACGTAAAATATATGTATAATTAAAAAAAATTAAATAGCACTAATATTTTTCTTTGGCTGCAAGGAGTATTACTTCCTATGGATATTAAACAAAATGGCTAGAGTTCTCAGACCCTGTTTCTGTAATAATGATCAATCCTAGAACTAATTTAATTTGGAACAGGTAAATGAAAGGCATCATGAAGAGGCAGGAAAAATGCACAAAGTCTCATATCGGCTCTGCCACAGTACTTGCAGTCTTAGCGTTCTTGTATCTAAAATGGGGATAATAACATCTCCCCTATCAAACTCATGGGAACTTTGTTTTAAGAGTCAAATTAGCATGTGTCAGTGAAAAGGATATGTAAATAGTAAAGGTGTTTGCAAATGTGAAAAATCGTTATACTATGAAACGATATTGATGGTATGTTGGAATCTTCCTAAATTCCACTGAACCTAGAGCCTAGACAAGGGAGTAAGACTTAACCAGAAGTGTAATCTTCAACGTATATCATGCTACAGAAAGAAACACAAGCTATTGGGATAGCCTTAAAGGTAAGAGTAGGCAGAAATGTAATTTCTGCTTCTTCTAAAGCTCCCTTAACTATAACTTCTACTATGGGGAAGTATCATATTCCCCAAAGTCTCATTTAAAAGAAGATATGGTCCAGCAGTGAAGAAATTTACTGCCAATAAACTCCCTAACAATTACATAGTATTAACACTAAAATGGGAAAAGACACAATGATGAAAAGTGGCTTATCGGCAAACTAGACGTAGGGCTTCTTCTCAGGGAGTACACTGAGCCCATGCTCATCTTCTCCCTGAACTTGCCTGGACTCCATTTTTCCAAGAATCTAGTGAACACTTAGTCTCCTTATTTCTCTGTAATCCCCCAGCCTTTGTGGCAAAACTTCTATATTAAAACTTCATGTAGTATATTGTATTTACTTGTTAAATTGTCTGTTTCTTCCTTCAGACTAGAAGTCCCTTGAAAGTAAGACTCCTGTCTTAATTTTCAGGTATCCCAGACTGATGGTGTGCACTGGGCCCGGCATGTCCAATGAATGTTAGGTGAAGGGATGAATGGATACAAAATAGAGTAAAGTATTAGGAAGAGATAGAATTTAGTAAGGCTTGAAAATGAAGCATTGCACTTCTTAAATATAAAGGAACTGCTTTCAAGACACAGCACAACACAAAATTTCTATTAAAATAAATTTATTTATTTATTTATTTATTTTTAAAGATTTTATTTATTTATTTGACAGAGAGCGAGAGATCACAAGTAGGCAGAGAGGCAGGCGGAGAGAGAGGGGGAAGCAGGCTCCCCGCTGAGCAGAGAGCCTGATGTGGGGCTCGATCCCAGGACCCTGAGATCATGACCCGAGCCGAAGGCAGAGGCTTTAACCCACTGACCCACCCAGGCACCCCTCTATTAAAATTTAATAGAAAAATTAGTCCATAGACTTACAGATATTTTTTAGGAGACTCCTGGAAAACATGATTAACTTCTAATGTCTGAGTTCATATGTTCACATTTACTCATGTCTTAAAAATAGACTTAAAACAACTATGATATTCTGCTTAAACAGATAATACTTTTCTTAGAAAAAAGAATGTACTTTTAAGCTGAAATAGGATGGAGGAAGAGGTATTATAAAAGTCAGAGGGGTGTGTCCAGTGTATAAACCTAACAGTTTAGGAATCTTTGTCATAAAACACAGAATTTGTAATTATTTTGTAGAAGGAGAGAGAACATTTTAAATTTGTTTGAATTGAACATATTCTAAATTAGAATACGGCATTATTTTCCTTTTTTTTCAGATGTCATAAAGATAGGTGTGAAACTCCCAAACATTTTCCAGAATTTTTGAGCAAACTGAAATATTAACTATCTGTAAATGGGTCATCTCATTCTTCCTCTTAAGCATGACAAAGGAGTATATATAATCCTTGAATGTGGTTATAAGAAATATTAGGAGATACACTGTCTGCCAGGTTGTAGAAATTTGACTTTCAGTGGAAATGTTTCGTAAGGTAAATCTTACTTTGTCCATTACCTTGCCTGCTATATGATATAAATTCCTTGCCTACTAATCACAAATCTCAAGATCTGGGAAATAGAGTTCCCTGGAACAGGCTATATATTTTTTATTGCCATCTCGAATCAAACTGATACCGTTTTTCATGAGAGGACTAATAAAAGTCACATTCTGTATTGAAACATCCCTGTATTTTATGGATCCATCTGATATACCCTTAATAAAGTTTTAAAACAATCCATAATAGATTTTGCAAGAAGCTCAGATCTGCCAGCACTCTCATTAACAGCCCAATTTGAAGCACTACTTTAGGCATGATTATCTGCAAAATGTTAGTAGGGTTGTTTAATATTAACGAACTAGCTGAAGGGACAGGAAGCTCAATTATTCAAAAATCCAGTTAGATTGCAATTTAGAGTAATTTAACAAATAAAATTGCATTTGTTCTTATTTTCAAAGTACAGACTTATGTTTATTTCCTCTAAGATGTAGTTCTTTGAAAATGCCAACATTTCTAAGTGATTCTGCATGAGAAGAAAGAGTTGATTAAAATAAAAATACCAAAAAAAAATAATAATAAATAAATAAAATAAAATAAAAATACCCCTCAGCTTGTTAAAACATAAATGTATTACAAATGACATCATGCTTATACGTGTTTGCTCAGTTGACTATACCTTATGAAACAAAAAAGCCAGAGTCTCTGCCCTACCTAATGTTCACAGAAAGGACAATGAGCAAATATAATTTCATGTAATTGCCTTTTACATATAATTGTCTTTTTTATTGACTCTTCTATCTGGGGAAGATATCCTTTGGGTTTCAGACCTGTTCATAAACGTATTTACCTACCTAGGCTTTCTTGCTTTAATAGATGTTGGTGGGGCACCTGGGTGGCTCAGTGGGTTAAGCTTCTGCCTTTGGCTCAGGTCATGATCTCAGGGTCCTGGGATCGAGCCCTGCATTGGGCTCTCTGCTCAGAGGGGAGCCTGCTTCCCCCTCTCTCTCTGCCTGCCTCTCTGCCTACTTGTGATCTTTTTCTTTCTGTCAAATAAATAAATAAAATCTTTTTAAAAAAATAGATGTTGGCAAATTAAAATTGAGCTAATCATCAAAAAGAATGAGGGAGTTAATTCTGTTGCAATGAAAATTGTCTGCACTATATTAATTTTTGTGTGTATATGTGCAAGTGTGTGTGTTAGAACTGGTATTGAAAAGATCTGGATGAATTTACTCCCAATTATTAAGAATATGGTCAGAGACTGGGAAGAGAGGCGAGAGCAGTCAAAAAGGGACATTTATTTTCAACTGTTTTTTCCCTGTACTGTTTATATACAAATATATATGTATATATATTTTACTATGAGTATGTAATATTTTGTAATAAAAACAAAACATTTTTAAAATGGCACTATTCAGTTTCCTTAAACTTTTACATCCAGTAAAAATATTCAATCCAAGAAAACTGATAAAATATAAACTCGTTAAATTTAAAATACACAAGCAAATTTTTATTTATTATTAATTACTGTGAAAGAAAATCCAAGCCATGGTTATTAGAGCACTAGCTCTCATAGCTGATTTAGTGACAATAACACAAACAGAAAGGGATTTCATACTCTTGCTAATACTCATCCTTCTCTGCTATACATATTAATGGAATTTCAGTCAATATTTATTCTTTATTGTACAACTTAGACATCAGAAACCATTTTTGTATAGTTTTGCATTAAATTTAGCAACATACTCAGTTCTTAGAATGTCATTTGTGCCATTAAAGCCATTCTGGATCAAGTAGGGAGATTTGGAATTACAGAATTATAATGAACATTAATAATGTATTCTTGTTCATTTTTATTAGTTTTTAAATCTCATGTCAAACTCTTAAATCTATTTATTTTAGAATTCTGATCACTTATCCAAAATTATTTTAAATTCCCAAAGACCATTAGGCCATATGTAGGGCAAAGTTACAAACACATCGTATTTGAAGTCATTTCTCCTCTGGCTTTCATTGGCTGTCCTCATTGTTTCGTCCCTGATGATTACCTTATCCTACATGAGACAAGGAGGACAAAATGAGATAAATTAACATCCTAAGCTCCTGGGTACAATTCTGTAAATGACAGTTTTTACTGCCCTGCAGAGACAATCTAGCTTTCTTGAAAGAATCACTTACTTTTCTCATAGAAAGCAGTATGCTCCCCTGCCTCACTATGAAAAGTAATAATTACAAGACCTGTTTTACACTTTGATGTATCTGTTTGCTTTTTGGATATTGCTCCTGGGTTATTATATTAACTGTTATATTTCAAACAGGAGCTTATATGATATCTTTTTTTTTTAAGATTTTATTTATTTATTTGACACAGAGAGAGAGATCACAAGCAGGCAGAGAGGCAGGCAGAGAGAGAGAGGGAAGCAGGATCCTTGCTGAGCAGAGAGGCTGATTCAGGGCTCGATCCCAGGCCCCTGAGATCATGACATGAGCCGAAGGCAGAGGCTTTAACCCACTGAGCCACCCAGGCACCCCGTGTGATATCTTTATATGACAAGTAATACCTAGTCTTTTCAAATTATACTTTGCCCGTGATTCACTCCCACTTGTTATGTTCACAGTTTTTTCTTTCTTTTTTTAAAAAGATTTTATTTATTTACTTGAGAGAGATAATGAGATGGAGGGAGAGAGAGAGAATACAAAGCAGACTCCACTCTGAGCGTAGAGCCCAGCAGTGGGCTCGAGCCCACAACCAGGAGATCACGACCTGAGCCCAGACCAAAGTCAACCACTTAACCGGATACACCACTCAGGCGCCCCTGTTCACAGTATTTTCTATGAACAGGATCTGTAATATCTTTTTTATTTAATTGTGTTACTCAGTTAATGCTAATTTCAATTCGCTATTTTCAATATTAAGGGAGTCAGAAACATTCCGTTTTAGGTTAATAACACCTTTTCAGGATGATTCGAAGATTTATTTTTATATCCAGGTTGTTATTCCTTTTTTTTTTTTAAGATTTTATTTATTCATTTGAGAGAGAGGCAGAGAGCACAAGCAGGGGAGAGGCAGAGGGAGAGGGAGAAGCAGACTCCCGCCTGAGCTGGGAGCCCAACCTAGGGCTCGATCACAGGACCCTGGGATCATGACCCTAGCAGAAGGCAGACACCTAACCATCTGAGCCACCCAGGTGCCCCTGTTATTCTTTTTCTAAAAACAGAGAAGAATAATTTAGGATCAGTTAGGAGAATCCATCAAATGAGTTATAATTTGGAACCACTCACTCTAGGCATTATTAGACCACTAGCTCTCATAGTTGGTTTAGTGACAATAACACAAACAGAAAGGGATTTCATATTCTTGCTAATACTCATCCTTCTCCATTATACAAATCCTTCTCCATTATACTAATTTTCTAAGACTGTCCTGATTTAATGAGCTTATTGTTTTTAATGAAGGCAATTTATTAAGGACATTATTAAATATATATTTATTTTATTAACATTCATTATATAAATATATTTATACATAAGATGATTTTGATTAACGCATACCAAAATTTGGTTGAGAAAATATAATCCGTATTTTCTTCCTCTTTGGGAAGTGGTAATCTGAAATATGATCACAATAAAATAATTTTAGAGATGTTGGCATAAAACCCTACCTTTTTACAGTGAGGTCAATATGATGGTAGGTTAAGCATCCCCAGGTGGCCACTGGGGGTGGCCTGGTCTGGATGAGGATGGAAAGCTCTTCTGGTTCTGGCTGAGGTTCTGGTTCTGGTTTCTCGGTCTGGATGAGGATGGAAAGCTCTTCTGGTTCTGGCTGAGGTTTGGTGCACTAGCTGGCAATTGTATATTCCACTTAAAAATAAATTGTATATTCCACTTAAAAATAAATAGAGAAAACTCTTGGCCCATGGCTGGGTGGGACTTCTAGGATAGTCCTAGCAATGATTCTAGGAGTGTCCCTATAGATGGCTGTCCAAGCACACTGGTCCAGATGAGTGTTGGGGTCACAGTAAGATCATCATCACATTTATTACCCAAACTAGGACACTTTAGAGAATAAAGGGTATAGGGGTGCTTAAATAATTAAAATTTTATAGTTATAACTATGAAAACATAAAAAACATTACATTCCATAAAATAAATATGTGTGATTTATAATATGTAATAAATGAAAACACTGTGTAACAAGGACATTCATACTACTCTCTCGAAGCCCTACAGCAGGACTTAAAAGCCTTTTATGAATGAGTCTATCATTTCCTAGGTTATCCACTGACCCTGTCAACTGAGGGCCAGTTGCAGCGAAAGGACTCTTGGAGCCAATCTTCTCTAGAATTTAAAGAACTAGGTGACTGTAGTTGATGTGTGGATTACATCTCTATCCCACAGAATTGTTGGGAGGGTGAAATTGGATTGGAAGATATGTGGGAATGCCTCCTACCCTGACCAGTCTAAGCACCTAAAAATGTTAGCCTCCTTCCCCTTCCTTTTTCACCGCTCACGGCACACTCACACAAAATTCACACAACACTCATTTGCCTTATCTTTACCTTTGTCTATTAGACTCAAAGCTTCTTGAGTATAGCCCCATTTTCATACATCTTTATTTCTTTTTATTTTATTTTATTTTATTTATTTATTTGACACAGAGAGAAAGATCACAAGTAGGCAGAGAGGCAGGCAGAGAGAGAGGGGGAAACAGGCTCCCTGCTGAGCAGAGAGCCTGATGCGGGGCTCGATTCCAGGACCCTGAGATCATGACCTGAGCTAAAGGCAGAGGCTTTAACCCACTGAGCCACCCACGCACCCCCATACATCTTTATTTCTATCCAGAACCCAGGACACTGTTGGAACATAAAAAATACATGTTGGCTAACTGAATGTTTCTGACTCTGCCCAAAAAAGAGCCTGCTTTTCTGCCCATCTTGCTCAAAAATGGAGAAATGATGTATAGTAGAGGATGACAATTCACTGGAATTATTGAGCTTAAGGGCACAAAATGTTAAAGGCATATGACTTTCTTGGGTCAGACTGACAAGGCCAGCTTCTCATCTATCATTTGGTTTCCTGAGTAGATCTACTCCCTAGGCACGCAATTCATTGTGAAGAACAGTTCAGGTTTTTAAACTACTAATATATCCATAAATAGGCATACATTTGAACTGATATGCCCTTTGTCTCTCAGGCCCTCTGTGTGAACCAATACATTCAAACCTCTGAATCTGCCATGCTGAGGGTCAGAGCATGAATCAGAAAGATCAGGGAAACAGTTTCTCTGAGCCCAATCTCACCTAAGTCTCCCAGACATTCCAACTAGGCTCGTTTATACCCTTTCGTGAGTTGAAATAACAATGCTATGGTGTGTCTTTACTTTTTCAAGGAGATGATTAGTCTATGACAAATTTCATTTTTGTTTTCAGCTATTTTTCCCCCTAAATTTTTACAATAGTGTAAATTAACATTTATTGCTGAATAACATTTTGTAATTTACATGACCTATTATTTAAGTAGAAGGTATTATTATTCCTGTTTCCAGTTGTGAGGAAAATGGAGCTTAGAAAGATTAAAAGATTCGCTTGTGATCAGTAAATGATGGAACTAACCCTTTAGGTTTTTTTTTTTTTATCCTAAATCTAACACTCTTTCTACAATGCCACCTGCCGCCATGTATATCTTGCAAAGGTATTTATAATCCCTCTAACGAAGAATTTAAGTTGAAAATATATTAGCCAATATTCCAGAAATGCTTCCTTTAATAAATACAATAAAAATTTTATAACAATTTAGTGAGTACTCATTCCATTGCATTTACCTTATGTAATTGTTGTCTATTTTTTAAAAGTATGACCTAGACCCTAGGTTTATTGGACATTTTTAAATGCATGTTCCAAACTAAGTTCAAGTCTATTTGAAATTTTCTAGGCTGCTTTGATTTGTTTCTGGGTCATGACTGATGTTTGCAGACACTCTGAATCTGGAATCACTGAAAGGTTTTATTAATGAATCCTTCTCAAGCTGTTCATCAGTGAAAATAGCACAAATGCATATGGATGTTAGTCCCTGTGTAGCAAACTATGTCATCATGCCTAGCTTCCAAGAAGACCTGAGAAGTTTGGCACCACCCACACCCATTCCTTGGGGGACTTGTTTTAATGCTGTGTAGTTTTTCTATAAACAGACATATGTGCGAAAGCTGCACACTGCAGGAATTAAGGAGACCATTAGGTCTAGAACAATAGATCAGAGGGATATTAATATTAATTGAAGGCAAACAGAAATTACCATATATTTTGATAACTGATTTTTTTTTTTTTTTTTAAGATCTTACTTGCTCCTTTGAATCTGTATATAGAGGAATCTTGGCCTGTGCTCTGGGGAAAAATAGTAGCTTCTTTTCTTTGTTTCCTCATTTTCTCTCTTTTCTTTCCTTTGTGATTTTGTAATTTTGTTTTCCTTTGTAAAATATTCTTTTTGAGAGAGAGAGCCCACATGCATATGAGCAGGATTGGGGTGGGGAGAATCCCAAGGAAGAGGGGGGGAGAGAATCTTAAGCAGACTCAATCTCACCACTCTCAAGATCAGGACCTGAGCTAAAACCAAAAGTCTGATGCTCAACCAACTCAGTCATCCAGGTGCCCCCCTCCTTTGTAAAATATTCTTAAAACTGTGGGTCAGAATATACATTGTTATATGTTTTCTTTTTCCTTGAAAATGTCCTTTCTTATATATATTTTCATATATATATATATATATATATTTTTTTTTTTTTTTACAGAATACTTTGAAAATGGAGATTTTCAGAAAAGATTATATGGCAAATTCTCATATTAAACTCCTTTATCCTTTCCAGGGATTTGGTAGTGGTAAATAAGATATGTTTTTATAATTAAGTAAGAATGGGATGCCTGCATCCCTCAGTCAATTAAATGTCGGCCTTAAGCTCAGATCATGATCCCAGGGTCCGGGGTCCAGTCCCACATCAGGCTTCTTGCTCAGTGGGGAGCCTACTTCTCCCTGTGCCTGCTGCTCCCTCTGTTTGTGCTCTCTCTCTCTCTGACAAATAAATAAATAAACTCTTCAAAAAAATAAAATTAAGTAAGAAAAGCCAAACTAAAAAAATAAAAATAAAAAGGCAAATTTTTCATTTTGACAACAACAACAAAAAAACAGAATTACAGAGTTGTAAGCAGGTGTGGATGGAGTTGGTTGAAGCTGAAGTCAGACCTTTGGGATACCAAATCTGGAAACAGACAAGACACCAGGAATTTTGGAGGTAGAGACTGAGATAACCTGGGGAGTGTATCCATTTGCGAGGGCTGCCATAACAAAGTACCACAAATTGGGTGGTTTAAATGACAGAAATGTATTGTGTCATAGTTTTGATGGCTAGCAGTCTGAGATTACGGCGTCAGTAGGGCCATGCTTCCTCTGAAGATGCCAGGGACGGATCTCTTCTAAGCCTGCTTCCTAGCTTGTCATACTTTGCTGGCAATATCTGGTGTTTGCTGGCTCGTAGAAGCATCACGCCAGTCTCTGCCTTCATCATCACATGATTTTCCATGTATGAGGGTCTTTCTCTTCACATGGCACTCTTTTTGTAAAGATACCAGTCATATTGGATTAGATATCCATCCTACTCCAGTATGACCTCATCTTAGCTTGACTAATTACATCTGCAATGACTCTATCACATTCTGAGGTACTGAGAGTTAGGACTTCAACACATAAATTTTAGGGAGACTCAACTCAACCTTTAACACTAGGGTATCAAAGCCAAACTCATGGCCAGAAACCAGGGGCCGGGAAAGAGTTTCCCTACTTTTGAAAAGAGGCTGACTCATGTTGCTTGTTCTAATTTACATACCTCAGATGGTGGGGAGGAAGCAGAACTAGGTCAAGGAACCTGCTTGGATAGAGACTGTCTTTGATAGCCCCATCCCAGGAATGCACGTGTCCTATTGCAATACTTGTTCTGGACCATCTAGGTGCAGGTGACTGCACAACTGAGCTCTGGAGAAGAATGGATTCAGAGAGATGGCAGAGAAAGTAAAATGCTTTCATGCAAACTGAAGTTGCCAACTACAATTCTAAAGCATATAGAAAAGAGTCAGTGGTAAGGAAAACAGCTAAAAAAAATTAACAATTAGAAGATGAATATATTATCACCAGCAAACAAATAGTATACTAGTTACAAATGGCTTTTAAATAAGTATGTTCAAGATCCTCAAAAGGAAAAGAAAGGAATACTAAAAGAAAATAGTGAAATCCAAACTGGCAGATGTGAATCCAAAAAAAGAAATCATAAAATAAAACTCATAGAAATTGTGGATATAATCGTAGCTTAAGAATCAAAAGATAGTGCTAAAGACTTCATTTTGCACATAATTAAATGCTATGGTGAGATGAAACATATGAAAGAAGAGTTAAAATATATATTACATATATATATAACCACACATATATATATGTTATATTGAAAAGTTCCAAAATATGTATATTAGGAGTCCCAGAAATATGGGAGAAATGACAGAGAAGTGATGTTTGAAGGGATGATGACTAAAAAAATATTTTTCTAGAATTAGAGAAAAATAGACAATTTAATTTACATTATAGTGAAGCTTCAGAACATCAAGGGTAAGGAGAAAATTCTAAAAGCATCAAGATAAAAAAGACAGATTACCCAAAATGACAGATGATTTGTCATAGTACAGTCTAGAAGAAAATGGAGCAAGATCTTCAAAATGGTGAAGAATATACAGTCAATCTTCATTATTTGTGAATTCAACTACTCACTAAAGTTTATTTTTAACCCCCAAATCAATACTCACAGTGCTTTCATAGTCATTTTTGGACGTGAACAGAGCAGCCAAAAATTTGAGTCACCCAATGCACATGTTCCCACCTGAGGTTAAACAAAGTAACACTCTGCCTTCTTGTTTTAGCTTTCATACTGTAAACTAGTGTTCTTTTTTTGCAGCCTATGTAATGCCATGTTTTTCATATATTTGTGGTTCCTGTTCATGATTGTGCTATTTAAAATGATCCATATATATATAACATATATGTTAAATATGGTGTTTTAAATATAAACCTACACAAAACAACATTATATATTGATAGGTTGGTGAAAATGTTGTGACCAGAGGCTTGCAGAAACCTAATCCCATATTCCCCCTTGGAATAATAATTAAATCTCATCTCGGAAACCCAAAGAAACTGTATTCTTCATAAACTTAAATAGGTCATCACATCTTTAACAAGAAACCAAACCAAGGGTGCCTGGGTGGCTCAGTTGGTCGGGTGTCTGACTCTTGGTTTTAACTCAGGTCATGATCTCAGAGTCAAGAGGTAGAGAGCCCTACATCGGGCTCCACACTCAGCAGGGAGTCTCCTTGAGAGTCTCTCCTTCTGCCTCTGCCCCTCTCCACGTTCATGCTCATTCTCTTTCTCTCTCTAAATAAATAAATAAACTCTTTATTTTTTATTTTATTTATTTATTTTTAAAGATTTTATTTATTTATTTATTTGACAGAGAGAGACACAGCGAGAGAGGAAACACAAGCAGGGGGAGTGGGGGAGGGAGAAGCAGGCTTCCTGGTGAGCAGGGAGTCCGACATGGGGCTCGATCCCAGGACTCTGGGATCATGACCTGAGCCAAAGCAGACGCTTAATGACTGAGCCACCCAGGCGCCCCAGATAAACTCTTTAGAAAGAAAAAAAAAAAAAAGAAACTGAACCAAAGAATAATTTATCACATGGATACTATATTAATCTGCTTGTATTGCCTACTATTCAAGTCTTTTTGGATTCAGATTTTTCTCCCTACATTGTCCTATGTGTACCTATAGGTGTGCCCACCTATAAAAAAAAGTCTTATTTTTTTCATTGACCTAGGGCAGACATCACTTTTTTTAATTGTTGTTACAAGATTTTTATGTACTTGAAATTTCAAAGAAATTATCTTAATAAAAAGCATTTGCTATATTCCTTTTAGACCGTTTATGCCTTCATTGGCTTTTTTTTTTTTTTACTTCCATACAGAATTAAGACTTCCGCAAAACCCAGAGAGAGGACGTTTGTTTAGCTGCTAACAAGAAGCAGCTGTTTTCCATGGGAGATCAATCATTATTTTCTGTATTTCTTACTCAATAACCTTATTTTCAACATGTGTCATGCCCTGCTGAGGGAATGTTTAGGGGGCCTGTCATGTAACAGAACTGGACACAGCCTGAATTTTGAAACAACAGACTTTCAACTGAAAAAAAACAGAGTCTAACATTTTCTTCTTTAATGATTTTGATATTATAATAATAATGGGTTTTACAGATACAAATGGGATGTAGATGGAACTCTATTTGTTGGAAGGAGATTCTGTGTGTTAAGTGGGGATAGGGCAGACTTCAGGAGAAGGCCTAAGTTTTCTTTTTTACTTCAAGCTCTTTTGTTGTTGTTGCTTCTATGTTCTCTTCACATAATTCTTTCACCTTTATCAACACCTTTTAGAGTCCCAGGGGTCTCTACCTTCTCAAAAGCAGAATAACAGAAGGATATGATATTGCTGATTTAATTCCTAGTATTACTGGAAGTAAACTCTCATGGAGACTTTTATTTAATTTTTATCGGTTTGTCTTTGGTTAAAGGGATTTCAGACATTCGGAGGTAGGAGAGAGAGAGAATCTGGAAGAATCCTCCTGAAACCCCTTAATAATAATGAAAATAGTAAAAATAATATTAGAAGCTAACATTTATTGACTTCTCACTATGTACCAGGATCTATGCTGTCGACTACTTTAATCCTCGACAATCCTATGGGTGAGGCACTATTCCGAAGCTCCATTTTTACACATAATAAAAGCTTCTTGAGTTTAAGTAACCTCAGCATCATCCTGGAAGCTGTTGGAAATGCAAATTTTCAGGCCCCACCCTAAACCTAAAGACCCAGAAATCTGTTTTAACAAATCCTCCAGGTAAACTGAATACCATAAAAGTTGAGAACCACTGCTCTAAACTCTGTCTTTTCAGTGGAACTTCACATAGAGTCTTTATCGCTTTGTGTTAGAGAGCACAGGGCTGTGTCATGTTTTTTTGTGTTCCAGAGCCTAAAAATGTGCTTGATTCAGGCTCATGGGTGGGTCAGTCAGTTAAGTGTCCAACTCTTGGTTTTGGCTCAAGTCACGGTCTCAGGGTCATGGATGGGGCCCCTCATGGGGCTCCACAGTCAGCGTGGAAACTGCATAAGATTCTTTCCCTCTCCCTCTCCCTCTGCTCCTCCTCCCACTCATTTGTGCTATCTCTAAAATAAATAAATAAACAAACAAACAAATAAATAAATATCTTTTTTTAAAAATGTGCTTGATTCATGAGAGGTGCTCAGTAAAGGCACACTGCACAGCTGTGAATAAATCTGTAATGATTCATTTTATGTAGCTCTGTTGAGGGTAACAAGATGATCGGATAATTCACAAGCCCTCTTTAACCAGGCCTGTTTTCTTTTCAGTGGGAAGATCTGTAATTTATTTCCAGTAAACATCAGGCTATGGAGAGACCAGGTTCAGTGTGTAGTGATGAGGTGCTCACTTGTGAATTAGAGCATTCTTCTTAAGACTTCAAGGTCTGAGCAGCACCTGATTCATTGTGTTTGTATTTCTACAGGATGGGGATAGGAAGTGGAGGGGAAAGCATATTCTAGGTATTCAGGGAGTCAGAAATAAGAATAACTAGGCAGACAGGTTGTGAACACATAAAACAAATAAGCATCAAAGCCTGAAATACTAATCTGAAGCAACAAGAGCAGCCCACATTATAAATCAGGTGATAATTAATAAAATAACTTATGCAGATAGTTATTAAAGATTTTGAGGGACACCTGGGTGGCTCAGTCAGTTAAGCATCTGCCTTCAGCTCAGGTCATGATCCCAGGGTCCTGGGATTGAGCCCCACATCGGGCTCCCTGCTCATCAGGGAGTCTGCTTTTCCTTCCCCTTCTGCCCCCTCCCTGCTTGTGCTTTCTCTCTCAAATAAATAAAATCTTAAAAAAAAATAAAAAAAAAGATGATGAGTGTGGTATTGTGACCAGAGCACTAGAATCGGAGTTAGCAGATCAAGACTCCACTCTCCAGTCTCCAGTACTTGCCATTTTCTAGTGGATGGATGATTTAAGCTCCTCAAGCCTCTGTTTCTTCATCTGTAAAAAATTCTACCTACCTTTTACGTTTATTAAGAGAATCAGAAAGCATACTCAGGTCTATGTAGGTCTTTCTGCTGTGACATGAGTTCCTAAAAAACATCACAGCTCTAAAAGTAATGCAACTATAAAAATATGAAAGACATATTACTAAAAGCAAATGCAACTTTATAACCCAAACTCTATCTAAAACAACCATGCTAATAAAAATACTACTGTGATTCAAAAGACAAATTAAAATCATAAAAAAGAAATTCTGTAGTAAATATAGGACCTTACCTTAAAAAGTGTGTGTGTGTGAGACAGAGACAAAGAAAGCAAGAAAAGAATACAGCTTGATAGAGAGTAAGAAAAGGTCGAAGCTTTTGAATTAGAGGATCAGTTAAAGTACACCAAGCACACATGCCTCTAAAAGCAAGCATGTGTGGGGCGCCTGGGTGGCTCAGTCAGTTATCTGACTTTGGCTCAGGTCCTGATCTCAGGAATTGAGCCCTGTATTGGGCTCCCCGCTCAGCGGGGAGTCTGCTTGTCCCTGTCCCCCTGCTGGGCTCTCTCTGTCTCTTTCAAATAAATAAATATAATCTTAAAAAAAAAAATAAAAGCAAGCATGTGGCCACCCCAAGTTGAGAGGGAAAATATGGAGTGAGTGGGCATTGCTTTTAGTTCCATAATTTGCAACACTGTGTATTTCAGGTGTGTAGTATACGTTTAGCAGCTGGTATGTGGTGAGACAAAAAAAAAACAAAAACTAATATGCTGGAAAAAATAGACTTTGAACCAATGCATTAAATTGACCTAATTCCCTTATTTACCAACATTCTTATCAGCTAATTCTCATTCTAGGAACACTTGTAACAAAACAGGCTGCATTTGAAAGTATTGTAAAGCATGGTAAAAAGTAGGCTAGTTTTATGAGCATTATTTTATCTGGATTTATAAAGAAAGGCCTGAAATAATCAAAATTATCAGTGTAATCAAGTTTTCTATGAATATTTCATTAACTCTTTGACAACATGCAAATGGTAGGGTGCTGAGTGACTTAAGAAATATTAGCCAACCATTTGTGGTCTTTGAATTCTATCCCGAGTGATTAGGATGTATTTTGGATAAACCAATCAGTTAATGTACTTCTGTTTATAAAAGTTCTACAGCAATACCAAGATAATCTCAGTATCTCCAGCAATTAGTCACTTGGAATAAGCAAGGCTTCTAGAGGTATTTTTATGTTTAGGTACAAAATCTTTTTAATTAAATGGAAACTTTTCAAAAGTCAAAGTATCAGAAATAAAAATAATCCATTGCAATAGTAATGACAGTAATGCTTTTCTTGTTGCCATGGCCTGGGAAGTCAAGAAAGTAAGAAAGGGTTGCTCCACCTGATCCTTGGTCTCATCTGCTCTCCTTACCTGTAATGCAGGCATCCCCTTCCCTAGGTTTTGGGCCCCCTCACTTCATAAAATAGTTGCCACACTGCAGGTTGGTAAGTCTCCATACCTGAAGGGACTTTTATTGGACTCTAAAGTTTGGAAAGGATTCAGGACAACATTGAAAAGGGGGAAGAGGCAGGAGCAGCCTGAGGAGGATGTGGGGAGAAGTTGCTAGGGACTTGGGGAGATGGACGTGTTGGTGTCTCTCATGAGAGCAGCGTCATGCCCCACAACTGCAGAATGTCTAGGAACATGTCGGAGCCAGAAGAAAATGGCCTCTAGGTGCAAAAGCTCCCAGTCTTAACAAAAGGGCCCACCCCGTTCCCAGGCGTGGCACATGGGTGAAGGAGTTGCTGCCTTCCAGAGCCCCTGAGAGCCCTGCACGTGAGTGGCTGCTGGGGCCCAAAGGGCGGGGCCGTTTCCCAGAATTTGTGCTGCCCTAAGATGCCTCTTTCTCCAAAGAAAGGTCAGAGAAAGAATTTCTTGCCCGATAGAGATCACTGCAGATTATATTTCGTTTAGCAAAGCAAGTAAAAATGGACACGTACTGTGTCTTGTGGTGTGGAGTAAAGGAAATATCTAAAACAAATGAAAAACCCTGCTCCTTGGATTCTTCAGCAATGCGTGGATTGACTTAACTTTGCCTCTCCAGAATGTAACTTACACACATATATTTACTTTTACAAAACAACGTAACTCAAAACTTTTTATAAGTCTTGGGTCTCCTTTCTATAGTTATTCTACCTCTTCTTCAGTTTTACTAAATGTCTCTCTGATTTCTGGTCTGTTTCTCTCAGTTAGCTGTGGGCTTTTAGACAATAAAGTTCATTAGAAATAGAAATAAGAGACTGGAATATTAAACAGTAATTTTGAAAATGTATTTACAACTTGAGAAAATGTTTATGGTGCACTGTTCAGTGAAAAAAGCAGAATACAGATATATGCAGCATGATTTGAATTGTATATTAAAAAGAAAATATAGCAGATAACTAGAACCACGGAGTTAAAATGGAATTGAGAAACTAATTAGCTAGTGAGGGGCTGTGCCAGGTTCAGGTACAGATATCGGCATGAGATGGAGAAGTTTGTTTTTTTTTCCCCCCTCCTTTTGGGGAAAAAAAAAATGAGGGAGAATGTTTCCTGCAAGAATGTCTTGAAGGAAAATCCAAGGAAATGGGAGAATGACTTGGGGTTCACCTACTACCTGATACCTAGATATATGTACAAAGAGACTGAAAAATAAATAAAGCAGATATTGAAGTACACGTTGATACAGATAGGGATATGGGGTCCGGGAAAGAAATTCATAAAGATGGAGAAGTACAGATACAATAGACATGTGAGACTAGAAAGAAATACACCAGAATGTTACCATACTCTTTCCCAATAGTGGTTTTATAGCATATTTCATTTCCTTTTAAAAAATTCTTTTCTGTAACGTCCACCTTGTCAACAATAATAGTGTATTACTTTTATAATCATAAAAATATTGTTAAATGTTTATGCATGAGATAAGCTTGAGTAAGCACAGAGCAAGGTCCTATTTCTTTAGATAAAGAAGATTGTGTAAAGCTCTAGGTTTTATAATTCTGATTTTTACTTTTCTTTTTGAAGAGAAGGTTCTACTATGTCACCCTTGATAAGGATATTAGTCCTGGTTGATGCACAATGACATACGCATTAAATGGATTTTTGGCTTTTCACTTATGGGGAGTATAGGGTTACTTATGTATTTTCTTTTATTATCAAAATATACCTGTTTATGAAGGCTGTGTAAGGGTACAAAATAGTAAATGGCTTTTTCACAATAATTTTTTGAGAGTAATTCTTTTAGGTTTCATCCTGGAATCCATCCTGTAATCTTTTTTTTTCCCCCAAATACTTTTATTTTATTTTTTCAGTGTTACAAGATTCATTGTTCATGTACCACACCCAGTGCTCCATGTAATACGTGCCCTCCTCAATACCCACCACCAGGCTCGCACATCCCCCCTCCCCCTCCCCTCCAAAACCCTCAGTCTCCAACCTGTAATCTTGAGCTTCTTCACTTCTCTGTTTTTTCATTGAGCTCATTGACAGATATGTTTCAAAAGATTAGGTAAATTTTAGAATGAATATTACCAACATCAGAAAGAATCATGTCAACTAGAAATCAGCCCTATATTTATCAGCTAGAGCTGTTTTTGTCTTTCATTTTATGGGGGAGGTGGAAATAGAAGAGGAGAAAAGAAAATTAACCCTTTCTGCAGTCCCTTAACATTTCTGGAAACGAGTCTTATTATCTCCATCCCTTAGAGATGTTGTCAGGATTTAATAAAGTATTCTAAGAGGTTTGTATAAGATGCTAATGAGCATGCTAAACTGTATTCACTGTATTGCCAACAATTTGCTTCTCCCTTCTATGTTTAGAAATGTTTTTAAGAGCAATTGCTACATTACTCCTTTTTTCCCCATATTAATTGAGAAAGAGTTATGTTTAAGGTCTTGAACACTGTGAGTTTGGTATGAGGAAATAAACAAGAGCTTTTTAATATGCAAGTTGCTTCTAATTGAAAGAAGAGCTTTCAAAAATTGGTAATAAAAAAATTCAGCATATTACTTTCAAGATGACATTTTGATAATGTGTGATTTAAATTGGAAAGATGTGCATTAAATTTCTGTGAAAATATTCATGAGAATATTAGACATACATTTTGATGTAAGAATATTTAAAAATATTCTGAAGTATTTTTCTGGGCTCAAATATATTTCTGAACAATTAAATTTGTTAAGCCCTATTATTAGATTTTCAATAAAGAAAATGGCACCCAATGTTCAAATTTTCTTACAAATAATATATTTTAAAAATAAATCTTTAATATCCTTTTTCTATATTTTTTAATACTTTTACCAAATGTTATTATTCTTATTTCAATAATTTTTGAGGCAGTCTTGAATGTATTGTGTTCAGAGTTGATTACAATTAAAGTTAAACTTTTCTAATGGGTGATTTACATAAAACAATTATCAGGTATTTGTAGTAAGTCAAAATAATGGTGATTGTAATAAAGAAAACAATAGAGTTCATTTCTCTTTGGAATGTAAATTAATAACCAGATGAAATTGAGGAAAAGTATCTTTCCCTTATATGACTTTCTATTACACTAGAAGAATCACATCTTTAGTTAAATGTGCATTCAAAGTTTATAATATTTTTGGATTCCCTCTTCAAAAAAAGACTTTTCCTAGGAAAGTTTTAATAAGCTACATTTTAAGTATCTTGGCGATGGAAGCTAAGTATTAATGTTTTGTGTCTTCCAAATAACCTCACACAACATTACTACTAATAACTATCTGTTTACTCACTGGGTTAACCAGAAATTTATCTGCTACTACTATGTCCAAAAAACATATAAAAAAATCTAGTTTTCAGTGTTACTTATGTCTATTAAAAATAATCTTTTCTAGGGAATAATCTTTTCCTGGATGGCTCAGTCAGTTAGGTTAAGCACCTGCCTTCGGCTCAGGTCATGATCTCAGGGTCCTGGGATCCAGAGCCCCATGTCAGGCTCCCTGCTCAGCGGGGAGTCTGCTTCTCCCTCCTTCTGCTTCTCTCTTTCAAATAAATAAATAACATCTTTAAAATAATAATAATAATCTTTCCTAGAAATTGTTTTATATATCTTTTGGTTAAGACTTTGTCACTTTTTTGCTGTTTTATCTTCAGTTACAATGCCTTTGGGGCTTTGTTCAGGTTTTTAAATGCAGACTTCCACCTTAATGACTTTGGTACTCATTTTCAAATGTATATCATTTAACAAACATCTATTTTTTATTACACTTGCATCTCTCTTTATTATAAATATATTTTGTTTTCACCTCATGAGAGCCTTACAAAGGAAACTCAATAGTTTTCCCTAATAAACTCCTTCTTAAAAACTATAATAAAATGTTTCACCAAAATATGACATGTTTGGAAATATGTTAAATGTTCATAGAAACATGAAAATAAAAATTATTTCCAACATTAATATTTTTACCAGATTTTCCTTGAAAAATTTTTTTCTTGTGAATTATTCTGTTTCAAATTTGGTTTCTGGCCTGGTTTTTCAATAAACTGTCACCAGATAGGTTCCCAGGAACAGATTCAGAGGGAGATTAATGTGCATGAATCTTTTTTTTTTTAATTTTAGAGAGAGAGTGAATGAAAGAGAGAGTACAAGTACAAGGAGAGGGGGAGGCAGAAGGAGAGGGAAAAGCAGACTCCCCAATGAGCAGGGACCCCTATGCGAGGCTTGATCTCAGGACCCTGATCATGACCTGAGCTGAAGGCAGACGTTTAACTGACTAAGCCACCCAGATGCCCTTATATGCATGAATTTTATTAGAGGACACTCTTAGGCTCCACAACTGTGGAAAGGAAAGGAAGGAAACAGGAAGAAAATGGGCTGGGACACAGTCACACAAAACTGCATTGGATCTCCTGAGTTTTGAACCTGAGATGGCCCTTTAAAGTTTGCTGACTTGGGGCTAGGGGCTGGGCTTTTACACTCTGCACGCCCCAGTCATTGGATTGGGTTGGCCCAAGAAGGGAACACATCCTTGGATAAAGAGGCCGTCTTCTGCAGAGGCAGTTTCCGAACGGGGTGACAGCTGAAGGCTGTCTACTGGCAGTACTCCTGGCACCTGGGATCTGAGTCCTTCATTCCTGAAGGGGGATCTGGGTGGCATAGCAGAGTGTCCACCACACTCGTGGATCACGAGCAGAGTTGGACATGTGCACCGACTTTGCATCAAGCTGTTTTGAGCTGGGGCACACTCTCAGCCCTGGCACATAAAATCATGGAGCAGATGCTGCTTTCTTCTCCTACCTCTTTGCCTCCCTGACATTTTAGCTTTCTTTGCATATTTAGAAGACTAACCCGTGACGTGCTTTGTTTTCTGAGCTTTTGTGTATGAAAAACCAACATGAAGATTGCAGATAGATTTAACTGATAATGTGTCTGTTATATTGTTCTCTATGTGTAGCTTCCTCCAAAATATTTGGTAGATCTTAATATAGTTTCTCTTTTGACCTTGTTTAATTTGAATGGACACTTTTAATTAAAGCCTGCAAAATTTCTAAATGTGCCATATGGTTTGCATAAAAGATTCAGAATAGAAGGAAGGGTAATTATTGTCTGTGGAATAGCTAAAAGAATGTTCAACTTGCCAACTATCAAATGTAATTCAGATGTAAAAGACAAACTGAAGGAGCAGTAATTAGTTTTGAATTACATTTCCTGGCCTTCTTATTTTATGTAGAATTTGTGGCTAAAACCTTAATAAAGTGGTAGAGAGTCATTCCCTCACACACACAAGTTAAATGTTTTATCATGATCAGATGTAGCTTACTCTACCATGTGTATGTAGCAACTATTTGGGAATACATTAAACCGTGAAAGAAGAGCATTTGTTCTCTTATTATATCAAAATTTTGAAAAATCTTAAATGTGTGGCAAATATTGATGCTCTTTTCCTTAAGTTCAGATTTTGAAATGCGAGCAATAGATCTTGCTTGTAATCTAGCTTAAGTTAATGAAGAAATTAAAGGAAACCCTAGGAAAGGCATAGTTGTAACTATGATATTATGTATAGAATATGAAAGATGTTCACTCTTTGATAAATAGAGATTAGAGGCCAGGTGCCATTGGGGATTTCAGTTACCAGTTTTGGAGACATAATGCATGCAATTTAAAAAATATAGAAGTGATTCATTCTCATCATAATATGTATAAATAATAAAAAGAAAGTGAAATTCTCTCTTTAATAGTTCTTCCTACCCTTCGTGCTTACCCTTTCCTTTAGATTTTACCACAGGTCTGTGTATATTCTTAGTTGTCTTCTTATAAGCATTTATTAAAAACACAGACATATATGCATCTGCATAAAAAATCTGTGTATGCATTCAAAGATCCTAAATATTTGCATAAATGTATATGCATATATATGCACTATATGTAGACATCTGTATCGACCCATGTATAGTCAGGAACTTTCTCGCTTACTTACTATTATGACAGACATATTTTTATGTCAGCATATTTAAATAGACTTATTATTTAAAAACTGTTGCATAGTATTCCAATAAGGCTGACTTACCAGTTTCATTTAACCAGTTTAAAGCATGTAAATAGGTGTTCTTTGAAGATATCTTTGTTTGATTTATTACAGTTCATTTATTTTATTAAATAGGTGGATAATTTTGAATTATTTTATTTCCTTCAAGATCAAATTGTTATCTTTTTTCTTTATTTTTTTGATGCCTCAATTTTGCAATACTTAAAATAACTTATTCTTACTTAGATATTTTTTAAGACCAGGATATTAATTGTAAAATAAATCTATTGTACTTTAAAAATACTTTTAAATCCTTCTCTTCCATATGTTCCTTTTTTCTGGAACAGCCTCTTCTGTGCTTTTTTCTTTTTTGAGAATGTAAGTTCCTCTACAGCATTATGTAATATGTAATCGCAAATGCCAGGTTCATCATAAATAGGTGCAATACTCTAAATTAAAGTCTACTTCCAAATAAAGTTTATCTTTAGGGTTAAACTTTCCATTTTTGAGACACGCATTATAAAAACCTGACCTACTACAGCACATTCTTCCAATTTCTAATCAATGTCCATTCAACCAGAGCAATAACTGCTTCATAAGCTAAATTAGAGTGCCTTCTTATAGCTGATAATTCTTGGTACAGCCTCTTGAGCATCAAGTGCGAATTTCAAGAGAATCCGTCCCTAGACACACTCAGCGTTATCAGCCTGAATCCAGACAGCTTTTGCTTCCTTTTGAATGGTACTAGCCTGTACTTTCCAACTCTTTCATTTTTGCTCCCTTTGTGAATCCACAAAATCACGTTCAGAACACTAGTGGAAGAAAGAGCACAGGGACCAGAACACATGTTTTCTTTAGTAAAGCACTTCAGCCACTACAAATTTCTTTTTCTTGTTCAATTCTCATTGAGAACCTCATCTATGTCTTATTTGCCTGTAGTCAGAAACTCAAATGATAAACCTGAAAATGTATTTACTTTACACCATCACATCAGGTGCTAACAGAGTTTTCCCTTTTCAAATCAGATCCACTCTTTAAAATGAATGACTTAAATCTAAGGCTATTTTATGACACTTACTGGAATGTTTCTAACATTGGTCAACTGTATTCTTGGCATGAATCTTTTTTATTGAAAATTTGTCTTTTGATAAGTGAATTATTTTATTAAATCTCTTTTAATGTGAAGCAAATTATCTTGTTTCTACATGGGTACTTTAATTTATATTTATATATGTTATCATTCATTTATTTAATTAATAAATCTCTCTTGGCTATCTACTATGCCCAAGATATTATGCTAAGTGCAAGGGGTCATGACTGTAGGGAGTATTGTATGAAGGAGAAAGAACACTAGATTTAGCATTAAAACCTATGGGTGTAAGTCCTGGCTTTGCTATTTAGTTGCTCTCAGACATTGGTGAAATTACTTAGCCTATTTCAGCTTTAGTTTCTAAACACACCTCACATGGGGCCAATAATATATTTTTCATGGGCTTCACAGGACTTAAATAAAAATGCTAAGTGAACTTTATCTTCAATTAATGCAAACAATAACTATGAAAAATTATCCATGTCTTCTATGCTTAATGAGCTTATATTTTAATGCAGAATACAAAAGTATTCTTCTGGCCAAAGGTTACCTGGGATTGCCTAGGAGCCAAAGAAAACAGCATGTCATGATCCTAGCACTTTGGACCTTTCTGTAGATGTCAGTAATATTGACAATCTCCCCTCTCAGTTCTCTCTCCTACCTTGCATTCACTGTCCTGGCACTTTAATGACTATCTCTCATGTTCCTAAGTACTTCTTCCCAGTCCTAGACATTTTCCAAGGCAAGGTATGTTCAGAAAAGAAAAGGGCAGAAAAAAATATTGTAGTTTTCCAGGGAACTAAATCATTTCCAGTTGTAGGAATCAAGGAAATATTTTTGAAAGATGAGGAATTTCAGCCAGGACTTGGAGGATGGTAGAATTTCATCCTGGGGGAAATGAAGACATCACTCTCTGTTCAGGGATCAGAATAAGCTAGGAGCTAGCAAACTAACCAGGAGTTAGCATGGAGCTAGCAAGGAGCCTCTACAATACCGAGTGACACAATATGGTTAGGACCTTGAATACATACAACAAAGTAATGAGATGTAAGTCTAGAAAGGACAGCTGTAGATACAGAGCAGCTGACCTACACTCAATGTCAGGAGGTCGCATTCCATCCTGTAAGTATTAGGGCTACACTGAAAATTTTGGAAATTGCCATTATACTAATAACTTCCAGCAAATAACCAATAACTTGCAGATATTAGTTTATAAAACTCTCCCACATAAGTGATAACTTTTAAGGATTAATTTTTTGAGGGAATAGCATAAGTACAGTTCTATCAATACATCTAATTTACATGACTAAACTGAACATTTCGCCTCAGTCTAAAGTATCTGCATTTGAGTTGCCTCATTGATTTTGAGATTCCTGAAGGACTTCTCCCTAAATAAAAGAGTACACCAAATAAATCTCTTTTAGGAAAAAGGCAAGGTTGATCTCAATGGGGAATTCCAGTCCTCCCCCCCCCCCCCCAAAAGCATATACTACTTGGAGACCCAGAAAATGGAGTATTCCAACTTCAGCTATGTTAAGACCTCTGCTGGTCATTATGTCTACTCCTATTCAGTGAGCAATCAGGTAGAGGATAGAAAATGCCCAGGACTGGGAAGGAGCTCTCAGGGACATGTGAGAGAATCATTAGAGTGCCAGGACAGTGACTACAAGGTAGGAAAGAGAACTGAGAAGAAAGGCCATACTGCCAGACGAGGAGATGGCCATGAAGCAGAGACCCCTAGCTTTTGGAGTTGGGAGGAGCAGAATGGCAGAGAGAGGGGGTGGCAAACCCAGAGGAATATAACCAATGGCAAGGGAGAGAGGAAGAGTTAAGCTGTAGAGAACAACTGATGTCATGAAGTCTGATGGATGGGAATGGAATCAGATTGAGGGTATCATGTAGAGAAATTAACTTTAGAACCCATAGGAAGAAGAGGCAGGGGGTGGATATAGGAGATATTTTGTGATATAAAGAGGAAAGTCAAAGGAACTCTCATCAGCTAGCTCAAGGTTCACAGTAAGATCAAGGGGGAGAAGCTCTTGGAACCCAAGAAGTGTACAGAGTGACCTACATAATTCCAGGCCCAGGCACAAAAAATGAAAATGTGTAGTCTTTGTTCTAAAGCAGAAAAAGATGTTGTTATAAGTACTGAAATTTAAAACTTATTTTTCTTTAGTGGTCCCTGTCTCATCCTGTCATGGTGTTTTTTTATTTGTGCTTCTTGCGTGTGGGGATACTAGGGGAAATGCAAATACTCATAGGTGGCCAATAGTCCTGCCTTGCAGCTCAGCATGTGCACGCCTGAGTGCTGACATAGTGCACTGGCTGGTGGCAGGAAAGCCTGTCTCCTTCCTACCAGCTCACACCCCTACCCACAATGGATGGATAAACCCAAGGATTCTCTGTGCTTAGACTCATTCAGTACTGGATCAGGACTAACTTCTGCAAAGTTGTCCTCCAGATGGGCTGTGTCGCTGCTGGTCTGATGCGGGTTACAGCTGCCACTATAACCTGCTGAGATGCCATGGAGACTTTCACCATACTTTGATCCTCTTGCAACCCATGTTCAAGCCCCCAGAGAGGGGTGGGGGCAGCAGAGAGTTGCAGTGATAACTGGGTACAGGCAGGAGAGGGGTGCTAAGCAGTTTAGAAGAGCCTTTCCATAAGGAAGAGAGATGGTAGGAGATGCAAAGATGTGTGTGAGCTGAGACTCCAAGTTCCTGGTTCATGCTGCACTGTCCCATCTGACTTCACTTACAAAACACAAGTCCTGAGATAAAATGATTAGATATTTCAAGATGGTAAACACAGAGCAATAAACTCTAAACACAGAGCCTTCTGAGCTAGGGCCCTTTACCATTGTCTTGATCACATACCCATGAAGCTACCTCTAAGTGTGTATGTGTGTGTGTGTGTGTGTGTGTGTGCATGTGTGTGTATGTGTGTGATATAAAAATAGAGAATCAAATTGAGCTGAGTGTGTTGTGATAATTCTTTCAGTAATGCTATCCTTTTTTGGTGTCTTTGGAGGTAAAGCAAGGTAAGTGGATGGCAGGGCCACATTATGATTTTCATGGACCCAAGGCATGTTTGCATTAATGAGACTTTTCACCTATAAAAAAAAATTTTAAAGTATATTTTATGATTGCATTGATATAAAGTTGAATATATTAGTATTATATATTAAAATATTTTCTTTAACCTAAAAGGTAAGATATTAAAACATTTATGTGGGTCTCTAAAAGTATTGCGGGTCCTAGGCACTCTGCCTAATGGATAAGTTGGCCTTGATGGATGATAGGTGTTACTCAGAACTGGCACAGTAGATATGGGATGGGATCAGGGGGCAGGGATTCTGGAGAGCCAGTGGGGAGGGAATATATTATCCCAGCTGGAGGGAGAGAGGTACAGGAAGTCTCTAGTGAATGAGGAACTGTTAGATGAGGGTCTGGAGCCACAGAGAAAGAAGGAAATATCAAGAGCAATAGGGTAATAAACAGATGGAAACCAGGAGTCAGGTTGAGAAATAGCCTAGGTCTTACAGTGTTGAAACTATCAGGAAACAAAAAGGTTCAATGATTTGGATCAGAAATAAAGACCAGTCATGGGTCATATAAATGTATATTTTTATGTTTTACTCATTTGCTTTGCTATGTATATCAATATATTATGTCATCAACATGTAATTCTCTAAGAAATAAATGCTGGGAGGAAAGAGTTTTTTAGATTATTCTTAATTTTAAGAAGGAAAGATTCTTAAATTATAATCTCTCAGTTCTAGTTTATTTGGCTGTGGTTAACAAAAGAAATGAGAAGGAGAATATTGTTTTGCTTCAGTTGGGCTTTTAAATATAATCAGTGCACCAGTTTTTGTGAACAGTAACTTAAGGGTGTGAACTCAGGACATTTGTATTTAATCTACAAATGCTACTGTTTCTGAGATAATTTTAAGCAATATAATATCAGATTATATATAAGCTATTTTATAATAATAGAAGTCACATTTAACTATAGGTTAAGTGACTACATTAAAAGGGAATACAATTATTTTAATGGATTTCTAATTAAATGCTTAAATCTTGGATAGTCTAAAAAATTAAATTGATCTTTCTTAGAAGTTTGGGTGAAACTGTTGGCAAAGAGGAAAAAAAAACTAAAAGAAAAAAGATTCTCTTTTCATTGTGGTACTTAATGATAAATAGTACCTGTTTTCATAACCATCAGAGAAGGAAAATTATAGAGAAAGAACAGGAGAACGAAGTGTCATAATGGGCAAAAAAACATAGGCAGATAGTTTGCCAAAAAAAGGGTATAACTTAAAAACAAACACAATGTTTATTCTTAAAAGTAATAAAGTATAAATTAGAGATAGGTACCAATTTTACTAAACAAAGTACCAAAATGTTGCATTGTTTCATTTGCACTATTTTGTTTATAAAATTTTTTTATGTTTTAAAATAACTTTCTCGGGGCACCTGGGTGGTTCAGTGGGTTAAAGCCTCTGCTTTCAGCTCAGGTCATGATCTCAGGGTCCTGGGATCGAGCCCCGCATCGGGCTCTCTGCTCAGCAGAGAGCCTGGTTCCCCCTCTCTTTCTTCCTGCCTCTCTGCTACTTGTAATCTCTCTGTCAAATAAATAAATAAAATCTTTAAAAAATAAAAATAAATAAAATAACTTTGGTGGAAAAATTTTTTTTTTCCTTCCAAATGTTTTATAATGTGGTAAGGCCACATAACTATAAAAGGACAAGGGGGAGAAGAAGAAGTAGGAGGAAGAGAAAGACATAAAAAGGATAATACTCTCTATAGATGGACATGTTTAATCAGAGTCTGAATAGCCATCTGTTAAAAATATTGAAGAAGTGACTCCTGCAGTGTGTAGGAGTTCGGACTAGTTTATCTTTTGAGGTCCTTTCAAATTCTACAATTGGATAAATCAGTTATTTTTAGCATTTTAATAAAAATTTTTACTAGGAAAGAAATAGAGGTTACATTAGAAGTTACACACAATTTAGCATATTCACAAAAATATAAAACAAACTCAAGCTTTATAATATAAATAAAGTGCAACTTCAAGCACTGTATAGAAAAGGTAGTGCTTCTTCCCTGGTAGCTGGAGCAAAAGTCCTTGGGAAGATGTTATTTTGCCTGGCTTGGGTCACCTTCCTTGATCTAATCATTGAGGCTAGGGAAATGGAGTCTCAGGTGTCTCAGCCAACATCCACCCGATAATTTGGTGGTGATAGTGGAGCAGAGGGGTGGCAACAGCCTTCACTCTACCCGAACTCACAAGAGAGGAGCTCTGTAATCAGGAAAAAGAGAGGAAGAAAAATTTTTGTTCAGAGAAAATCAATACTGGAGCTCTCCAAAGTCAAAACATCAATTCATCATTATTATGGTTTCTATCAAAGTCCCATGCATAGTATAAATTGTAGGGTTTCTGCATGTTATAAAGCAGCCAGTTTATTTTAGCTAATTCAACCCTTTGGTTGAGATGTGGAGAGAAACTCAACTAAAGGACGTAGTTGTAATAGAAAGAGGTAGGTTTCTGAGCTCTTTTTCTAAGTCTTAGTTCCCAGCTTCCAGATCTCCTCATCTTGTTTCCCAGCTACCTCGTGACAAAAAGCTGTCCAAAGCCCTATATCAGCCACAATCTTAGTTTCCCTGCCTGCCGTTACGACATGTCTGTCTCTCCCTCTCTCACTTCCATAAGAGATCTTACTCCTATGGTAAGTAGGCATAAATCTAATCAAAAGCCACTCTGAGTTAAGAATGCTAGCCTCACATTTACTTTCCCAGGACAGTTTTCCTATTGACTCCTATAGTCAATGGGAAAGAGAAGATCTGGGCTTGGAGATGCTCTCTCACTCACTTGCTCACTTTCATGCTTGTTCTCTTTCTCTTTCTCTTTCTCTTTCTCTTTCTCTTTCTCTTTCTCTTTCTCTTTCTCTTTCTCTTTCTCTTTCTCTCTTTCTCTTTCTCTTTCTCTTTCTCTTTCTCCTTCTCCTTCTCTTTCTCTCTCTTTCTCCAAACAGAACCCCACATTGTATTTGGTCCTGTATCCCAACACCTGGGAAAAGATGCGCCTTTCAAGCAGTGGCCTCTAGAGTATACAGAGCTCCATGTGTTCATCTCCCATTTGAGACCTTTAGAGTTAGGATCTTGAAAAAGGTCTTTGAATAATTTCTACATCAACCCAGTTATCTCAATCAAGCTAAAAGCTAGAACCTAGAAGTTAGCCAACTATTATTCCTTACCTGCCTTTAATTTCCAAAACCTATCTTGGTTCTCCAGTCTCTTATGGTCCCTTTTCTACTTCTCTAGATGTGTCTTTATTCACCATTTGCTTAGGAAAAACTAAGCACATCTGCATGCTAGAGCTATGTGAGACCTAGAGAAAAAAGAGGAAGTGGATCCAGTCACTGTACAAAAGACCAAAATCCCCGGAGACCATACCATTCATTCTTCTAAGAAGTGAACTAAGAGTTTGACTCAAGGTTTCTGTTTTTGTAACCTAATGTCCAGGGTGAAGCCTTATCCACCCTGGAAATAGCATCTTTAGCTCTCAGCCCACTGAGAGTTTGGTTCTTCCTTAAAAATTGAAAAGGATCAATGTATTTGGACTGTGAGTTGAATTGGATATAGAGAAAATGAGCTAAGCAGAACCAACCACATGAGTTTTTGTTGAGGCTCAGTTTTACTTTCTTTTCCATTGACATTAACCCTATGAAGCACAAAAATAATTTTGCATCTTGTTAAGTATATGTCAAACTGATGTTTGTAGTAAGCTCTGTATACATGCTTTATTGTCATTGCTTGCTGCTCCCTCACTCAGAGAGACTGTTATGACAATATTGTGTTACAATATACTGGAGCCTTGTCATACCATGGTCCTCAGGGATGATATTGGGTCATGTTATAGATGAAGCAGAAACATAATAGATCCATGAAAGCATAACCTTTGCAGCTCTGTTTTCAATAATAAAGAATAGGTTATTCTGGTCTTGGAAAAATTTTAAAGAAATAGACATCCCCAGAAGACTAACTTGCTATCCACATTCTGCACTATCACAGAAAGTGATAGTTTGCAGATCTGCTCTTTTCAGTCACCCATTTTATCTGATTTTCAGCAGCATTGATATTGTTGTTCATTCCCTTTTAAAGAGACTCCTCCTGGGGCACCTGGGTGGCTCAGTCTGTTAAGCATCTGCCTTCAGCTCCAGTCATGATCTCAGGGTCCTGAGATCAAGTCCCACATCAGTCTCCCTATTCAGTGGGGAGTCTGCTTCTTCCTCTCCCTCTACCCCTCCCCCTTGCTCATGTGCTCTCTCTCACACACACTCCCTTTCACTCAAATAAATAAATAAAATTTTTAGAAAACATAAAAAATAAAAAGATTCCTCTTTAGGGGCATTGTCCTACTACTTAGGATTCTACCCTGTCCTGCTCCTTTCCACTTTCTCTCTCCCCTTTCCTCTGCAAATTCAGTTATCCACTACTCATTTATTCCCCATTTTTCATTTTTTCAACAAATATTTATTGTGCATATGCTATGGGCCAGACACTGACATAGGTACTGGAGGCACTGTGATAAGCAAAACACATCATTTTTGTCAAGGAGCTAACAACATAGTAAAATTGTTGGTTCCTTGGATTGGGTATTTGTATCCTCAGTGTTCTTTAAAATCACATAAAGGCACACTAGCATGATGTCTTTTCCTTTGTCTCTTTTGAGCTAAAGCAAAAGATCAGATTGTCACATCAGGCTCAAGCAGAGAGGTTTACCAAGCATCATGTTTTACTAATAGTTTCAAGGCTATAAGCAATCAACAAGCATAGTGGAAAGAGGAAGAAGCCAGGAAAATCCTCTGTGGCGTCTCATGTCCTTCCATTCTGTAACGTATATGCTTTCTCTAACCCAGAGTAACAGATGATTATGTGTGTGATTTCTGTTCTGTATACTATCAAGAACTGTGCAGGATCTGGGATTTTACCCTACTTTTACACTAACAAGTTAACCTATTACTGGAGGCTGACAGAAGACATGAGCCTTCTGGGTCAGAAACAGAAGACTTTATTACTTCTGGCAAAAGCAGTAGCCAAAGCTTCATTTGTTTGTATCAACTTGTGTCCCCCTCTTTATCCCACAGCGGTGACACAAGGGCTTACTATGAATGCTTGCACATGCAATTGATTGCATTATACAAAGGAAACACTGAGCTTGGGGATGTCCATCACTTTCATAGTTAGTGGAAACAAGCCTGCTCATTATCTCAGGAGAGATGTTAACTCACCTCTCTGTGCAAACACAGCCCTGAAAAATATTTTGTGTAAAGAGAGTGATCAGGCATAGAATGTATAGGGATGCTCAAGGCCCATGGTTGATTGTTTCTCTCAGCATATACCTTCTCTTGGAATGCACAAATGTGATTTGAGATTCTCAATAATTTGAGAATTTCCTCTGTCTCTTACATCTTTAACGTGGTCCTCTTTATTGGCCACTTCTTATCAGTACTTAAGCTACTGCAAGTCTCTTCCACCTTAAACACCCTCTGCTTCTACCATACTCTCCTGTCTAACTACAAAACCCTTTTCTTAATAGTTACATTTATTGCAATACATCTTTTAATTCACTTTCTCCCTTTTTTTTGTCTCCTGCTTCTTCTTCAACCCAACCCATTGTAATCTGAGATATGTATCCGCTACTCCATTGAAACAGTTTTCTATGTCTCAGCTTCCTCCCCTGTAGGTAGGGGTAATAACAGTATCTACTTCACAGGGTATTTTGAGTATTAAATATGTTAGTATATGTAAAGAGTTTAGAGCAGTGCATGACAAATAGTAAGTGTTCAGTAATCGTTAGGTAGATTATTATTATTAGCATCCTCCTCCTCCTCCTCAATGTCATCGGTGAAATTCTTGCTAAATTCAATGGGCATGGCACTTCCTACTTGACATCTGTGTGTTGACCACATTTCCTTCTTTTACCCTTCCCTTCCTTGGTTTCCATGATGCCAGACTCTTGGTTTTCCTCCTACCTCTGTGTACGACCTTCTTGGTCCCTGTAGGGGACACTTTGTGTGTCCTACAATAGCCTGCCTTAAATGTTGATATTCTCCAGAGTTCTCTATTAGAGTCCTTTTTGCCTTTCTTATCTACATGATTTTGCTTAGTGCTCTTGTCTACTCCTGTCTCTCGAATTACTATATATATGGAAATGCCCAATATCTTGTACCTCATTCATTTACATGTTTAACAGATATTTATAAAGCATATTCTAAGTGTCAAACATGGATGACTAGTGTGAGCAAAACTTGGTAGTGTTCCTGCTCTCATGGATTTAGTCATTAATGAGGAACACAGATATCAAATAATCACACACACAAATCTACAACTATAGATGAGCTAATGGCTCCAAAGGAAAATAAAATAGTCCTAAGAAAGTATAGCACATAAATATGACCTACACTGAAGGAGAAATACAGGCTTCCCTAAGGTAGTGGTATTTGGGTGGACAGCTACAGGATGCAAAGTTATTAGGTAAAGGAGGGAAGGAAGAAATCAAAAGGAGTACAGAGTCTTCAAGGAACTTCAAGAAGATCAGAGTTGTTAAAGATCAGAGTTGTTTCCCTTACCGTGGTAAGGGAAAAAGAATAGCAAGATAGAATTAGAGAAGGAGGCAAAGATCAGAGAGCGTGGTGCAGTGACCTGCCGATCATGTTATTGTTCAGTTTACTTCAAAGAGCAATGGGAAGTGATTGGAGGGTAAAACTGTGACATGAGTGAGGGAGTAGGTGATTTGATCTTTTCTTTTCTTTTTTTTTTTAAACATCACTATAATCCAGCATGAAGATATTGGAGGGCTCAAAGTGGATGTGGAGGTAGCTTTAGTATGCTATTATAACCATCTATGCAGTTTGGATTAGAGTGATGCCAGTGGAGATGACAAGTGGACAGATTTGAGATGTTTTAAGAGATAAGTTTGGTGGTATAACATGGTTACTAGATTAGATATGGGTGAAGGGGAGGAAAGTATCAAGGATGATTCCTAATTTTTAGACTTCTTCGGGTAGACAGATGGTAGCTGAAAAATCAGCCCATATTTCTCTTCTGATTTTAGTCCACACACTCAATTGCCTGCAGATATTCCCAATTTCCCATCTCACTTGCCCATCAAATCATTTATGTTCAAAACTGAACTATTCTATCAAATGTTCTTCCTCTTGTGCTATTTCAGTGAATGCCACAACCATCCATCTAATTCCTCAAGGCAGTTCACCTTGACTCTTTTTTCTCCATCAAATCCAGTTTCGAACCAACTCATATTGTTTTTTATTTTTTTTCCTTAACATCTTTTATATCTGCCCACATCTCTCTATTTCCACTACTACTACTTTCAATCAAGTCATCATCTTTCATCTGGATTTTGGGAATAGTTATTCCTTAGCTTCTCTGCCTTCAGTCTCCCACTTCTCTAACCTGTTCTTCACTCTGCTGGTGCCCATTGTCTATAAAGTAATGGTTCCTTAGTATGGCAGAAAAATCCTCCATGATCAGGCCCCAGCCACATCTCTTTTTTGCTTTAATCCTTACTTTACAAGACCAAATGGCTTCCATTTTCTATAAAACTTATATTGTCCTATCCTCAGTACAAGATAACAAGTCTGTTGAGCTTTGCTCCTTCCTAACACTGTGATTCTTTTAAAAATACACATAACCATTCTGTTTGTCTCTTTGTGAACTAGATGGCTGAGAAAGGCCATCCCTACTGCTGGGTGAATGTCTGGGCTAGAAAACTGGTAACTTTTTTTTTTTTTTTACAAAAAGACAGAAAGTAAGGAAACAATAGTATCTGCAAAGTTAGCAGCATGTATTTATTTCCTACTAACTGAGTGTCAGACTTCCAGAGGTAGCTACCAAGAAAAGAACAAAAGGGGAAAGTAGAGGCCAAGGGTTGGAGGAAAAACTAGCGAAGAAGCACTCAAGGGGAGATTGTGATGAAACCATTAAAGACAGTATCATCTTCAACCTCTTTGTCACTATCATGACTTTACACAGGCAGTTTGATAAACTCGATATTTGTAATAATAATGAACCGAAATTTTGACAAACCCCCAAATTCATTAGAATCTTGATAGAATATAATCATTCCAGTAAACACTATGAGGAAGAGCTACATGACTTTTTCTGACCCTTGAAATATAGATTAAAACATGTTACTGATTAAAGGACAGTAAATCTTTTTGATAAGTGTATGCTGAGTTTGAACTGCACTTGGCGACTTCCTCCTGCACACCATCTTTACAGTATACATGTATCAGTTAGTACGATTTTGTTTATAAACAATAGAATTGTGCAACTCAAAATTTTAAACAATAAAAGGGGGTTATTGGATCACTTAACTGAGACGTCTAGTGGTAGGGAGGACTTTAGGCACGGTTCAATCAGGTTCTCAACTGAGGTTCTCTGTGAGTCCCTCAGTTCTGTCCTGCTTGTTGGCTTTACTTTACTGTAGCTTCTTTCATGGGAGCAAAATGGCTCACATCCACACATTATAATTTCCAGAGCAAGAAGGCACCTATGTCGCAGGACTCCCAACCCACATGTTGAGCTTCATAATGACTGAATCACATCTGAACAAATTCATTCATTCCTGAGAAAGCTATATGCTAATGAAGAGATAGTCTTGTTCAATCACTATGGCAAATGGAAGCAAAATAATGTGAAGTAGAGTCTACCTTGGATTTGAGGGAGGAGTTGTGTTCATCAGTCTCACATAAACTACATGCCTTTTCTAAAATGGAAGAGATAAAATTCTCCAAAGGAAAACCTGGGGTTGTCTAGTGTAAGTGAGAAAGATAAAAACGGATGAAATCCTTAACAATCAGTAAATATTCACCTCAGACAGAGTTCAAATTTATTTATTTGCAAACTTAGAAATTATTCTGTGCCCTGGATTTTAAGATCTACTTGTTAATAATGGTCAAAACAAATAGCAAGCATCCTAAATGCAAGGGTAAAGAGAGGTAAGTGCAATCAGAGCCCAATTCTAAGAAATCCCATGGATGAATGTGGATGGACAAAAAGACTAAATGCTGTGCGTGGCTCTCAAGTCACACATTCATTCATCCATTCATTCATACAATATTTATGGAATATCAACTCTATGCCAGAAAAGCTTAATACAACAGAATCTCTGACCTTAAGGAGTTCATTCAATCAGGCACTACAGAATTACAAGTGAATAGTTAAAAGTTTTGATATACTATAGTATATCAGAGTGAAAGTACTGTGGTAGAACAGTGTGAAAATAAAGCCACAAGGAAAATCTAGTGGAATCTTCACTACACCCTTCAATATTTCCTCCAAACCTAACACTTCTACAATGTAATCTCCATCATAAAGCAACCCGGAACATTCATTTCCAATCAACAGGTTCCTGAAAATAATATATTAAAAGGGAAATGGAAGAATAATTTATCTTATTCTGGTCGTACACTCTTAAGAAAATAATATGAAACAATTTTGGTTATTTGGAAACCAAAGTGGATCATTGTTGTCTCAGGGAGCTTTTATGTACAAAATATATTTGATAATAATGTGAATTCTTTTAAGCTATTATATTCTGTGACCATCTAGGGAAATAGTTTTGGGAATAAATACAGCAGAAATATTTAGAGAAAGGACATTAAAAGGAAAAATAGCAGACATAGTTGATTCTTTTGACATTCTTTTATAGTATAAAAATCATGAAATCCTTGGTCCATATCACAGAGTTAATGCTAAAAAAATTCTAATCACTTTATCATTATTCCCAGCAGTGTCCCAGAGCTCCAATTCTAAGGGCAGGGCTTTCTTTAAGCATCTACCATGATGATAGAACTGAGAGAATTCTTGGAGAAATAGTTTCTTCACATGAAGTATACTTGATAATAACATTTTAATGTAATATTGACATTTCTGGTTTTTAATTCTATTGGGCAGAATCTTGATGGAAAAGAAAATCACTTGTGACGGTTTCAGCATGAGTGTCCAATATCATGGCAGTTTAACCCAGTTTTATCCTATATCAGAGGTATTCCATCAGAAAAGAACTGAAGTGCCCTTCATGTTTTATAGAAGCAAGTAATTTCTTATAACAAAGGATGCTAAAATCGTCAATATTATTATTGAAAGAATGTTGTGGGAAATATTGGTGGTTTATTTTCAGAGGTTTTTGGTAGATAATTAAAATATAAATCACTAAAATAAAAATATAGAACACATGAAAATATATAAATATATATTATATAATATATATAGAAAAATAGAAAAACATATATATATAATTTTGGTCAGATTATTGATTTATCCACTTGAACTGAATTGGCCTGCTTTGGTCAAACAACTGAGAAGTTGAACCAAATCATGACATTTGTGATCCGTGTGACATTTATAGTTGAACAGAGGACTGTCTATACTCTCACTTCTCAGAGTACAGGCCACAGGCCAGCAGCATCAGAATTGCCTTGCATCTAGGTAGAAATGCAGAATCTCAGCCCCTCAGCTCCAGATCTACTGAATTAGCATCCGCATTGTAACAAGATCCTAGGTGCTTGAAGCATTAACTACATCAGGGGATCTCAACTCTGGCTACACATTAGGATCACTTAGGGTGCTTTCAAAATGTTTTATGGCCAGGTCTTCCCCCAGACCAATTAAATGCGCCTCTTTAAGGGTAGAAGAAATACTGAGGGCTCACCAAGTGATTCTAGCATGCTGCCAGGCACGAGAACTATTAGTTGCATGATGCCCAACCAGTACATTCAATGTATTCTGTAAAGGCATAAAAGAGAAAGGAAATCAAACCAATTACTTTGTATTTGATACCACTCTAGAAATAATTGATTTTTTTAACTGTTAATAAGTTTGCTTAGCTCCTGTGTGAACACAGCCTATTATGTTTCAACCTGCCTAGAAGTGTATTGTATTGTAAATCAAGAAGAGGAACACTTTGCCAAATTAATTAAAAGGAGTTTTAGGTTTGTTTTTCAACTTTACTTCCTTTTGTCAACCTTACTCTCCAGCCTGACAGATCTGAATCCTGAATCTCAGACACTGTGCACATTCAAACCACTGCACCTTTGGATTACTTACCCTCTTTTTTTTTTTTTTTAAGATTTTATTTATTTATTTGGCAGAGAGAGAGAGATCACAAGTAGGCAGAGAGGCAGGCAGAGAGAGAGAGGGGGAAGCAGGCTCCCCGCTGAGCAGAGAGCCCGTTGCGGGACTCCATCCCAGGACCCTGAGATTATGACCTGAGCCGAAGGCAGAGGCTTTAACCCACTGAGCCACCCAGGCGCCCCGATTACTTACCCTCTTCTGCATGCACTTAACTGCTCAATGTTTACGCTCTAACATTCCCTTATCCCTTTAGGCCCAAATGGATTTTTTTCCTCTGAATTCCCATGTTCCTTACAGTTTCTGTCTTGCACTCTCACTTTATAGTCTTACATTGTTAGCTCCACTATTAAGTGGAATAAAATTGCCTGCTGTTTAATTTCTACATGTAATCTCAGTCATTAGCAATCTATTTCAAAATCTTATGCATGACTAGGGAAGGCAAAAAGAAATCATAGCATAGTACATTTGACAATCATTATGACAATCATTATTATCCCATTTTATAGATGAGCAAATGTCATTTCAGAGAGCAAGGTAACAGGCCAGTAAGTTTCAACACTAAGATATTTTCCCCAAGATTATTTAACTCAAAGTCCAGGGACAGTTTGGTTGCTTGTGTGTGTGTGTGTGTGTGTGTGTGTGTGTAATAACTTACAGTACTTTAGTTATAGCTCTGGGGCAGATTTAGAATATGAACACATCAAAACATACTGAAAGAAGACTCACTCTCAGAATTGATGTCCATTCTTATCTTTGGAATAAACTCAATGATTATTCTTTTTTACATTAATTTGATTTCTTCTGTCAGAAAATTAATGAAGCTTGATAAGGAGGGCAAAGGGAGGTGGTCATATTACGCTTCCTTAAAATTATTTTTTATGCTAAATGAAATAAGCCAGAGAGAGAAAGACAAATGTCTTATGATTTCACTTACATGTGCAATCTAATAAACAAAACAAATGAACAAACAAAAAGCAGAAACAGACCCATAAATACAGAGAACAAATTGGTAGTTGCCAGAGGAGTGGAGAATGGGGAGATGGACAAAATGGGTAGAGTGGAGTGGGAGATTCAGGCTTCCGGTTTTGGAATGAATAAGACACAGGAATAAGAGGTATAGCATAGGGAATACAGTCAAGGGTATTAGAAGAGCATTGTATGGTGACAGGTGGTAGCTATACTTGTGGGGATCATGGCACAACATATAGACTTGTCCATTCAGTATGTTGTATACTTGAAACTAGTATAACATTGTGTGTCAACAATAATTTAATTAAAAAGGATTTAAAAAATTGCATTTTATTTTACCAGTAATACCAGAATAACTTTCTTTTATACAAAATTAGAACATTGGAGATGTGGATAAAATCTCTTTATCTAACACCCTCCCACACACACATCCTGCATTCCACTCAATCTAGATGACTTTCTTCCAACCTCAAAAGTAATCATTTTTATTTGTGCACACCCTTTAAGACATTTTTATGTATTTAATACATATATATGGTATGTTATAATTTTTATAGAATTTTTTATGCTTTTATCATATAAAACATATGATTCTTGAGAATTAAGGGTTTTATTTGTAGATCTAAAGTTAAAGACCTGGAAAGGGTAGCTAATTCAGTGGTTAACAGAATTAAAATTCAAAATTATATCTCAACCCCTGTGGAATAATATCCTAAAGCTAGAAAGATAAAAATTTAGCTATCATAAATGTAAAAGCCCTATATAAAGTACAAATAACAAATGGAGAATTCAGAATCAACATTAGTTTATATGAAAAAGACTTATAGATTTGTTTATCACGGACTCACAATTTAATAAAAATTCTAATACTTTGAAAAGTTAGTAGTTCTTATCTCTAAAATAAGACTCCTTTGATAATATCAGAAATTGTTGCAGAATGGCTAAATTTAGAAGGAAAATACTAGATTGTGCAAAATGTGGATTTTTTTCTTTCTCTCCGTCACACACTGACACAGACACACACACACAGCAAAGCCAAATGAAAGAAAACTCTTTCGTTTCCCTCCAGTCAAGGTCCATAGTTTTTACTACAGTACAAAACATTCCTTACAGATCAGATGGTTTTGGTATGAAAAAGTCCTATGATGAGGTATTGCAATAGTATTACTTGTCAGTGTTGATGCCTTCCCAAGTAAGGATCCTGCCCTGTGGAATTAATCTCACTCGGTGTAAAGCTAATTGTATATCATTATAACATATTTTAGTGACAAATATTCATACCCAACATTCTTTGACAGAATATCTGGGATTGAGGACATGGTAAGTCAGGGATATTTTCTTTCTGAGACACATGTTTTCCCATGTTAAATCTCCACCTCTGCCTGATTTTTGACACTTGCCAAAAGACATAGATTCCAAGTAAAAAAAATTCTCCAAACAAGAAAAGTTAGAAGCCTTTTTTCCACTGATTACCTGGAAAGTTTTCCCCACGTTTTTGGGTATCTTCTCTTCATAATTTTAAATACATAAGTACTGATTTACATAGGGTATAAGGAAATAGAGTTTCTGAGAGATGAATTTATTTTCCTTTCTTAAGGAAAGGTGAATATTACATGATTTTTATCATGACCTTGACTGATCATTAGACATAGATGACCGTGAGTCTTGATCGCTTTTCATTTTTCCTAAAATTAAACTTCACATAAACATGTTAAGTATTTCAGAAAATGGAACCCTGAGTGAACAGAAAGAAGCTTGAATCAATGGAGCAAATGTATTGATGTATTTTTTAAGAACTCCAAACCATGATTTTATTTGAATTTATCTATCTTTGCCTTGATATCCACCATAGCACATGAGAAGGAGATTCAAGGTCTTAACTCTATTATTGGCTTTATTCAGCAGCATCAGACCAATAATAGGTGTTTATCTACCAGCGTGTGCTGCTCCAGATAGAGTAGCTCATTGAAATTCTCCCCTCCGGTTTTCCTTCCCCAAGGAAATATCTATATCTCAGATCTGTCTAATTAACTAGTATGTGAAGAATAGAAAACCGTGAGACAATCCCTATGTTCATCGTTGCTGGGCTTTAAAAAGCTCAATAAAGTTTCTATCTACATTCTCTTGTTTACACTGTGGAGCAAAATGGATCAAACAAGCAAAGATTTGTGGCAACAGAGACAGTGCCTTTGTACAATATAACACATACTGTGTATCAGAGAAATATTGTGCCACTTCTCTGAAGCTGACATTGGAATGACATTGTAATCCTGGCCATCTGTCTTTCTCCTCTAGATGTCGATGAATGTGTGGTGGTGAATGGAGGCTGCCAGCAGTGCTATATTAACACTCTGGGCACCTTCCACTGTGAATGTGATATGGGATACAGACTCCATGCTGATGAACGCACCTGCATAAGTGAGTAAATATTAGAACCAGCTTGAAGCCATTTTCAATGAAAATCGACCTGCCCATGTAGGGGCAGGAAGGAAAGGTTTTTCTATTGTAAAAATATCTATAGAAACTGATGATTTTCAAGTACAAATCTGTCTCTGAGAATAAAAAAATATATTTTGCTCTTAAAAGACTGAAAGACAAAAAAGATGCAGAAGGAAATATAGAAATTAACATTCATATGCAAAACTTGAATCCCTAAATGCGACTATTTCCATAGAATATAATTTCTGCCATATGCAGTGAAATATAAGTTTGTTAGTTATTGCTAACAATAATGCAGCACAGGCCACAATGAAGAGAGGATGCTGAACTATTATAATCACTAGCTACAATGTTCACTCATTTCGGATCAGACTCGGAACTGGGCTCATGATTGCAACAGCAAAAATTATAACAGATTATAGGTCAAGGATCTTAGGGTCGTTCAAGAATTGTTAAAACTACACACATTAAATATGAGGTTACTATAATTTGTTGTACATCAAAGTGTTCTTAGATGTCAGTTTTGGGTGCTTGGATTCTTATTTTCAGTCCTCTTTGTGTATTTCTGAATTTTATAAATTTTCTAAAATAAGTATATGCACAGAAAAAATAGAATAAACTTTTAAAATAGTGTCCTCCCTGTATGATTTATATATGCTCTTTTTTTATTGTTTTAACTAAAGTAATTTATATAAAAGTGTTTTTTTTTTTAATTGAACAATGATCCCCAGATGGAATCATGCACATTCTAATTTCATCTCAAGGTCTCTTTTAAAAGTATTTGTTATATTAAAAAAGTAGCATTTTGCTCAGCACAATTTAATTGCTGGTTTAACTTATATCGGGCTTGTTCACTAGTCCATTTACTAAAAATTATTGGTATTTTATAGGTATTTTGTAATTATGAAACTTGGAATAGGAATCAGCCAATTTCAGCTAGTTTCATAACATGTACTCCCTCTTTCCTTTTCTGGACATGTCTTATGAGAAGTGAGAAAAGACCAAGGGAAACATGTACAAATGTCCTACTCATAGGTCTGATTTTGATATGAGAAAATGGGGTCCTGAGAGCAAAAAAAGGACTGGACTTTGCCAAAGTCAAGTGAAAATACAGATAGAAGTCATACCCTAGCAACCAGGGGACTCAATATCATTGTGATTGTTTCTATAGCAGGCACAAGTGGTGGGACAGCAGCACATGCATATTTATGTCATCCAAATAACCCCTTCTTTTTGCAGGATTACTGGTTTTAGCAACAGGAATCCCTTTCCCATCTGCATCCCAATCCCCTAAGGTCTTCAGGGTAACATCCTTAAACTGCCACTCTAATTTCTCCCAGTCACAAAATATTTAGGAGCAGTGGGATTATTGATACATGCAGATGAGGTATTAGCAGTAACAACTGAACTGGTGAATTTTAATATCTGATATAAAGTATTTTACAAAGGCATGATTTATATAAATCTATGATATCTGGTCTTTATGAAAAGGCCAAATAAACACTTAAATAACCAAGTAAATTATATACACAGGTATAATTTTCTAAGTTCTGATATTTAATAGCTATTTCTTAGTAAAATCATTGAGTGCTTTCCTTATTCTTCACGACCGGTGCCATTGAATTTTTTAATTTTTTGTTGTAATGACCTAAGGTCAAAAGTGGAGTTGGATAAGGATGTTATGGTTTATCTTTTCTATTTCTATTCCTTAAAAGCCAATTCCTACTGTGCAGATACATGGACACCCTGGTAATAGCTTATTTACAGTTCCTTATGCTTATCTTCTCATGCAGAATTTCAGCATATATACATATATATATATATGTATGTATATATGTGTATTAAGCTAAAGAGAAATATGGATTTCATGGCTATAATCTTTTTAAAACATTAACCCCTTAGATGTTACTCTACAGAAGTTACTGGACTGAGACCAGCACTTGATCTTGGTGGGAATCCTGATGCCTCTCTCACTTAATACACTGAAGGGTCTTAACAGTCTCAGTTGACACAATTATAGCATTCTTGTTAAAATGAGCTCAAGAAGAATTTAAGCACTTTGTGTTTAAAAAAGGTTTACTATAGAGAGCTGAGTTTGATATTGGTTTGTATTTTGGATTATATTATAGGAAGGATCAGATTAATTTAAAAATAAGAAAATTAAATTAGCTCCCTTTCCCTTGAGGATTTTTTTTTTTACCTGATAGGGGACAGAAAATGGTGGTTGGTGCTTACTGCGAAATTGTGGTACACAGAAATTCATCATGACTCATGGTAGAGTCATGGGAGAAAAGATGGCATTATGGAATTTTATGATTCCACCACTTTGGAGTACTTGAAATTAATTGCCTCCATTTCTTCCTTCCTCCCGTCCTTTCCTTCTTTTCCTTCCTTTGCACCATTCTGCCCATCAGTCATAATGTGACTTTTTGAATCATAGCTTCTGGTGCTCTTTGCACTTTCTCTTAATCACAGCTACAGTAAACTCCCTGCACCCCTAAACATTTACAAAGTTTCAGATGATTTCATTTTTTTAAGGGCCCCTTCTCTAGGGATTATACACTTGTGGTGATATATGGCCAACAGTTACCAGTCAGGCTCTGCCAGAATGATAAAGTTGCATGAAATGCTCTGAGAGAACAGGTCTATCGCAGTTGCCATGGCAAGAAGTATGAGTGTATGGGCCACTTGGCCCCTTTTAAAGGGTTGCTTGGAATGCTGATAAAATGTGATCCCAGCAAAACTGGGGAACTTAGCCCCAGTGGACTTGTTTGAGCTTCTGAATTTGTCTCTAAATTCTTGGAATGCATGTCATTTTTCTGGGGGCTAGGGCTTATTATTTTCATCAGATTCCTATAGGTGTCTGTGACAGCTCAAAATATTTCACATGTCTTTTTGTCCTTGTGAAGGCAGCTCTTAAGGTATATACTTGGGAGGATCTTATGACACTGTTATGCTATGGTACTATCTCATGGTACTGTCATACAGTCTAAAGCAAAGCTGGTCAGTGACTGTTTCTCCCTATAGCTTTCTTTATGACAGGATTTCAAGGCAGAGGCCTGGCTCCCTTGTCCTTGAGTAGCATACCTTCTGGCCCACTATGACCTCTTCTGAGAGACAACATCAGAAAAGCCAGTCTGAGATGTCCCACATGGGAAGAGGACCACAACAAGTGAGACCAGCTATGCCTGGTTGGTGTAAGGGCACAGACACAGCATCAGAAAGCAGACAAAAATGGAATGCTTGCCAGATTTGATTTGCTATTCAGAGTCTCCATTAACACAAGTATTATCAAGCGATTCACATACTTTAAAATTTTTCTTTGCTTGGAAACCAAACGCTTAAAAAATGGAAACTTTTAGCAATCATCTTTTGTAGCAATCATCAGGTAGATGTGTTGATGTTCTTACCAGTTCACCATTAACTCGGTCCATGGATTAGGGACAGGAGCACAGCGGAAATCCAAATTAGCATGTGGACTTCTATAGATCATGTAATTTCTCGGCACCCTGGTTTCCTTATGTGTAAAATGTGAAAATTGGACAAAGTGGCCTTAAAGTTACTGCATCTCTGAAGTGTTTAAATTTTATGGAATTTTTAAAGATACCAATTCATAACAAATCATCTGCTAACCTATATTTTTAAAAACTCTACTGAACTATGTATAATAATTACTCTATAGAGTTCTAATTTCACTTGAAAAGTGCTTAAAGAACTTAGACTTTAGAAAACCCAAGCATAGAAACAGGGTAAGAATTTTATATCCAGTATAATAAAAATGAGTATGTAACTTAAGTGTTTTTATTGAAAAAAAAATGCATTAATGCTTTTTTGAAAATACTATTTTTTATAATTCTGAGAAGAATCTGAGAAATAATCTAGCCCAATTTCTTAGCTTAGAGATAGCTTGCCCTCTGTCTTCTCCACAAGAAAATAAGCTGGAAGGTGGCCCTCTAAAGCCAAGAAAAGAGTTCTCACCAGAAAGCGAACCCTGCTGGAACCTGGGTCTTGGACTTTCAAATTAAATTTCTGTTGATTAAGCCACACAATCAGTGGTATTTTGTAATGGCAGCTGAGAAGACAAATATACTCACTGTTCTCCTTTATTCACCCCTTCTCTGATTTATCTCCATTCTTCTCTTCTATTTTTAGATATGTCATATCTGCAAAATACATGGCAAGTATTAACTAAATGTTAGCTATTATTATAACAGAATATTAAAAAATACAAGGGCTTTATCCAGATGGATTTGCTTATTGGGAAAAACTCAAACTGATTACGATAGTTCTAGCTTTTGGACCTTCACCTGTATATTCTCTCTTACAAAATGTATTATCCTTCAATAGCTTTTAATTAGTGGTTTTCTCATTGTTGAGAGGAAGACTTTAGTAAATATTACTAAATATAAGTAGTAATGATAATGTAGGCTAAACTCCTCAATTGCCAGTGGTTATTTTTTAACAGCCAGGGGCTAGATACCAAAATAATTTGTATTACCCAAGTTTTCTGTATTTAGCTGTATAATCTACATTTTAAGTAACTTGTAAGGTTTTAGCTATATTTTGGTATACCTCACAAAATCTTTCATAAATTTCCATTTTTAATAGCAACCTGGCGAAACACACTCAGCTCAAATCTGCATTCATAATCATGTCCTTCCCCTGATATATTTGTTGAAATCGCCCTTTCCAGAGGGGTGAGATAATTAAATGATTGGAAGTTTTAATGCTTGCATAGTTCTCCTACCTCTCTTTCATGCCTTCAGCACAAAGGTTCATTAACATTTACACTCACGAATAAATAAATGGAATCACTAATGTCTGCACAGAGAAACCTCAGATCGACAACATTTTAATTATTTTAGTTTTTAATACAAGCATTCTTCATTTGTCATTGTTGGGAATGGTCAGAATCTGTTTTTGTTAAATGGCCCATTTTTAGTCTCACTACATGAGAGGGGAATAGAAAGAAGAAAGGAAACGGGAAAGCAGCAAACCAAAGATTTTTTTCCACATGAATAAGTGTGTGACTGAGTAAGAGGTCACATTTTAATTCCAAACAAACAGAAGTTAGGTGACAAGAAGAGGAGGAAAGGACAACCTGGAAGCTTGATTAAATAAAGATACCCTTAGTAAAATTTTGAGCTTGAATAAATTTTCTTCTATCAGATTTTTATGAATTTCACATTTTAAGTTAATGCTAAACTTAGAAAAAAAAAAAAGATCGAGAAAGCCATTAGATGTGGTGGTCTTTGCACAATGGATTCTTTTGTTTTGACCTCATTTTTCTGATCAGCGATGTCTAGGTTTTATACGATAGAAGGAGTAGAAGATTCTTTCCAGGGAATGCAAAGAGATTGCCCTAAAATTGGAGATGAAAGAGGTTGAAGACTTTCATTGTAACTACCTTTCAATTAGTTGCATTATTTATGAAGACAAATTAGAAACAGAATTCATTTCAGGTGACAGCTGATGTCTTGAAAGGGGATATGTCAGGTTAAAAAAAAATTGTTTAGTTTGTCAGGTTGATGGCATCTCTCAGTCATTATCAGATTCCTCGCCCTCGCAATATTAATCACTTTTTTTGTGGTAGATGATAAATTTAATTCCCAAAAATTGTGTTTAAGGAACACTCCCCTCTGCCCTCCTCATCCCCATTCTGTAGCCTTGGGAAAAATCATGACCTTCCCAAGTTTTCATCCATGTTGTAATTAACCCAATTCAAAAACTTTTTCTAACTACTTGGATTTTAGGAATGCACTTAGAAACTTTCCTTTTTTTCTACGGTTTTTCCACAGTTTGAAGACTTGGGAAGGTAAGACTGACAATTTTAGACAGAGGCAGACTGAGGTCTAAATTCTACTGCATCACATGAGAGTTGTGTGATCTTGGCCCAGTTTCCTAGTCTCTCTGATCTTCAGGGTATGTATCATTTCTATCTCTGTCTCTCTATCTTTGTCTATACCTAATAAAACCAGGATAGTAATTCACAAAAATCAATATTATACATTGAACAAGGACACATACTTTATAAAAAGGAATGTATTTAACACACTAGAATGGCTGCCCATCAGGATGGGGGGAGACTGAGAATGGACTCTAGGGTTAAAAGTGAACATATCAAACAAGGATGTCCCTCTAAGGACTAGGGAGTGATTAGAATTTTCCTTGAACTGAGCATTATGGTAAACTCTACCTTCTATATCCAAGGTTAAAACAAAACAGAACAAGACAATGAAATGTTAGCACAGCAGCCTTAATACTTTCCCGTTGTCTTTCCTTTCCCTCTTTCTCTCTTTATGGAAAGTATCTTTGCATGTCTTCTTCAGAATAATCTCTAGGATTTTTTTCTAGTTACATTTGTGAAATATTTTTTTTAAAGATTTTATTTATTTATTTGGCAGAGAGAGAGAGATCACAAGTAGGCAGAGAGGCAGGCAGAGAGAGGGGGGGAAGCTGGCTCCCCACCGAGCAGAGAGCCCGATGCGGGGCTCAATCCCAGGACCCTGAGCCGAAGGCAGAGGCTTTAACCCACTGAGCCACCCAGGTGCCCCACATTTGTGAAATATTTTTAAAGGTAATTTTTTATAATAGATATTGTATCAAATAAAAACAAATAATTGTGTTTTCTTGTGTTTCCTAAACAATTTCATAGTGCATTACAGAATACCCGCTGTAGAGGATGAACTTACATTCAAAGAGATTAAAACAGTACCTGACACATAGTGGATGGTCAATAAATGGTGGCTTGAGTCAATAACTGATGATGATTATGTACGTACTCTTACATTATCTTCCCACAATCAGAGTACCCGTCCAGCGCACAGATACCGAGAATGAGAGATTTGGGACTGGGTGCAACTAGAAGTACAAGAAATTATTCACTTATGAAATGATAGCATAGGATTTAAGATTGTGAGAAAAATAATGCTAATCTGAAAACAGCATATCTTGGAAAAAATTACTCTTAGCGGCATAACAATATGAACTCTATGACATAGTAACTTTGAGGTAGTCACTTAACTGTCAGTAGCTGTTTCTCCATATGTGGGAGGTGGTAAGGGAAAGATACAAGACAGGCGAAATCCTTAATGCAGCGCCTGAAATGGAGCAAGCACTAAATAAATATTAACTAACATATATATTACTTTCATACTTGTCATTGACTGTTGTTACAGGACTACATAAAATTATGGAGGGTCCGACACTATAGGTATAAACTCGCTTTGGTGATCAGATATCTTCCACTGAACATCTTTGTTGCTGGGTTTTTAGTAAATGTACATTCAGTGAGTCTTTTAACATCTATTTTACTTTTTTAATTTTTAATGCCTTTGGAGTTTTAAAGCAATAATCACAACTATATTTTCACTACATGGTAAAATTTCCCATTCTCAATTTATCATCACTAGTTGACAATTTATATCTCCCTGGTTCCAAAAGCACTGGTGACAAGCTTCAGGGAAGCGTATACATTTTTACAGGGTAGGAAGTGCAAAAAGATATTAAGCAAAATAGAACTGCTTCCATCTAAAAGAAGCAGAAGGATTAAGTGCTTGCAAATACCAGATATGAGCATAAAACTTAAATCCAAATCTAGTATCCTAGTATAGTTTTCTAGCTGCTGTAAGAAAAGAGACACATGGTTTCAGAGTGTGTGCATTCTCTAATAACAATCAAAGAGACATTTTTTTTTAAATTCAATGATTTCAAAACCTGTTACTGAATATATGTCTTTTATTTGCAGAGAAAACCCAAAGTCTCAGCTAAGGGGACTTCCAGCTTTTCCTTCCAACTTTGGTATTAACTCTCTGCTCTGTCTGCTTTCCTCTTCACTCAGAGAAAAAGTGCCCTGCTATTATTTCAGGCTAATCCCATCCTGCCCTCTCCTTAGAACTTTGCTCCTAATATTACATCTTTCTTTCTCCCCTAGCATCAACCTCTTTCTCTCCATCTTAACACCAGACTCTTCCCTAAACCTAGCTTTCCCAGACTTATCCATGAATTACCCACTCTTAAGTTCAAGGAATGCTTGTCAGTCACTTTGCTTAATGTCTTGAAAATAATGACCCCTCTTTCCTTCCTGTCATTCTCTCCTCCTTGGTTTGTAGGACACAACTTTCTCTTGATTCTCTTCCATTTCTGTGATGACTCTTTAACTTCTTTCATATTGTTTTTCCCTCTGCCCACCTTTGAAAATTCTGGTGATCTTTAGAGTTCTGACTTTGGTCTTTTCTCCACTTTCTCCCACATTCTTTTCCACTTACAAAGCTTTATTACTATAATTGGTTAGAAGTGAATGATGTCCAAATCAATATTACTAAGTCAGATCACTTTATTTGTTCCCTTGACCTACAGATCCAGCTACTGAGTGAGGCCTTCGTTAAGGATGCCCCTAGCATTTCAACCTTAGTGGACCTAAAACTAAATATATTTTTCTTTTCCCCCTTGACTCCTCCACTTTCCTTTTCTCTTATATTTCCCCTTCAGGCCACCCATTCTCCAGGCTAGTCTAGTACACTGGAGTTGCTCATGGCTCGTCTTCTCTTTAATTCGACACATCTAGTTCTCCAATAAGACCAGTGGGCAAAATCTCCATAATATCCTCCCAAAGAGCTGTCTCCACCATGACTGTTTTCATTCAGGTCCTCATAATCTCTTACAGAAAAGTTTATTATAATTGCCTCTTAAATGGTATCATCCTACTTGCCCCATTGAATCCATTATCTAAAATACTGCCCAGACATCTCAAGAAAATATAATTTAAGAAATTATTTTATCATCTTTAAAATGATTTATTGTCTCGATGTAGCTTTTAGAATTAATTCAGGCTTTTTACTATGGCTTACAAGATGCTTGATGATCTGATTCTTTGTTACTTCTTTCTTACCTGACTTATTTCTACTCCATACTTCATACTCCAGGCTTAAACATACTGAACATTTGCAGTTCCTCAGGTGTACCAGAAGTTTCCACATCCCTCTACCTTTTTCTTAGTGTCCCATCTGTCAGACACTTCCTGCTTCTGCACGTGCTTGCCCCTGGGTTTGACTGCCAGTCCACACTTTCTCCTTTCTCCTCATATTCTATCCTCTCCACTTCTCTTCACCTAACTTCTGCTTGTCTTTCAAGACAAAGTTTGGAATCGCCTCTTCTGGAAAGAAGTCCCACAGGTCTATTCCCATACCTATAAACCAAATTTGTCACCTGTTTTATAAGATTTTAAAGATTCTTTTAATGATGAGACACACCATAAAGACAATCAGATAGATGAAAGGAAGAACACTTGGTTACTTACAGCTACAAATGAGAGAAGGTACAACTCAAGGCTTCATGGGTTATACCCAAGATAGAGTAACAGCAAGCTGGAACTCTAAGAGGCAACTTATTTATGAGAAGTGGGGTGAGATTAAGTTAAACTTACTGTCTTCCTGGGATTGAGTATTTTGAATGATTTCACAAGCACAAAGAAGAAGGGGCCATCCTGGGTGTTAAGTATTTGGGAACCTCTAGCAGTTGGGTATGTGTGCCTGATAAAGCAAGTAGTTGGGGTGAGGGCTTAGCAATGTTTCTGTGAAGAGGAGCTGAGAGTTTTGAGCCATGACTTAAAAACTGTGTCAATATAGCACTGTGAAATATTATATTATACCAGCACATAGAGCCAAAGGCACATCTCTAACATAGAACCTCTCACAGTGGATTATAAAGGTTTCTCTTCTTGTCTACCTCTCCCACTAGGCTTTAATCTCTTTCGTGTCATCAATACCTAGCATGTGGCTGAAACGAAGTGCTCAATTTTATTAAATGACTCTATATCCATTCAGTGTTTAAAATATAAAGATGCTTGCAATAAATTATGCTTTGTTTAGAAGTAGGAGCATTTTGGTTTTTATGATCTGCTTCTCTTTATAGATAAGAAGAATTACATAAATGCATGGCTTTGGCTCCTAGGAAACCCAGCACTATGTTAAAGTCTTAATTGCAGGGACTCTCTTTAACCTATATTCCTAATTTAGCTATCTCTACCCCATTTCCTAACATGGTCCTTGTTTTGCTGCAATGGTTATTTTTGTATTTCTCTCCCTCCCTTTAAACCTTAGTTTTAGTGGTTCTATTATAGATGTATTTTAGACCGTACATTGCCTCAAATTGTCTTTGGAAGTAAATGGAATATAAAGGTAATAAAACTAACTAAATTCAAGCCTAGATTTATCACCTGGATCCCTGAAAAAAACATCATGAAAAATATTTTAAACCCTAGATGTAACAGAGATGTGAACCTGCCATTTAGTTGGATGGTTTGGATGTTGGTTCTCAGCAATCCCAGGTCTCACTGTCAGCTCCAAAGCCTGAGGTAGATGGCGTCTGTTGAGAAGACAAAGACTGGCCTCCATACCAGGAGAGTGGCAAGACTACCTAGAGTTTCATCGAGCCTAGAGCCTGATGCTGAGCAGCCACTTCATAAAGACAGGACATATCTTGTATATGGTTATTAATAGGAGTCAAGGGCAAAGCTGTAGTGAGGAACAAGGGTGCCACTTCCAATCAGAGGATAAGGGCAAGGGTCAGACACAAAACCTGCAATAGAGCTGGGGTCACTCCCTGGAAGTTCAGGTTGAATACCAAATCATAGGTAGGAATACATACTGGTCCTGAGAATTGGAATTCTGAAGGCAAGATGAAGATGACGTCCATAAGTCTAGGTCCAAGTTAAGATTAAAATTGGGGCCACTGATAGGAAAGTAGGCAGAAAAGGAGTTTGAACTCTGACCTTGAAAACTTTAAGGAGCATCTTTTCAGTAGTAGTAACAATACTACTACTAATCAATAGTGTAACCATTGACCTAATAATCAAGACCAAATATCTCCTACCCCTGCAGCCTTGCTGGTTTGGGTGGATTAAGACTACTGGATTGGAGCATTCCCAGAAATAGGCAGTTCTCAGAGTTTGGTCTTCTGTATTGATGTGTCGCCATGAGGCTGAACAAGCATCGTCCAAGTACTCTGTTTTCAGACACGTTTATTAATCCAGAGATTCAAACTCTAGAATCTAGGTAGTTTAGAGTAATTTTGATTGTGACCATTAGTAATAATAGTTACTATGGTTTTAAAAACATTATCTCCAATCCTCACAACAGCCTTAAGAGGGAGATATTGATATTCTCATTTTAAAGATACTGAAACTGGGATTCAAAGGTTAATATTATAGCTTTGAAATCACAGACTTGGGTTTATAGCCTTATAGATTACTTCTCTGAAATCAGTAAACATCACAGGGACGTACACTGAAGCTGCTTTATACTTTTTGTAGGGGAAGAAGGGGACAAGTAGACAGTTGTGTACATCTGCTGTTGTAACCTTTGCTAAACTTCTCTTTTCCAGGCTATGTGATATGGTAGTTTACAGTCTTATTTCATCCCAAGTTTGGGAATTGAGGGAGATTCTCTGTACTGTCTCTTGGAAAATGAAAAGTTGGCTCATTCTGTAGATACCCACACTGGATGGTCGGGGCTGTTGTGGATTGGCCTTCTGTCTCGGAAGGAATACAAGTCACGCCTTCTGTCTAGGAAGGAATACAAGTCACCCTCTTAAGCTTTCACAACAGAATGTCAACCTTGCCTCCCCAGCATCTGGTATCTAAATCTATGGCTCTCACTTCAATTGACAATATAGAAATACTGCACTACAGGCCTGTGTTGGAGGATCTGACTGTGAACTGAATGGGAGCCAACATTCATCCAAATCTCCCTTAAGACATCTGATATACAGAGTGCACAGCAGAAAGATCATAAGCTTTGGCACCTCAAAGCTCTAAGTTAGAATCCCACCTTTGCACCAACTAGCAGTGTGAACGTGAGCACGTTGTTAAATGATAACGATGGCTCATATTTATGGAGTGCTTGTTATCTACTGGGGCGCAGTGTTAAGCACTCTCTATTCACTGTTTCATTCAAACCTCATAAAATCCTGTGAGGTCAGTGCTAGTATGACTATTTTAGCAATATGGTGGGGGGAGGGGGGAATGAAAGGTAGGAAGTGAAGCAACTGAGGGAGGCCACTCAGTTTATGTCATGGATAGATCCATGATATGCCATTTAGGGATAGCTGATCAATTAAATCCAGCTGTGTTAAAATAAATAAAAATCTCTATTCAAATGTAAGGCATTTAGATTTTATTGTTAAAGCTTTTTAAGGAAGGAAAAGGAACCAATTAAAATTTAAAAGTTTCCCATGACAGTGTTGCATGGAAAATGGGTTAGGCACATGTAGAATCAGAGAGAACCCATCAAGAGATTATTGCCTTAAGGCTGGACTGGTGAGAAATCCTGTCATTTTGGATTAATGACAGTCAAGAGACTGAATACCAAGAAGCTGCCATCCTTTTTCGCATGTATTCTTAGCCATGTGAATTTTATTTTATAAAAAATAATATCACATAGACCATATAAAATTTTGCAGTTTGATTTTTCACAGTTTGAAAATTAGCTGTGTCAAGGTCAACATAATCATTTGAATATACATTATAAGTGCATGAATATTTGCATCAAATTCTAACATTTGGCCGTATTATTTAATAACAGTCCAATGACTTATAATAAAGTAAGAAAAAATAAAAGGAGTTCCAAGACTTACTCTAGTTTGAAACTGTTTAAAATTTGATTTGAAGGTTTTGTATTGTATGGTTTCATATTTTCTAGAAGCCTTTGTCATGTTGGTTCCTACCAAATGCAATTCGTAGATTATAAACCAATAGCAAAAAGAGTGCCTTTGCCTGTTCTGCTGTGCCATAATCTCAGTGCCCACATTAATTTATCTTAAAAGAGAATATAGTATATGACTCAAACTTTTAATAATTCCAAATAATGGAATGGTTTGATTGATTTTCTGCCTCTAGCGCTTTCTATATTGTATGTTGGAAAAAATGTTCAAGATTTCAATATTTCTCTTGGATTCAGGGGAAAAAATGTAAATTTGTTTTTATACCAAGCTGATTAATTAGTCGTCTTTTGTCTGGGGAGAATGCCCTGATTCCTACAAATCACATTTTTTAAATTCTTTAAACTTAAAAACAGTCTAATCTCAACCTGGCCTGATTTAAAAAAATAAATAAATAAAGATTTAATAAGCTTCCTTATTTCTCATTATAACTTTTATGAGACCCAGTGATTTAAGAACTACACTATTTCATCTCTTGTATTTCCACGAAACTAGTGATGCTTTCCCTAAGTGCCATATCCCATACAAACCAGAATAATGGATTAAAGCTAGAAACAAAACACTGTGTATTAGGGCTCTTCAGCCCCACTCTAAATGTCGAAACAGACTGTCTTGCTTTGTTACATAGTTATTTAACTTGTATGGAATCATCCGACTACAAAATTTAAGATGTGGAAGAATACGCTTCCTCCATTCCAGTGACTGACACATTTTCTAACCCTTCTCCTTGTAGAAAGCATAAATTAATAAGTGCAGAGTCTCAAATTCAGTAGGATATATCCTGCATTGGAAGCATAAATTATGAGATCAGGAATAATTGATATTCCATGTGACTCATTAAAACAGGTTTCATTTAATGCAATATGGTTTAAAATTGTATCTCTTTTAAGTAGGCTAACCTGAATATAAGCACCCTTTTTTGCACTTGACAGCAAAACTGAGCAATTCCCTCAGCCATTCCGATCAGAGGACCTTGAACTGAGAGCACATGTTTAATGATGCCCGGACTAGCTATTGATTAAACACTGACAATGTTCAGAGGAATTGAGAATCAAAAAGCCTCCCCCATGGCCAGCTCTACCATGCTCACTTCTTAATAGATGGCAAAGGAGGATTCTAAATGAGAGCCGCTGCCCTGCTTGTCCTCAGAACTCCACAGGCAGTGGGATTAATTTCTGCTTTGCAGTCCTTTGGAACTACCATGTCTAAAATGTCCAGAAATGAATACGGATGTCCCTCCTTTTTTATTTCCTTGTTCCTCCTTTTTGAAGAAAAAAAAAATTCTTATATGAATTTAGTACTTAGAATGATACCACTTCAAATGCACAATGAATGAAAGCTCCTCATTACTTAATATAAAAAAAAAAAAAAGGCAAATCCTGAGGAGATAATTCAGACTGAATAATAAGTCTCCAAATCAGGCAAGCAGACAACAACAACAAAACTTAAAAAAAAATAAATAAAGAATAAGAGAAAATAAAAAAAAGAAAAGTATTCCAAGTCAGGACTGATATTTCCACTGCCATTGTTCTGTTGAGTTGATTAGTTTCCAGAGGCTCAGATATTTTTAGGATATTCTTTTGTCTGGGTAGGAGATTGTGACCTAGAACTGTGAAGTAAGGCTGTTTCTACACTTTAAAAAAATGTGATTTTCAATGATGGAACCACCCAGCTGTTTTACCTTCAACAAACGTTAATGGAACCCCTAGAGGGTGCTGGGAACATTGCTTGGTGCTTTCCCTTTTAAAGTTATTTAATCCCTTCAACAATCCTGTGAAATATTCACTATAATCTTTTTAAAGATGTGAAAACTGAAGCTCGGAGGAATTAAATAAATCTCCTACTATCAAACAATCAGTAAATAAGAGAGACGGAAGTCATGCTGCTAGAAATTGTCAGAGCAAGGATTAAAATCCAGATATTTTGAATAATATTCTATCGAGCTAATTACCATATAATACGTTACTTAGTTTTATAATACACTAAATGAGAGGTTGTGTGGAAAGCTTAGGTTTTTTGTTTTTTGTGTTTTTTTTTATTGTTTGTTCTTTTACCTTTTTTCCTCCCCGATTTCCTAAGGATTACATCCTTAGGGTCAAAAAAAAAAAAAAAAAAAGTGGCAGTACCAAAAAGAGAGAATAGGCAACAACAAACAACCCACCACTCAGTAGCAACCATGCTAACATTTGAGTTCTTTCATTCCAGTCTTTTATTTGCATGTTTTTTTCTCTTCATAATTGAGACCATGCTACTTTTTGTGATAGATTCATGTAGCAGCCCACATATTACACACATACACCCCTACATCTCAATCTGTTTTAATCTAAAACTATTTGTGGGGCACCTGGGTGGCTCAGTGGGTTAAAGCCTCTGCCTTCGGCTTAGGTCATGATCTCAGGGTCCTGGGATCGAGCCCCGCATCGGGCTCTCTGCTCGGCAGGGAGCCTGCTTCCCCCTCTCTCTCTGCCTGCCTCTCTGTCTACTTGCGATCTCTCTCTGTCAAATAAATAAATAAAATCTTTAAAAAAAAATAAAACTATTTGTAAAATGCACTTTAATTGGGGCAAATACCTTCTGATATATGTAAATAAGGATCTATATCATGGAATCGTTTTTCTCTCCTAAATAATGTTGATTTTCATATTTATTTGCATATAAAATATCTAGATATTTTATTATTTTCTAGGTGAGATTTCAAGCAGGAGGATTAAAGTATAAAAGAAGTAAAACAAAAAAGCATTTAAAAAAATTCTTGGTACCTACTGTCAAAATGTTTTCCAAATTTTAAGACAATTCGTTAATCTGTTACCACAGATGTAAGAGTTCCTGTCTTATTCTTCCTGGCACAAAATTTTATTGTCTCAGTGTTTACTAATTAAATAAAGCCATGTAGATCGTTTTACTTCTTTCATTAAGTTCAGATTCTAAAAATAAATGTGTCATTTCTGTTTCCTTTTATGAGTTTGCTGCTAAGATACTTTGCTCACTTTTTTAAATTGTGAATTTCATCTTCTAAAAAAATATGTATTACTTTATAAAGCAAGCATAATAACCATTTGTCATCCTTATTATAAATATATTGTCCTATTTTTTTCTGAGTATAAAAGCAACATGAATATATAGCAACTTAGAATAAATATATATGAAAAAAAAAGAAGACTGTAGGGTTGCCTGGGTGGCTCAGTCGGTTAACAGTCTCCCTTGGGCTCAGGTCATGATCCCAGGGTCCTGGGATTGAGTCCCACATGGGGCTCCCCACTTGGTGGGAAGCCTGCTTCTCCCTCTGCCCGCTGTTCCGCCTGCTTGTGCTTTCTCTCTCTCTCTGATAAATAAATAAATAAATAAATAATAAAATCTTAAAAAAAAAGGAAGAATGTAAAAAGTCATCACCACCACCACCCAGAATTAAACTGTTTTAATATTTTCATTGTACTAGGTGGGAATGTGGGTACTGAGGCTTGGACAGAGCTTTGGGCCAAAACTAGAGACAGAGGTAATAAAGAGCCTATGTACTTCCAGCACTTCTGCTGTCTATCTATCCATTATCAATCAATCATCTATATGGTTTTAAGAGCTTCTGGACTAGGACTCTCTGCCCTTCTTTCTTAGCAGATGAGACTATACCTCAATTCTTTGGATTGAATGAAATGGGAAGCAGGGGACTCCAAGAGAAAGACTCACTAAAGAATTCCAGCACTTTGTACTTCCTAATTCTAACAATACCATGCTTCTCTGGCCCTGATGTAGGCGGTACCTATCAGTGGGATTCTTCCCAGCACCTCAGAGCTAGTGTAGAAGAAATTCTTCACAGAGGGGATATGAACCACAAAGCTTTTCTAAGCAGGGACATCCAAGCAACTGTTCAAATGGAGAAAAATGTCTGACCTTACATGGCTGCAATCAGGACAACAAAGTAAGGGCCTATAGTAATATTAATTCATTATATTTTTAAACTTTGGGACAGTCATGGATAATTATTTCCAAGTTATGTAGAAATGTATAAATTTTAGAAGTGCCTAAAAGCACTGATACTAAAGAGGAAATTCTGAAGAGAACAATTAGGAAAGCGTGATTATCAACTTTCAAAAAGGACTGGTAAAAATGATGCAGAATTCCCTATTTTTAATGTAGACAAGAGAACAATTGCTTAAGAGAGGTACACCAGTTTTGAGGAGACAGTGTCCTCAGTCTGCCCATCTCATCTTTTTTTCACAAGGAGGGAAAAATGACAAGTTGGGAGGCTTGGCTGTTAGGTTTTTGTTTTGTTTTGTTTTTTTATCATTTTATTTATTTATTTATTTATTTATTTATTTATTTATTTATTTATGAGAGAGAGAGAGTGCACACAAGCAGGGGAAGCAGCAGGCAGAGGGAGAAGAAAACTCCTCACTGAGCAAGGAGCCCAACGTAGGACTCGATCCCAGGACCCTGGGATCATGACCCGAGGTGAAGGCAGATGCATAATCAACTGAGCCACCCAGGTGTCCTGGCTTCGAGTTAATTTACACTTCTTTTTCTTTTCTAAAAGAAACAAAGTCAAAGTTTATATGAATTTTAGAAATTATTTTTAAAATTTTAGTATATATCTTCTTCTATGCCATTATATATTTAAGAAAATGACTGATAATAGATTTTATGATAAATAATTTCTTTAATGATTTACCTGTTAGTGGCCATTTTTGTGTTTCCTGTCTTTTGCTATAGTGAACACCGTCACTGATGAGCACATTTATAGTCAAACCTATGAATATCTCCAGAATTATTTCCTTAGAATAAATTAACATACATTGAATGACTACATCAAAAATTATGTTTGTTATCAATTTATCCTCCAGGAAATATCAATTTAAATTTCTATCAGCAGTATTTTGGGAAAAAATGTCCTTTTTTTTTATGCCCAAGCAAAACTTAGACGTTATCTTTTATTTTATCATTTTTCCCAATAGGATAGGTATCATATGTTGGGTTCCCCCCAAAAAAACAGACTTTAGGATTTTTGTTTTAGAACGATACAAGTGAGGGGTCAGGTAAGCAGGATAAGGCAAAGAAGGACATTGAAGTGCAACGCAGTTTCATGAGGGTTTACCAATCTTTAGAGAGCTGGAATGTTCCTTCAAAATTTTCCAGTCTCAAGACAAGGAGTCTGGGACTTGCTACCCTTGTAAAAATTTGCAGGCTGCGCAAGATGGAGCATGACCTTAGATGAGGAGATTCTTTTCAGTTGAGGGAAACTCTTTTGGAATTGAGGAGTGACTATGGATCTGAAGGGGAAAACTGGGCAGTGTTGCTGGAGCTGCTATTGCAGTCTGTGCTTTGTACCACTCAGATCTACTTGCATTGTATAATAATTTGTAGGAACAGCTTCTCCAGGATTCTGATTATTTTGTTCCCCAGGAAAATTTGCAAGAGTAAGGTTAATGAAATTAACTACAGTCCTTGTCACTCTAGCTGGTCTTACGGCTAAAACTGAGACTCAATATCCTTCTTCTCATTACAATTCTAGATTTCTTTCACTCTACTTCCATTACCACCTGTCATAGGTATGGCTGTCTGGGAAACAGACTCTGAGATGTGCATAGAGGACATTTATTGAAGAGTGCTCTTGGGAACAGCATAGGTGAGAGGTGAGGGAAAGACAATTGGGCAGATGGATGAGTTGAATTGAGATACAGTTGAACTGAGATACAGATGCCTTGGCCAGTTCTGTGGGAACATCAGAGCTGGAATAGCTCTTCATATTGGCTCCATCTTTGCACAGGGCAGCAGGACTTTATTATTCTTGAACCCAACCAATCTATAGGTGCAGGCTCCTCTGGAGTAGGGGATGTGACCTTGGGCAAAGTGTCTCTCTTCGGTTAATGGTACTTCTAGAGAGGGACTCCACTGAAATCTGCCAGTTGCTAACACTCCCAGCAGCTGAAGGAATGGGTATTTCAGTCCCCAAATGGAATCCGGGCACCGCACTATGGTACCCATGACAGCAGTTTAAATGGCATCTCATGATTACAGTGATTTGTATTGTTTGATGTGTCTGTTAACCATATGCATTCCTTCTTTTTGAATTGCCTGTGTATTTCTTTCTTCTGTTTTTCTATGTAGATAACATTTTGTTGATTTGTTTTCTTTCCTGTTGCATATGTTGCAAATACTTCCAATTTTTCAATTTCTGTTTTTCAATATATCCATGTTTAAATTTTATAAAGCACAATGAATTTATCATTTTCTTTTGCATTTCTTTCTTCCATCTGGTTTTGTTTTTTTTTAAATTAACGCATAATGTATTATTTGCCCCAGGGTACATGTCTGTGGATCCTCAGGCTTACACATTTCACAGCACTTACCATAGCACATACCCTCCCCAATGTCCATAACCCAGCCACCCTATCCCTACCCGCCCCTACCCCCCAGCCACCCTCGGTTTGTTTCATGAGTTTGTCTCCTTCCTGATCCCCTCTTGTTTCATTTCCTTCTCCCACCCCCCACAACCCTCCACCCTGCCTCTCGAATTCTTCATATCAGAGAGATCATATGATAATTGTCTTTCTCTGATTGACTTACTTCGCTTAGCATAATACCCTCCAGTTCCATCCACATCGTTGCAAATGGCAAGATTTCATTTCTCTTGTTCCATCTGGGTTTTAAGAGTATTTTATTTAGCTTATAGAGAAATACAGATAATTCAATCTAGTAGTTTTATAGTTTTATTTCGTTAGATTTAAATGTTTCATTTACTTGAAATTTATTTTGGTGTATGGTATAGGCTTAAATTATGTGTTTTCCAGATAAACCAACTTATCCCAGCACCATGTTTGATCCTTTTCCTCTTCAATGAATTGAAGATATCTATGTAATGTATTAAGTATATTAAGTTCTTTTATACCAGGATTGTCTATACAATATTCTTTTATCAACCAATCTGCTTATGCTTACACCAAAAAATTGCCTAAATTATTATAGTTTTATAGTTATGGCTTACTGCTCAATTGAGCTTATGCACTAGAGTGAACAGATGATCAATACAGGAGTAGATGATCATGGTTATCTTAGCTACCTGAATTTCTACTTTCTTTTCTTATATAAACACGTCTGTATTTCTTTACTTTCGACCATCAGTCTATGCATTTCACCACTTGACAAATGTTTAAATGCAGTTTGAAAGTATCACACTCTTGTCTTTTTTTCCTCTTCTTTTTGTTACAGTTAATTTTTGAAAACAATCATTGAGCTGCATGTTTCTTTTTAAATTCCTTTTTCTATTTCAGGCTTCAGCACATGAAACAATAAATATTTATTGAGGGTTGAAGAATGAGATGATCACTTCCTTTCTGTATCAACAACTCCTTGTTTCTTGATTTCTCTACATTACAAATTATGTCTAGAATACCTCACAATGAGGTAGAAGAATATGAAAAAATGTAGATTAAAATACACTAAAATGACATATAGATATGCATTTTTCCTTTCCTTTCTTTTCCCCTAAAGAAATGACATTGATGAGGTTTTAAATATCTAGGCTAGATTCACTTTGAAGGAAGTTATAAATTTGAAGATCTCTGAACAGGGTTGAAAATTTTGGAACTCATAGAATGAAAAGGCTAGGTAGTCATTCCTTTTTTTTAAATTTGTTTCTATTCATTCTACACATCTAACTGAGTGAAGAATTGGCTATGTAATTTACAAGATCGAGTACAAAAACGAATACACAGGGTCTGTTGTTCAAAACATATTAAGAATTTCAAGATGGTGATAACCACGTGTGGGACCATTTTGCAACACATAGTTTTGTGTTGCACAAAGCTGGCTGAACTCCCCCCCCATAACCCTGTGCCAGGCAGTGGTATGACAGCAAGGAGGACACTGGCATCCATGGTACTTCCCTGGTGGAGCTCACGGGGTCAGTGTAGATGAAACCAGAGAAGTTCCAGTTCATTTCCTTGAATCGTGCTCTATTATCTTCTCTAATTCAGAATTGGTTTTCAAAATTTGACTGCTTTACACTTATCCCCATTTCCCAACATAGTTTTTCAGCTGCCACATCCTTGGATAATCACAGTAGAATTTGTTAAATGACCACTGTGTACAGGACACCCTACTATGAGCTGGGTAAAGATAAAATTAGTGGCTTATTTTTATCATTAAAAAATCATTCACAATAAAGCAGTATAAAGGCTCATTCTTTGCAGAGGGTATTTTCCTATCTATGGTGAGCATGTATGTACTATGATTTGTAGCAACAGCTGGAAATTTTCTTCTCATTAATCTGACTCCCTGAAAGGATATTGTCCTCCAAATGCGAGAAGCACTGTCACTAAGGAAGAAACATATCTTATTAGAATAAGAATCTTGTAGTTAATGACCGTACAGTTTGTCTTGATTTGGGGACTAATATACATGTGCTGGTTTTCTTTTGGGGAAGGGGATAACATCGAAATATGTTAGCCAAAGACCCTCAGGGGTAGGTAAGAAATAGGCAGAAATAGATTTCCTTTAGCAACAGATTTCTCAGCATGCGAGTTATGTTCAAACAAGCACTGGATTTTTTGACATCTGTTTTATTTTGTTTCTTGCCTTTTCTTGCATTCAAGCTGTCAGCTCTTGCTCTGTTAACAATGGAGGCTATGAGCTGGAGTGTGTTCAGATCACTGATGAGCACTATAAGCCCTGGTGCCTTCCACACCACCAGCTGAAATGAGACAGCAAACACTAAGAAAGAAAGTCACAGCGAGCATATATTACCTGCTGCAAAGGAACAACGTGTTGAGAGCAATAAAACTTTTTCCAGCACTATGTACCATTTTGCAACATTATGTGTTTGAAACAATCATTTTTTTTATCCCTATAATCTACTTCACATGTTCCTTTCCATAAACAGCTGTTGCCTCTTTTGTCTCAGGAACCATTTGTGGCTCCAGGTTCCTATTCATTCTCTTTTAAGGGAGGGCAGCCAGCTATAGCAATATGATTCATGGTGATGAGCCGTGACAGAATTCAAGAACATGAAGTGATGTTAAGTGCCCCATTGAGTTTATAAGAAATCCCAAACAGAGATTTCTGGAAAATGCTTAAATGCACAAACAAAGCAAGAGGGGTGAAGACTTTTATTCTCCATTGTGCATTTTGTTACTGTGCATCAACAAGAAATAGTCTACAGACTCGATAGAAAAAAAAAAAAATATATATATATATATATATATACTCATAGTAGAGTTTTGTTTTAATAAAAAGCACATCTTCTCTCATTTATTTTTATCTAATAAATTAAAATTCTCTGAAAAGATTTGGTATGCTAACCTCAATTCATTCAGTAGTCGTGCCAAAGGGAGGCTTCCATAATTTTCACCCATTCCCTAATTTTACTCCCCAAATGATAACTATCTTCTTTAATGCAGGCAATACATTTTTCTCAATACTAGGTAAAATGTAAATAAAACTATCTTTTAAAATTTTGATATTCTTATTAACCTCTAGCACACAATCTAAATATAAACAGTGTACTTGCTTCTGTGAAAATGGAATTCTGGGACCACAGCTGCTCATTCCCTAAATGGGTATAGCTCTTTTTCCCAAGTTAACTCTTTCAGGTTTTTTTTTTTTCTTTTTCTGACTTCATAATGGTTTTGGTTTTTGTTTTTCCCCTTTGTGGTCTCCTCGTCACCATATCTCCAAGTTGGCAACAAATCTTTCCTTATGAACCTCCCTTGGGATCTTCATACTGTATCACAACTCCTATATCACCAAGCCTTCTCTGTCAAAGACATGAACTCCCTTCATATTCTAGGGGTTCCTGGATTAGGGATATTTCTTAGGCTACTTGAAGTTATGCTAAGGAATGACAACATTTCATGCACCCTAGAATTTACTCTCCTGAGCAAAATACTAGTGAGCAATTGGAATTAAGGTTAATACTGCAAGGTGGTAGGGTAAGGCAAAGGCCCTTGTTGTATACTGAAAGAAAAAATACCTTAGCTATTTTAACACAACTGACAAAGAACACTGTCCTTTGCAACTGAAATCACACATGTTTTCTCTGGGCAACTGTACATGTTTTGAGTTGTGGGTTATTTTGGGGAAGTCAGTCAGCATAATCAATGGAGAACAGCAGATGCCATTTTGCTGAGCACCAATGAAGGCGGGTCTGAATTTACAAGTGCAAGTTCATGGTCTTTTGGTGGTTAATGTCCATCACCTGTAAGGTCCGCATTTTGCCAGCAATGAATTAGTAACTACTGACAATTTTGGAAGTAAGAGGAAGAAAATTAGTAACATATTAAGGTTTGCTGCTTTTAGAAATATGTGGATGAACTAAGATGATGTATTATATATCATGGACAAATTTCCCAAAACTGTGATTTTGCTACACTTGGGATGAAATCAAGGACAGAGTCATTTTCCTCTGATAGCATGGTACATTTAGTAAAAAATTCCAGTAGTTCCAAAGAAAAGCTGCCTACCAGTAACTATGTACATTAGCAATTACTCTGTTTAATTAAATTTTGTATTGACATAAACAGATTCTCTGTGTACAGCCATCTAATCCTAATCCAACAAAAGATGGGAAGACTTTTCCTCATTTGTTCAACAAACATCTATGGATCGTTTCCTTTTTGTTTGGCACTGTGCAGGAGAGTGATTTTTCTTTTCCTGGAAGGCTTTCATTATAAACGCAGTTGAAAGACTAGTTCACCTGTAAATTGAAGTTTGGTAGTGGCAGCTCTTTTCCTAGAAGTAGACCATGGAATGTTGAATAAATTGGGCAGGGAAGTAGGGACTTTGTCCAACATCTGACTTAGACTATCTCCTCATGGTTTAAATACTTTATTTCAAGTTAATATTTAGGACTTTGCTGTCACACGTATTTTTCCTACCAAAAGCTGCTGGGATTATTTAGATCATATTTACTTCTGTTTCCAATTATGAAGTCAGATGGCTAAGGTTTCATTGATTTAATCACATCGATTTGTCCTATTTTTAATAGAAGTCCAAAACCACGCAATTGTGCATGTGTAAGGAAGAAAACTTTAATGTTAAGCCCCATGGATGATTTGCAGCTTACCTGCGTTTTTATCCAGAACCACCCACAAAAAAATTATGCGTCAGTCACAAAGACATTTGCGTGCTCATAGACACAGGGCTGTGGTTTTGCTGACAATGTGTCACTGTCCAAAGCAGTAGAGAGAAAGCAACAAGGATGTGATTTAAAAAAAAAAAAAATTAAGTCTTAGAGACTGGAAGTGCTTTTCACCAAACAGTTTAGCGTCATAAAAGGGGTGTGGGAAAAATCACCGTTAAAGATAACTAAGGGAAGCCAACTCTAAAGGTCTCAGACGGCCATCTGGTAGCAGAATGAAAGACTTGGGAGTAAGGGCCTCACCAACTGGCCTCCAGTCCACACACAAAAGCGCTGGCTTCAGAGGGAATTGTGTAAGGCTTGACTGCTTCACCAGCAAAAGCCCTTCCAGTATTTTATGAAATGGATATTTTATCTCTTCATTCCTGGAGGTGGAATAAAGCGTAGTAAGGAAAGCAGGAAGCAGGTTTCTTTTTTCTCTAGATCTCATGTGTTTTCTGTGTTATCTATTACTGACTTTACCTGTTATTTTACCTCAGTTTCTCCTTACCAGCTTGTCCTAAAATTTTCTCCGTTAACTGAAAACAAGAAACTAACTGTAGAGATCTCCAAGCAGAAGGAAAGATAGATAAGGAGAGCTAGAATGAAACAGAGAAGAGAACAGGGTTGGCATGATAGGCTTATATTCCCTGGAGCTGACACATGGCCACCAGAGCCACGAGCAAGAAAGATAGCAGTCACTGGTGTCAGCCACATGGTCCTTCAAGGCCCTTATTTCCCTTTCCCAGACACAAACATGCAACACAACCTCCCCATAGACCCTCTAAATACCTTTTGCACTATACATCCCTTCATTCAACTGTTATTTAAAGTAGGTATTTCTTACTCTCATGTTCCCACCTTCGTTTCACATTTTTCTTTTTTCTTTATTAAGCAAATGATAAATATTTGCTGAAGATAAACTATAAAATGCCAACAGGTAAAAAAGAAAAAATAAATTCCACCTTTAAACCCACACTTCAACAGTAGTAGTTACTGGTTTCACTTCATTATTATTATTAATTATTATTATTTTTATTATTTTCAGTTAGCCAACATATAGTTCATCATTAGTTTTTCTTGTAGTGTTCAACAATTCATTAGTTGCATATAACACCCACTGCTTATCATATCACGTGCCCTCCTTAGTACCCATCACCCAGTTACCCCAATCCCCACCCGCCTCCCTTCTGCAACCCTGTTTGTTTCCCAGAGTCCAGAGTCTCTCATGGTTTGTCTCCCTCTCTGATTTCTTCCCATTCAGTTTTCCCTCCCTTCCCCTGTGGTCCTCCACACTATTCTTTATATTCTACATGTGAGTGAAACCATATGTAATTGTCTTTCTCTGCTTGACTTATTCCCCTTAGCATAATCTCCTCTAGTTCCATCCATGTCGATGCAAAGGGTGTGTATTCACCCTTTCTGCTGGCTGAGTAATATTCCACTGTATATATGAAACACATCTTCTTTATCCATTCATCTGTTGAAGGACATTTCAGCTCCTTCCATAGTTTGGCTACTGTGGACTTTCAGCTATGAACCTTGGAGAGCATGAGCCCTTTCTTTTCACTACATCTGTATTTTGGGGGTAAATACCTAGTAGTGCAATTCCTGGGTTATAGGGTAGCTCTATTTTTAATGTCTTGAGAAACCTCCATACTGTTTCAGAGTGGTTTCACTTTTATTATATTATGTGTTCTTCCAAAAAATATATGTACTTTTTTGATTTTGTTTTGCTTTTATCAATTCTGGTATCATATTGCTTGTATGGTTTTGTAACCTAACCTATTTCTTTTTTCTCTATTTAAATTACTTAATATCTTTTGAAATCTATTTGTTCTGTGTCAGTTAAATCTACTACATAATTTCCAATAGCTGCATAATGTCCCATTCAGTGATTATGGCAAAATATCCTTACTCATTTTCCTGCTATCAAATAACAAGATTTTTTGTTCTTTTATTTTTTCAAAATAATGCTGTAGTGAACAATCTTTCATGTTTACAAACATCTTCAATTATTTTCTTAGGCTAAATTCTTGAAAATGTAATTATGCAATTATAAGACAGTGATAGGTAGCCAAACTAGAATCATGAAGCCTTATTTCATTCTACTAGGACTATCAGAGTACCATTTATTCTCAGCCTCACCATCTAATGTGTCCAGCAGTATCTGATTATTGTTCCTGTTTACTTGTTACTGTTTTATACAGGAGGCTGAAAGTTGTATGTACTCCTTGGCCTTTTTAATAAATTTTATACTATATTGCTTCCTTATGCCATTTTGACATATTTCTATGGGTATGTACTTTTTGTTGATGTATAGGAGCTTATTATATATTGTGGATATTAATAAACCCCTTAGAAGTTAATAAATATTCTAATATTTTTCCAATTTATCATTTTTTACACAGTTTATGGAAGTTCTTGCCATTTTGAAATATTTTCTTTTGTGGAATGTATTTTCCTTAATGTTTTGCCTCCAAATAGAATTTTACTCTGAAATATTTCATATTTGCCAAAATATGAATTTTAAAATATGGAAAGCTTTAATAGTAAACTTCAAATATGTGAAACCTGTACTTCTGGATGATAGAAGTATGGATTTGTCCTAATATTTTGTGTATATATAGTGTTCCAGTGTATAGATTGCTATGAGCTATTTATACTCACAATACTTCTGACACTAAATATGTGAGTTTTCCACACCAAGCAATTCTCAAATTCTCTTCAGACATCGATTGGGTGTCCCACAAGTCCACTCAATTGTAACATTAACTATCCGGCATTAGCAGAGACCCCACAGATTTAAGGACTCAGTCCCAAAAGACTTCCAACGCCAACTGCCAAGTCCCAGGCCTCCTATACTTCTGGCCAACTAATTATAAATTAGGATTTCCTATAATCCTCTCCCTAGGTTTTATAATTTGGTTGAATGGCTCATATAACTGGGGAAGACACTTTACTTACTACGACCAATTCATTATAAAAGATATAACTCCGTAATACCCAAATGGAAAAGATGTTTAGGGCAAGGTATTGGGGACAAGGAGCACAGAGTTTCCATGTACTCTATGAGAATGCCACCCTCCCAACACCTCGGTGTGTTCACCAACTGAATCTCCCCAAACCCCATCATTTTAGGGGATTTTATGGAGGTTTTATTACATAAGCATGATGGATTAGATTCTTGGCCATTGTTAATTAACTCAGTCTTCAGCTCCTCTTCCTTGCTTCCCTCCCTTGAGTACAGGGGTGGAGGTGTTGAGGGAGGAAAAGTTCCAACCCTCTAATCATATGGTTGGTTCCTCTGGCAACCAGCTCCCATCCTGAAGCTATCTAGGGACCCAACAAGAGTAACTTCATTAGCATAAACTCAGGTATGATTGAAAGGGGATTATTATGAATAACAAAAGATGCTTCTCTCATCTCTATCACTCAAAATATTCTAAGGATTTTAAAAGTTTCTCGTTCTAGGAGCCAGAGGTTGAAGACAAAAATATATTTCTTGTTATATCCAATATAACAGTTACCATAGTTTATTTGACTTGCTCCTGATAAATGGAAACTTCAATTAATGTCCTGGCACATAATCTCTGGACATTTATGTTATTTCCTTAGGATACTTTTCTAAGTATGGAAGAGAGTGTAAAATATGTACAGTTTTTTAGGCTTTTGATACAATTTACTAGTCTGTCTTCAAGAAAAGGGAACCAGTTTAACTCATTTTCATCAGTATATAAGAGACCCAGTTCTTTCATATCCACCAGCACAGGGTATTGTCAGTCTTGGTTTTTTTTGCATATAGATAGACAAAAATAATTTTATCAAATTGTAATTGTATGTGTGAAGTTTTGATAGGGAGAGTGAAGGAACCAAATTTTAGAAAGTCTTAGAAGTCAAGTCGAGTTTAGAATTGATTAGAAAAAACAGGGGAGACTGTATCTATTATTAGCTTCGAAATGATACAATAAAGTTGATATTTTAGGATAATCACTTTGATGATTAAGAAATCTGTTGTAGTAATTCAGGTATAATTAGGTAAATTTCAGCAATGAAGTAATAGGAGGAATTATAGCTGAGTTGAGGAAGGAACTAGAGAATGTGATGAGCAATTAAACATAAAGAGAAGATCATTTCAGGGTTTCCTTTTGGTGAGTCAGGAATGATAGTAATACTATGACAACAGGGAAGTTAGTAGGAAGGAGGTTATTGGACTGCTGAGTTTAAGATGATGGGGCATGAGGGAGGTGGGGGGAATATCTGCGTGGTAGACCCATCGCAGATTAAGTAGGACGAGAGCTCAAGAATATCTCCATGATATGCCTGAGAGATCATCAAAAAATATGCTTGCATTTTTGGCATTGCAAACCAAAGTGTAACATAAATGGGCTAACGGGCTGAGTTTTCCAAAAGTTAGGACATAAGTTTGTGCTAATTTGTTGAGAGGTTGGAGAGTAAAAACAATAGCTGAACAGACTTTGTTGAGAGACCTAGAATCATAGAAAGACTCTTAGAGATTGCCTAGTTCAGTGATTTCCAAATTAAATGTTCCCAGGAATTTACTTGAATTTAAGAAGTTGGAGAGTTTGAAGAATGTGACTCAAGGAAGATACTGTGTGTGTGTGTGTGTGTGTGTGTGTATTCACACACAAGTGTGTGTATGTGTGTACACATGTGTGTGAAGAGGAGAATATGGGTGTGGAGCTGTTCCAGGATTTTCATCTGCTATTACAGAGAAACTCCACTTTATAAGCATCGAGTAGATCAGGATTTTATGTAAGATTTTACTCAAAATGGGTTATGGTGGCCTTAAAAGATTTAAGACTAGTAATCCCACATTTATAAATGGAAAAAAAAATGAGTCTCAAAGAGACTAAATAACTTGTTGAAATTCATCCATTCGTTCATTCATTCAGTGACTATTTAGTGAGTGCCTGCTTTGGGCCAGGAACTGACATAAGCACTGGAAGTACAGCAGTGAACAAGACCAAAGAGTCAAGGGAGGAAACAGACAATGATCATAACCACCATGCAAACTGGTATAGAAATGCTTAATAAGATGACTTATGAAGCAACAGGTCCTGGATCAGCAGTGTCTCAGCTCAGACGTTCTTCCAATGTTGTATACCCTGCCTTTCACCATGGTAGTGGACCTCCCCAGATCCTGAAATGACATCTAAAACTGAACTGAAAATAAAAATAATTCCAAAGAAAGCATAAAGAAGTTAATGAATTTAATCAGGGCCTTACATATTTAACTCAAGGTAAACTCACTCTATTCCAGATCATTAGAAACAAATATTCCCTACTTCTGTGGTAGTGATCTTAATGTTGAAATTGCACCTTTTGTGTTTTCAGCAGCCATTGACTTTTTGGTCCTCCTGTCATCAACCTCAAATTCTATTACCCTATACTGGATGCACTGGGTCCCCCTCCACACTTCTCCTCTCCCTGTGGTCTTTTTGGTGTCATCAGCATCTCTTGCCTCAGTAACTATTGACATACTGATAGCAGCAACTTCTACTGAGGTCCTTTTAACTTTGTCATGGATCAATATTTGCCATGCAATATATTTTATTGTTATGGCTTTACACTTTCTCTCATAAAAGAGTGTATGTTCATTGAAGAAAATTTGGGAAAAAATGAATAATAAAAAGACACAGAAGAAAAACAATAGAAACCATCTAAATCACCATAGAGAAGTAACAATTCTTAACATATTGTTGTAAATCTTTTCAAGTATTTTATTTGCATAAATACACTTTTAAAAATATTTTTAGAAAATAGGATTATACTGTACCTTTTATTATACAATTTTCTTTATTAAAATATTTTAAAACATTAACACCATAAATTATTTTTCTACTATATGATTTTTTAATGACTGTACTATAATAATAGCTTACATTTATTTACAATAACCTCTGTGTTAGTTACCTTTGGAAAATAAATTTGTGTGCATTGTCTCATTTAAGTTCACAGCAACCATATAAAGTACACACAGTTGCCATCCTTATTTTACAAAAGAGGAAATGGAGCACAGTACAGGTTGGGTAGCTGGCCCAAGATTTCATAGCATGGAAGTAGCAGAAACAGGATTTGAACCTAGGGACTGGAATCCTGGAACCCAAGATTTTTCAAGCTGACTGTATAATGTATAGCACACCATTGTTTCTTTATAATTGCACTATTCCAATTTGCTAATGTTGGACATTTAGATTTGTACTTTTTAACTATTTTGAAGAAAATTATAATAAATATTCCTACAGATAAATGTTTGCTCCCATACATGATCATTTCCATAAGATAAATTTCACTGATTAAAATTATGGTCCAAGGGTTATTTGTACAATTCATGGCATCAAATTTTTATGCAAGCTTAAACAAAAAACTGGAAGCAATAGAATATTAAATTCAAATCCTTTTGATTTCTAGCAAATCATAGCACCACTGTGTATCTTGGTGGAAACAAGCCTAACAATCCTGTTCTTACCTTAATGTTATGAAATATTTTAGAAGTCTAAAAGATGATTCATATGAATTCAGTTTTGACAAAATCTTTAAGATGCAAGTGTCTTGCATATATAATGACCACTCAGTAATGACTTGATGACTGATTAGGCCGAATCTGGAAAGTGTTCTGTGTTTCCTATTTTTGTGATATTTGACTTAAGGAAGTTTGCTTGAATCTTTGATAATTACATCTAGAAGCTGAATAAATGACATATTGGGAGATTAAGGTCAAAATTAACTTTATTGACCTATTTATCTTTTGCAAATACTCTAAGGAATTATTGCTACCATTGCTTTAATAGAATTTTCAAGTGTGCCTGTTTTCAACAGTGGTATGTCTGGAAATGCCTTTATACATGGAAATTATTGATGGCAGCACTTTGGAAATGATTTGAGTTTTTTGTATTTTAACATTTTCCAAACCAAAAATTAGAATAAAAGTTCTGGCATCTGTATATATACTTGAAATTTTGACTTCCCTAGTATCCTTAGTTGTAAACCAGTATGCCAATATTCTTCTTGCACCATTAAAGGGAAAGCGCTTGTCAAACAATTTCCACATTTAGGAAGGGCCAAGCAATGAAGATCCACTGTCATCGTTTTTCTCACTTTTGAAATGATCTAATGTTATTGAATTCTCTCCAAATTACTCCTGCACATCCCTTTCCTCCACCATCCACCCAATAAGTGCCCTTGTTTTAAAAGTTGCTTGAAACACTGGAATGAATTTTCCCCAGCAAGCACTGCACCGAGTCATTGGGGTTGGTGGCTAAACACTGCTCAGTTTCAAATAACAGATCCTCAACTGCTGCCATTGTTCTTCATCTCCTTCCTGCCTATATCTATGCACCATAATTATGGATTGAGTTCAAAATTCTCAAACCTATTTTTTCTCATATGTAACACTATGTTATCACAGAAGCAATACAACCCAGTAGTATAAAGGTCTATGGAGTCAGATAGATTTGGGTGGGAGTCCCAGCTTCCTCATTTGCTGTGATGATAAACAGTTCTTAAACTCACAGGTATTCCTCATCTATGATTTGGACATAATAATCATACATATGTCATAAGGTTGTGAATAAAGATTAAATAAATTATTCATGGAAAGAGCTTATTCAGTTGTCTGACGCACAAAAAATTGCTAGAACCCTAAAGCAGAAATGGATACATTTTCAGCTGCAGGGTTACAAAGCTATTTCTTGACATTGTCAGGACTGGAATTCAGAGTTTTCGATGGCACTATATCCTTCACCCCACACTACATATCCTCCATCCATGCAACCTTCCTGGACCTCTCCTTGATGGCTAGCCACTTAGTGTTTGCTTACTGAGTTTTAGGCATCAATTCCTGTACACTCTCAAAATTTTCCTCAATGCATTTTCCCCATGTTCCAGAAATAAAAGTCCCATTTCCACTTTAGCTCTTCTGTTCTCTGTATTCATCATTGCTGTTTGACTCCAATAGTGTCTTTATCACTTATCTTCTGAAGCCCTCATCATCTGGGTACATCACTCTTTATAACCTATCTTTTTTTTTTTAGGAAGGTTTTTTTTTTTTTAAAGATTTTATATATTTGTTTGACAGAAAGAGAGAGAGATCACAAGCAGGCAAAGAGGCAGGTAGAGAGAGAGGGGGAAGCAGGCTCCCTAATGAGCAGAGAGCCCGATGCGGGGCTCGATCCCAGGACCCTGAGATCATGACCTGAGCCGAAGGCAGAGGCTTTAACCCACTGAGCCACCCAGGCGCCCCTATAACCTATCTTTGTAAGCATCCTATCTCTATAGCTAACACGAAAGAGCCCAAACGTCTCTTCCTTCAGTATAGTGAAGGAGTTAAGAAACAGGTTCTGAATCCAGCCTCTTGAATTTGAAGTAGTCTTTTTCCACAAATTCCAGTTCTGTCACTTTTTAGCTTTGGGTCTTTAAATACATTTCCTGCCTCAGTTTCCTTATCTATAAAATGGATGTTTAAATTGTACCTACCTCATTGAGTTGTTGTGAAGATTAAATGCATAAATGCATATGAAGCGCTTACAACAGTGCCTGGAACATACTAAGCACTATATAATAAACATGTATAATTTCAATAGCCATTTATTCATAATTATTATAATTTTTAAAGATTTCCAAATGTAGCTTAGTTATCTCTTCCAAATTCATCTCTTTGTTCCTTGTTATCATCAAATACTTTCCCTTGTCTTACTTGAATGATGTATTGAACAAACATGAGAGAAGCGTCTCAAACTATGCTTAGCATAGGGAAGCACTAAAAAAAAAAAAAAAAAAAAAAAAGCCAGCCCTTTATGTTGACTCTCAAACTCTTCAATATTTGACCCAATTTTCCCTTGACCTTGACTCTCTTGTGAAAAGTTCCTTTCTTGGATTTTGAGGCTCTGTTCTTTCTGAGTTCTGATTTTTTCCTAATATGTGATCTTCTCTTTCTATATCTTTTCCCACATGTGCCTACTTGTTCATCTCCCCACTGGAGTAAGGCCCTTGAGGGCAGTGGGTATACCTTATTTATTTCTCTGTCCCAGTATCTTAAACATGGTAGGAACGTAGTAAATCTTTGCTGACTTTAGTATTTGTCTTGACAATATTTTAACTCCCTACATAAGGATTTTCTTATTTTTTCAATTCCAGTCAGGTTTAGCTATACACAAGCCTGAATATACTCTTGCTTTTCATACCACTCACAGTTGTTTTACTTCAAATATCTTAAATTCTAAAATGTCTCTTTCTGATGTTTAGCCTATTATTTTTTTATTCATTTCAATTTCTCTTTTTTACTATATTCATACTAGAAATGCCTACCATTTATTGAGTGCCTACGATATTCCAGACACTGAATTAGTTGCTTTATACATATTACTTCACTTAGGATTTACAAAATCCCATGAAATAGTTGTTTTCATGCTTGTTTTACAGATAAGGGACTTAAGGCTCCTAGAAGTCAAGTGATTGTTCCAAGATCACAGAACTACTGGCCTTGGCAGTGACAGGTTATAAATTCATGTCTTTTTGATCTTTTCTCTATGCCATTTTTAAAGTTTAACATATTAAATGCCAACATGAATATTCTAGGCAATAATTATTACAGCAATTCTGAGGAATAGAATTTTTTAATAATATACTTAACTTACAAAAATGTTTAATTTCTCATTCCATTGGTATTCTTGTGGCATCTATTAATACTTCACAAAACAGATAGCCTCTAAGTACCTCAGAGAATGTGGCATTTGACTACCAGACCTCTTGTCAGAGCTGGCTGCAATTGTGATGGAAATTGGGTCTCCATGGGCTGGACTGCAGTTAGGAAACATGATTGTAGATGGTGAACTGTCACTGCTGGGATGTGAACCAGACATGAATGTTAAGCAATAGTGGCCACAATTTGCAACCCAGGAACTGCCAAATTGACAGCTAGACTAAACTATAGCAGCATAGGAAGATGTGGCTAGTTTCTTCATTCAGTCAATACAAAGTCTTATATTGTACTTTGATGAATACAATCTTACTGTCCCATAAACCGAGACGCTGTCAATTATGAATCTCAGTTAGATTCTTAGTGAGCATTTCATGTCTGAGTGCCCTTGCAAGCCTCATAATGACCCTAACTCTAGTTGGTTTGGATTAGCCTTTCAAGTGCACATGCAGTTTATTAAGCACGCGGAAACTCCAACAGCAGTCATACTTCTCTCTGTGAACTAAATAGATTTCTTGAGTTTTATCTAGGACTTAGATGAAAGGGATCCATAATGCATGCTAGAAATACGTCTTGACTCTCTGAGGGACTTGAACAGTTAGAATGAGTATATGAAATGAATAATACTAGTAATGAGCAAAACTTGAAAAGAAAACCTAAAGGTTTGGGGGGATATTTTGTCTCTCTTTAAAGATCATGTACCAAATGATTGTTTTATCTCATTTTTGCTTTGAGGATTTATTTCTTTCAGGCTTGGGATAGTCATTTGGTATTTCACCGGATGGAAAATCTGTTTATCTTCCTCATCTCCTCTCAGATGTTGCACTATCATTCATTTCTTTGATTCAAGGGGCATTTTTTAAAGCTCCTATTATATGCCGGGCACTGGAGTTGGAAATTAAGAATTCTTTGATACAGAAACAGTGCCCTGCCCTCAAGAAGCTGCTGGTCTAGTGAGGGGATATACATGCATAAATAAAGAGTGTAGCAGCAAAGTGGTAAAAATGAGCATAATATATTGCAGGAACCCCAGTGAATAGCACATAAGCCACACTAAATGGGTTCAGAGAAAGCTTTTAAGAGATAACACCTAAGTTAAATTTTGGAAGGAGAGTAGGAATGAATCCAGAGAAGGGAGGTGTCAAGGTCCCAGACATCTTCTACATTATAGGATTACTGAATAATTAGCCTATTATATTTCAAATATCAACAATTAAGGAAGATATTAGAATTTTAGAGTGGATTTTTTTTATTGCCATATATCCAAGTAATTTTTTATTAGGTACATATTTTCTTTTTTTGAAAATTTTTTTAAAGATTTTATTTATTTATTTGAGAGAGAGAGAGAGAGAGAGACAGCAAGAGAGGGAACACAAGCAGAGGGAGTGGGAGAGGGAGAAGCAAACTTCCTGCTGAGCTGGAAGCCCGATGTGGGGCTCGATCCCAGGACTCTGGGATCATGACCTGAGCCGAAGGCAAACGCTTAATGACTAAGCCACCCAGGCGCCCTAGGGACATATTTCTTGGATCAGAACATGTTTCCTAGTAAAATGTCACTAAACCCTCATACATGAAGATGTGCGTTGTTCAGCCACATGAGTGCTTTCTTAAACATGAGTATATCAACCTTCCAAGTGGAATCACTTTCTTTCGAGTATCTTTGAAAAGCCAAGAAGTGAGAATCTAGGTAGAGGTAAAATCAAGGGACTGACTAATAAATACCTTTAGCAAATGCCTTGGGGCCAATGGGGAGGAACATGGGGGTTACCAACATATATTTTTGAGAAAATGATTTTGAGAAAGCGTTATATGGCTATTTGGGGAGGTAGTCATGCTAAAAACAAAACTACCCGTATATTTTCCATGGCATCTTTAACCTGCCTTTAACAATCAAAAGTTTGGTCACTGAAAACATGAAGAACTGTAATATGGCATCCCTAAGGGAGAAAAAATTCCCTGGTTTTTTTGTGCCACTGGTTATAATAAAATAACATTTAGCTGCCTCGGTGTACATTTGTACAGTTTGAAAAGAGGTTTTTCTTGAATTCAGAGGTGTAAATTGACTCATATAGTTCGAAGGTAGGTATATGTTTAATTTTGCAAATAAGTCAAGAATATATCTCTGATAATTTCTTTAATACATATTTTGGAAAATATAAGTATATGACAAAGTCTCACTAGAGGTTAATATAATCAGCCAAAGTTCTAAATTTTTAAGTCATATTTTATCTCATATTTGTTAAAAACATAAATAAGATTTTAAATTGTATTGGGAATACATAAAATATTTTTTTCACTTAAGCATCTTCCAAAATTGTGACTAATAATCAAGTCCTTAAAATGATTTTCAGCCAGAGTTTGAGATGTTCAAGATAAATTACTGTGTATTATTTTAAACTGCTGCTAAACTAACATATTTAGTGAAATCCATGCCAACTCATCCATCTGAATTACCTTCTTATTTATGTTCTCCAAGTTACATAGGAAGTGAAAAAGAAACAGCAATTTCTTTTGTGTTTGAAATGCCTTAACTGTGTATAATCATGCAAAATACTGAGGGATTTAAGATTGCAAAGTCAGTGAAAGGTTTTATTCTATGTGGTTTCAGGGCTACCATTTTGAAGCATTATTTAATAAAATGCACATATTTTAATAATCTTTAATAAAGAGGAAAGGATCATTGAACCAAGAATCAGTAGACCTGGGATTTTACTTTTTTGACCCTACCACTTATCCACTCAAAATCTTCAGTGTTTTACTATTGAACTTAAATTTCCAAACCCTTACCATGGACCACAATGTTTTACACATACAGACAAAGAAGTTTTCATACTGTTCTTTGAGTATGCTATGTCTTTTCTATCTCAATGTCTCAAGATCTCTGCCCCAAATTCTCTTTTCCAGTCAGGCTCTCCTCTTCAGCTACTGTCTCTTACATCATCTTGTTTATTTTCTTCATCGCTCACGGTAATCTGTGATGATTTTTTTCTTTCTTTCTTTTTTTTTTTTTGCTTACTCATAAGCTGTCTATCTCATCTACTGGAAGGAATGTCCTGTGAGGATGGGAACATGGTCCTATTCAATGTTATTCATCAAGAATCTACCACCATGGGTCTATTGAGTGTCATTCAAGGTAACATGTGATTTATTAGCAACTTACAGACCAATACTTGAAACCAAATTTCTTATAGTTATATTCTCTTTCCATCAAACTACAGCTTTTGAAGCACCTTCTATACAGATTATAGACAGATGGCTATATCAAGTTATGTGAGTCAGGTCCCTACCTCCAAGGAATTGTAAATTATTTGAAGAAATAAAATGTGTCCTGTTATTGATCTCTTAAAGTTAATATAGGATATTATAAGAACTGAATGTTTGGCATCATCCATCATTTCCCATATTTGTTCTATGAAACATTAAGTTGTTGAATTTATTTACAATAAAAAGAATGCAATGGTCAAACAAGCATGGTAAACCTAAATACTCTATCATTTTTTGGATGACCCTAGTCCATTATAGCATATTAAAAACTCTGAGAAATTCAATGGAAAACAGCTTTGCTGAATAAGCATTCACAAGCTTATTTGGTGTTGGAAACTTTTATCATGTAACATCTATCATCCCCAAAAACTACTACAGTAAGGAACCCAGTTTGGAAAAACTATCTGTTTCAATAATGACAGTTGTCATTGTGATCATTGGTAAAGATTTCATGGAGGAGGTAGTCCCTAGGACTGAGTCTTAGAAAAAGAAAAAGTCTTAGTCAATCAGGCAGTCAGGATAATGAGTATCTGGGCAAGGAGAGCAAGATATAAGTGAGGTTGTAACCACTGCTTTCTTATGACAGAAAGTAAGTGTGTTATTTATTCACACTCTTCTTTAAAACATTAACATTCATTTGTTAAGCAAATATGTTTGGATGGCTTAGAATAGATGAATAAATAAGATCTGGTATTTGCTATGAATGGGGCTCAAAATCCATTGAGATATATACAAAGAATGGAGTACTCCTATCAATTTATTTGTCTTTAATTTGTCTTTATAGACCACAACCAAACCAAAATAGTCCTTCTTTTTTGTTATTATTTTTATCTTTTTTTAACTCAACATTTTAGAGGTACAATTTACATTTAATAAAATGCAACAACTTTAATATTACACATTTAAATGTACATGCCATGTAACTACTGCCACAATAAAGATATGACTATTTCTATCTCTCCAAAAGTTTTCTTTATTTCTTTTCCCAGTTAATCTACTCTTACAATTACTCTATCTTCAGTCTTAGCAACCAATGATCTGCTTTCCTTCAGTGTAGTTTAGATTTGTGTTCTCTGAAGTATTGTATAAAATGAATAATTCAGTATGTAATTATCTTTGTATTCTTTTAAAGCTTAGTCTAATGATTTTGAAATTCATCTATGTTTTTGTGTATATTAGCAGCACATTCATTTTTATTACTGCAGAGTAGTTTATTACAAAGTAAATGCCTAGGAGTAGAATTATTGGGCCATACAGTAAGTATATATTTAATATTATAAAATATTGGCAAATTGTCTTTCAGAGTTATGCAACTTTATATTTCCACACATGAGAGTTCTAGGTGTTCTGCTGTCTTGTTAAAACTCAGAATTGTCAAGACATTATGTGGGATTTCTGAATCTATCTTAAATTAAGGTTATTTTTCTGTGTTTTATTTTTTGTAGTGTTTGTCTAGTATAGAATAATTCTGGCTTAGTAAAGTGAGTTCGGAAACATTCTTTCCTGTCTACTTTCTTCAAAAGTTTGTATAGAATTACTATAATTTCTTATTTAAACATTTAAGACGATTCACCAGTTAAGCCATCTTGGCCTAGAATTTTCTTCCGGGAAAATTTTTTATTTATTAATATAATTTTCAACATTGCCATAAGCTATTTAAGCTTTCTATCACTTCTTGAGTCAGTTTTGATATATTGCAATTTGCCATTCAAGATGTTCGCCTATTTCATATAAACTGCCAGATACATTTGCAAAAATTAATCATAATATGCCCTTATTAATTTGTGCCATATCTTTTATTCTTGCTTAATTTAGAGGTTTGTCAACTTCTTTGATTTTTAAAAACCAACTTTTCTGGGGCACCTGGGTGGCTCAGTGGGTTAAAACCTCTGCCTTCGGCTCAGGTCATGAACCCAGGGTCCTGGGATCGAGCCCCGCATCGGGTTCTCTGCTCAGCAGGGAGCCTGCTTCCCCCTCTCTCTCTCTGCCTGCCTCTCTGACTACTTGCGATCTCTCTCTCTCTCTCTCTGTCAAATAAATAAATAAAATCTTTAAAAAAAAAAAGCTTCTATAAATAAATAAATAAATAAAGACCAACTTTTCCTTTTATTGTTTTTCTCTATTGTTTATTGTTTATTTCACTGGTTTCACTCTTTTATTTTTTCCTCTAATTATTTTAGTTTAACTTGCTCTTCCTTTTTTAGTTTCCAAACTTTTAGACCTACTTCTTTCCCATATGAGTATTTAAAGCTATACATTCCTCTAAGCACTGCTTTAGTTTTCCCCTACACGTGTTGATAATGTTTATGTTCACTTAAAAATATTTTCTAATTCCTTTGAGTCATGGATAATAAAATTGCATTATTAAATTTCTATACATTTGATTAAATTCCATATGTTATTTTGTATTCTAATTTAAGTCCATTTTGATTTGAAAATACTCTTTGTATATCTGCAACCATTTTATATTTATCGAGACTTGGTTTTGGCTCAGAATATTTTATCTTGTTAAATGTTCTCTGTATACTCGAAAAATGTATATTCGGCAATGATTAACTGAAATTGTTGTAAATGTCAGTTTAAGTTAGATACTTGTTAAGTCATGCCTACAGGCCTATTACTATTCTTTCACCTATGACTATTATAGGTAAAGGAATATTAAAATCTCCAACTATATGTATGGGTGTATCTACTCCTTTCAGTTATATCAATTTATGCTTCATGTATTTTGAAGCTCTGTTGTTAGGTACATACACATTTAAAATGGTTTTGTGTTTTCTTGAAGAATTGATTACCTTATTAGAATGAAAGATCTCTTTTCAAACTAATCTACTTTGTCTGAAATCACTTTGTGCAAAATTAATACAGCCGCTAAAGTTTTTTGGTTAATATTATCATAGTTTATATTTCTACCCTTTTATTGTTTTTTAAAGATTTTATTTATTTATTTGAGAGACACAGTGACAGAGGGAACACAAGCAGGGCAGTGGGAGAGGGAGAAGCAGGCTTCCCGCTTAGCAGGGAGCCCAATGCAGGGCTCAAACCCAGGACCCTGGGATCATGACCTGAGCCAAAGGCAGATGCTTAACAACTGAGCCACCCAGGTGCCCCTACTTTTACCCTTTTAAAATATATATCTTATTCTTTATAGTTAAAGTATGTTTATTGTAGATAGCACATAGTTGTGTCTTGCTTTTTCCCAAGTCTGAAAATCCCTATCTTTTTTGTTGTTGTTGTTAAAGATTTTATTTATTTATTTATTTTAGAAAGAGGGAGAGCAAGGGAGGAGCAGAGGGAAAGGGAGAGAGAGAATCTCAAGCAGACTCTATGCTGAACGTGGAACCCAATGTAAGGCTTAATCTCATGATTCTGAGATCATGACCTAAGCCAAAATTAAGAGTTGGATATTTAACCAACTGAGCCACCCCGGTGCCCAATCCTTATTTTGTCATATAAATATTTAGAGAATTTATATTTACTGTAACTTTCAATATGGATTTTAATCTATGAGAATGCTACTTGTTTTCTATTTGTCTCACTTATCCTTTATTCCCTTTTCCTCTTTTCTAACGTCTTGGTTAATTAAGGATTTTTATATCTCATTTTATCTCTGATACTGCTTTATTAGTTATACCGCCTTAAAAATAATTGTTCTAGGATTTATAATATTTATTATTAACTTATCACAGTCTACCTTGAAAATGTTATTTACTGCTTGATGTATAATGTTGGAACTTTACAATAATATACTTGCATTTCCTGATGTTTCATTGCTTAGTAGAATTGTCATATGTAAAAAATACAGATACATTGCTACTATGTTGTTTGCTTTAACCTATACAGATATATATTAGATATATTTTTAAATGACAAAAACTATTATTTTTGTCCACACATGTACAATGCCTTGCTTCCTTTATTCAATTGTGTAGGTTCACATTTCCATTTGCTGTCATTTATCTTCTACTTGAATGACTTCTTTCAACATTTCTTGAGTTTTGATCTGTAGTGATGAATACTTTCAGCTTACTCCTTTTTTTCTGAAAATATCTTTATGCTTTCTGCATTTATGTCATATCCGCTTTGGCTATGTACTTCTATTTTTTTTCTTTTGGTTTGTTTTTATTTTCTCTCAGCATTTTTTTTTTTTAAGATTTTATTTATTTATTTGACAGAGAGAGAGATCACAAGTAGGCAGAGAGGCAGGCAGAAAGAGAGGGGGAAGCAGGCTCCCTGATGAGCAGAGATTCTCAGATCCTGAGATCCCAGAACCCTGAGATCATGACCTGAGCTGAAGGCAGAGGCTTTAACCCACTGAGCCACCCAGACGCCCTATTTTCTCTCAGCATTTAAAAAATGTTCTGCTGTCTTCTGTCTTGCATGGTTTCCAGCAAGGTATATGGAGTTATTTTTTATCTTTTATTCTTTATGTAATATAGTTAGAGTCCTTTGGACTCTGTTAAAATTGCCTCTTTATCATTGACTTTCATCAATTTGATCATGAAGTGTTATGGTTCAGTTTTCTTTGTGTTTATCCTGCTTGGGTTCATTTGGTCCTTTTTGCTTTTGAGATAATTTTAGATTCACATAAAATTTTAAAAGATCATATGGAGAGATATCATATACCTGTATCTAGTTTCCTACAATGGCGACATTTTGGAAAATTATAATACAATATCACAACCAAGATATAGGTATTGATATAGTCAAGACACAGAACATTTTCATCACTGCAAGGATCCCTCTATTATTAGCCACATTTTCCTTCCATGCCTATCCCCTCCTTAACCACAGGCAACTACTATTATGTTCTCCATTTTATCATGTTGACATTTCAAGAATATTATATAAAAAAAATCAAAGAGTATATAACCATTATGGATTGGCTTTCTTCACTCAACATAGTTCTCTGGAGATTCATCCAAGTTCTTGCATGTAACAATAGTTCATAGTATTCCAAGATATGGATATACCAGTTTCCTTAAACATTTCCATCTGGATTGATTCCAGTTTTTAGAGGTTATTAATAAAGGTTATGTTTTCTAAAAGTGTTTTAAAGATAGTTTTATGTTTTACATTTAAGTCTGTAATCCAATTTTAGTTAATTTTTGTGTAAGATATGGGATTTAAAGTTTTTATTTATTTATTTATTTATTTATTTATTTATTTAATAGAGAGAGAGAGAGAGCACATAAGCAGGGGGAAAGGCAGAGGGAGGAGAGAGAGAGAATCTCAAGCAGACTCCCCCAGTGAGTGCTGAGCCTGACTCATGGCTGGATCTTATGACCCTGAGATCACGACCTGACCCAAAATTGAGAGTTGGGAGCTTAACCAACTAAGCCACCCAAGCACCCCAAGATATGAGATTTAGGTCAAGATCCATTTGGTTGCCTATGAATTTGTTGAAAGACTATCCTTGTTCATTGAATTGCTTTTTCATCTTTCTCAAAAATCAAGTGGGCATATCTGTGTGGGTCTTTTTCTGGGTTCTTCATTCTGTTCCACCAATTTATGCATGTATCTTTCAACCACTACCAAAAAGCCTCAATTTCTCTTGACATCAAGTACAGGTATTGATTTCATCTCATTCTTCTTTTTTGCAATTGTTTTAGCTATTGTACTTCCTTTGCTTTCCATATACTTTTGGAAAAACTTGTCTATATGTTCAAAATATTTTGATTGGATTTTGGTAAGAATTGCATTAATCTTGTATATCGATTTTGGAAAAATGGGCATTGTTATTTTATCAGTCTTCCAATCCATAAAGATGCTATATCTCACCATGTATTTTTTATTTCTTTCATCAGCGTTTTGTATGTTTCAGCATACAAGTCCTATAGATGTTTTGTTAGATTGAAACATAATATTTCTTTTTGTTAGTGATTGTAGATATTATTGTCTTTTTATTTTCACTGCCCATGTGTTCATTTATAGTATATACAAAAGCAATTTATTTTTGTATGTTTATCTTATGTCCTGCAAACTTGCTGAACTCAACTTTTTAGTTCTAAGAGTTTGTATATTCCTTAGAATTTTTAGACTGTCATGCCATATGCAAATAGGAAGAGTTTTAATTTTTCCTTCCTGATCTATTGTCATTTTATGTCCTTTCTTTGCCTGATTTCATTGGTTAGAATTGTTGCATAGAGTTATGAGAGCAAGCATCCTAGTCTTGCTTTCAACCTTAAGGGGAAAGAATTTGGTTTTTTGCCATTAAGTATAATGTTAGTTGCAGATTTCTTATATATGCTCTTTATCAAGTTGAGATTCCCGTTAATCCCATTTTTTTAGTCATGAATGTGTGTTGAATTATGTCAAATTTTTTTTTCCAGATTGATTGATATGATCATGTGAATTTTCTTTATTCTATAAATATGGAGAATTACATAGATTGATATGTTTTTTGTAATGTTGAATCAGCCTTGCATGCCAATAAACCCTACTTGATCATGTTGCATAATTGTTTTATATACATTGCCAGATTCTGTTTGCTACTATTTTATAAAGGATTTTTACATCTTTATTGATGAGTGATATTGGTCTATAGTATTCTTTCTCTTCCTTCTTTCTTTCTTTCCTTCCTTCCTTCCTTCCTTCTTTCTTTTCTTTCTTTCTTTCCTTCTTTCTTTCTCTTTCTTTCTTTCTTTCTTTCTTTCTTTCTTTCTTTCTTTCTTTCTTTCTTTCTTTCTTTCTTTCTCTTTCTTTCTTTTGGTAATGTTTTTGCCTGGCTTTGGTATCAGGATAATATTATCTTCATAAAATGAATTTGAAAGTATCCATTTTTTCCACTTTCTATTTTATAATCAGTGTTAATTCTTCCTCAAACATTTCATAGAATTACTCAGTAAAAGCATCTGAGCATAGAGATTTCTTTTTGGGGAGAGTTTAAATTATAAATTTTTTTTTCATAGTTATAGGGCTCTACAGGTTTTCTATTTCATATGAATGACTTGTGGTTGTTGTGTTTCTTTTGAAAAATTAGTCTATTTTGTAGTATGTTTTGCAGAGTTATTTGTAGTTTTCCTTACTATATTTTTTATGTCATCAGGGTGTATAGTAATATCCTGTTTCATTTCTAATATTGATAATTTTGTCTTTTTTCTTATTTTCTTTGTCAGTCTTTTTGTTGTCAATTTTATTAATCTATCCTATGAACCAGCTCTTTGTTTCAATAATATTTTCTATTTTTTTCTGTTTTCAATTTCATTGCTTTCTGTTCTTATCCTTATTATTTTCTTCATTCTACTTACTTTGGGTTTATTTTGCTCTTCTTATTCTAAATTCTTGGGGTGGGAGCTTTTAACTTTTTCTGATATATTTTGTACTATGAATCTGTCTCTTAGCACTGTTATAGCTTTGTACCCCAATTTTTTAAAAGATTTTATTTATGGGGCGCCTGGGTGGCTCAGTGGGTTAAAGCCTCTGTCTTCGGCTCAGGTCATGATCTCAGGGTCCTGGGATCGAACCCTGCATCAGGCTCTCTGCTCAGTGGGGAGCCTGCTTCCTCCTCTCTCTCTGCCTGCCTCTCTGCCTACTTGTGATCTCTCTCTGTCAAATAAATAAATAAAATCTTTAAAAAAAAAACTATTTTATTTATTTATTTGAGAGAGAGAGTGCATTTAAGAGAGAGCACGAACTGGGTTGGGGAGGAGGGCAGAGGGAGAGAGAAGCAGACTCCTCACTGAACAGGGAACCTGATGCCAAGCTTGATCCCAGAATGCTGAGATCATGACCAGAGCCAAAGGCAGATGCTTAACCAATCGAGCCATCCAGGTGCCCCTGTTCCCAAATCTTTATGCTGAATTTTCTTTTATTCAGTTTGACACTTTTTTATTTTTCCTTGGGACTTTCTCTATGACCTATAGATTACATTGAAGAAATTACTTGTTTAGTTTCCATGTATTTAGAGATTTTCCTATAATCTCTGTTATTGATTTGTCAGTTGATTGCTTTGTGGTCAGAGAATACCTTATATTTAGTTTCAACCTAGAAAATTTTTGAGGTTTGTTTTATAGCTCAAGATGTAATCGATGCTGGTATATGTTTTTTGGGCACTCGATAAGAATGAGTATTCTGCTGTTGTTGAGTGGAGCATTATATAAGTGTCAAGTAGATCTTGTGGGTTGTCGGTGTTCTTGACTTCTATGTCTTTGATGGTTTTCTGTCTAGTTGTTCCATTATTAATTGGTGAAAGGGTGGTGACATTTCCAACTACAACTGTGCGTTTGTCTGTTCCTCCTTCATTTCTATCAGATTTTGCTTCGAATATTTTATAATTCTGTTGTTTGATGCATATATATCTAGTATTATGTCTTCTTGGTGTATTGACCCTTTTATTATACCTTTTATTATTACATATTGTCCCTTTCTGTTTCTGGAAATTTTCTTTGCACTGAGGTAGACTTTATCTGACATTAATATGGCCACTCCTTTCTTTTGATCAGTTTTTGCATGCTATATATGTTTTCCATTATTTTACTTTATATCTGTCTATATCATTATATTTGAAGTGAGTTTCATGTAGCAATTATATAGTTGGTTCATTTTTTTAACCCATTATTCAAATCTGGGCCTTTTAATTGGTATAGGAGACCATTTACATTTATGTAATTATCATTATAGCTTATCTGCTATTTCTTTTTTATATTTACTGTTTTTGGGGTTTTTAAAAAATTTTTCTATATTGTTTTCCTGTGGTTACTTTAACATTTTTTAGAATTCCAGTTTGTTTTATTCATAGCAGTTTTGAGGGAATCTCTTTACATAGCTTTTTACAGGTTTACTGGTTCCTCTAGGTATTACATTCTGTAAAACTAACTTACCTACTGGCAGCATCATTTTACCAGTTCAAGTGAAGTGTAGAACTCTTAAAAATCCTTTCTGTTTACTTTTCTCCCCTTATATATAATTGTTTAAATATTTTTTCTTTGTTCATTTAGAACCACATTAGACAATATTATAATTTTTGCTTCAGCCATTTAGTGTTATTTAAAAGACTCAAGAGGGGAAGGTGTATTGGATTTTTTTCTTACTTTTGCTCTTTCTTTCTCCCTGATATTTTACAATTTTCTTTAATCATTTCTTTTTAGAAAACTTCATTTAGATGTTAATTTAGAGTAATAAATTCTCTTAGTTTTTCTTTATCTGAGAATGTTTCAGTTTCCCCTTCATATCTAAAGAGTAATTTTGCTGCATATAAGATTCGGGGTTGTTTTCTTTCATTAGCTGAAAAATGTTTTCACTTTCTCCCAGCCTCCCTGATCTCTGATGAAATATCTATTATTTTACATTTTTCTTTACAAATAAAGTGTTAATTTCTCTCTCATTGCTTTAAAGATTTTTCTTTTATCTTTACTTTTCAGAAGTTTGATAGAATGTGTCTTGGTATGGACTTCTTTGAGTTTAATTTGCTTGGGCTCTACTCAGCTCCTTTGATCTATAGATTTATATCTTTTGCCAAATTGGGGAAATTTTCAGCTCTATTTCTTTGAACACATTTTCAGCCCCACCTTATTTCTTCTAGCCTCTAAGATACTGACATTGCCACGATATTTTACATTTGTTATATTTCTGTAGGTCTGCAAGGCTCCATTCTTTTAGTTTCTTTCTTTTCTCTCTTTTTTTAAATTTTGTTTTGTTTTATTTTTTTCTAGTCTATCGTTTCTGTTGTTCAGTTGGGTAATTTCTATTGCTCTATCTTCCAATTCACTGATTCTTTTCTCTGTCCTCTCCATTCTAATTTTTAGCCTATCTATTGAGATTTTCTTTCTTTTCTTAAAAAAATATTTTATTCGTTTATTCGAGAGAGAGAGCACAAGTTGGGTGGAGGAGCAGAAGGAGATGGAGAAGCAGACTCCCTGCTGAGCAGGGAGCCTGACACAGGGTTTGATCCCAGGACCCCAAGATCATGACCTGAGCTGAAGGCAGATGCTTAACCATCTGAGCCACCAGGTGCCCCTCTCTTGAGATTTTCAGTTGTTGTGTTCTTCAGTTCTCAAATTTCTATTAGGTTATCCTTCATATTTTCTATTTCTTTGCTGAGACTCTGTTATTTCATTTGTTTCAAGCATGTTTGTAATTGCTCATTAAAGCAATTTTAGATGGCTTGTTTAAAATCTCAGATAATTCTAACATCCCTAAAATCTTGGTGTTAGCATTTATTGATTCTTTTTTCTATCTTTTTGAGATCTTCCTAGTTTTTGGTATAATGAGTAAATTTTGCATATTATGTTATTAGACTCTGGATCTTATGTAAACCTTATATTTAGATGCTTTCCTTTGACACTACTCTGGAAGGGGAAAGGAGTGGGGGAAAACCAACTTTTACTGCTCAGTGTGAGTAGAAGTCCAAGTTTACCACCACCTGACTTCTAATGACTCACGAGTAGGAAGTGTATGCCTCCTTACTTCTGTGCAAAATGAGAATTCTACCTCTCCACTGGTACCACTTGGCCAGGAGGTGTAGGTGTGCCTTTTTACTCTTTCCACGTGGCTTTCATAGACATCATGGTAGGGTGGCCTCATTATCATTGATTGTGGTGTAAGTCTTGACTCTCTGATAAGCCTCCCCTGACATCACCCCAGTGGGAAGAGGAAAAAAATACCTCATTACAGCCTGTTGAGGGAGAAAGTCTAGGCTCTCCCTTCAGTCATTGGTGTCATAGGTGGGGGTTGGGGTCACATTTTTTTCTGTGGTGTCTGGCTATAGCATGGCAGTCATTTTCTGAAATTTTCTGTCTTGTTAAGCTGTTTTTTTCCTGATCCTTTGACTAGAGAATCTCCTTCTAAAATTTGAATTATTTGTTATCCTCTGCTTAATATTGCTCTAGTGGTCACCAGACTTCCTTTATTTAAATTGCTTAGTCCTTTTTTTTTTCCTCTCTGTTCTTCATTTTGGATAATTTATACTGCTAAGTTTTTAGTTCAATAATTTTCTAATTATGTAATCTGCTGATAATACAACTTAGTGAATTTTCCATTTCAGATTTTATATCCTTCTACTCTAGAAGTTCCCTTTGGTAGCTTTTTTACGTCTTCTATTTTTCTCCTCACTAAATGCATATTTTTCTTTAAATCATGAGGCATATTAAATTTATTTATAGTGCTATTTTAATGTCCTTATCTGCTGATTTCATCATCTCTATTATTTCTGTTTTTATTAAATGAATTTTCTCCTGAATATGGGTCACATTTGATTACACTTTCACATGTTTATTAACCTTTTATGGGATTTTGGACATTATTCATTTTACATTGTTGAATGCTAGCTTTTGTTCTCCTTTAAAAAGTATTGTGCTTTCTTTCTGGATGCCAAGCTAAGTTACTCACAGATCTGTCAAATGCTGTTTTGAATATTTGTTAGGGTAAATCTAGAATAAACTTTACTTTGGGGCTAAATTAGTCCTACTAGTGAGTCATGGTCCTTCGGGGATTTTTACTGAAAGACCCATATGTTAAACAATATTTCCCCAAAAAAAAAAAGACAAACAAACAAACAAACAATATTTCCCCACTCTGGCTGCTAAGAACTGATTCCTGGCCCTCTGTATGTTTTTGGAATTGTTTGGCTTACAGCTTCCTTAATTCTTCTTTGTTCTTGCCTCGCCTCATGGAGATTTACCCTATCTATTTATGCAATAATATTTAGTCAAAGATTCAAGAGGATCAGTATACAGATTTCTGGAGTGTTTTGTGTTGTTGTTGTTGTTTTTCTCTCTCTGTATAACACTCTCTTCCCCACCTCTGTCTGACCCTTCTGGCACTCCACAAATTCTAATTTCCTTGATAATCATGAGCTCTGATTTGTCTCTTTAATTTAGCAGGATCACTGAGCTCTCTTTCGGTTTCTATTTCTGTGCTGTAACCCAGAAATGGTCTCCAGCAAAACTCAAAACAGTAATTTAGCTTACTTTGTTTCTCTTCACTCAGGGTTCCCATTCTTCTGCTGTTTGTTGTCCATTATCTACAGTTGTTTCATGTTTTTTTACTCTAGTTTTTTAGTTGTTTATGGTAGAAGGTAAACCCAATCATGGTTACTCTTTCATGGTCATGAGTCAAATTTGAACAGGTCCCATTTAAGTGCTACTATAAAAGGGGTACTCTACACAAAAAACTATCATAAATTTGACTGAAAATATTACCTGTGTCCCACATGCTACTTTTAAATGTCCTTCTATGTCCTGCAGCTGAGAATAAAAGTTGTAAGTTTTACTAAATTCTACATTATAGAAGTTTTACTTTATAGTTCTTCCAGGCTTAATTCAAATGGTTTAAGACTACAGTTACAATTAGACCCAAAACAAAAGGGACTTCTGACAGTAGTAAGGCTTTTTGTAGGGAGGTTATATCTAGCCACTTTCTGGAGGAGTAAACCTTCTTATTTGGAGACCTGGGCATCAAGAAGGCACTAGGGCAATAGATGATTAAAGTACATTTAGAAAAGAGGTTCCCAGAGACAGTGGCTAATGAGAAGAACATGTCAATGATCATTGCAATGTACTCTGTAGAGTAGATCTGGTGGAAAAGACCCCTCATTTTTCAGATTTCAGAGAAGTTACCTATTCCATTGCCCTGAGAGTTGGGAGTGGGGGATAGAGACTAAATAAATTAAATTTCTGGTGTAAACATAGCTATGTATATTTCTTAACTTGTGACAAAACATACAGATGCAATAAAGAAAACAAAACCAAAAATGTCCATCAAATTTTATTTTGCGCAAGTTAGGGGACACACTGAATCTGCAGACTCAAATGTAAGAGTTTCTTAGAAAGCTCATACTGGGAAGAAGTAATATAAGGAGAAAAGGAACATGGAAGGGTAAAAAAAGAAGGAAGGTAAAGATTAGCATAGAAATTAATGAAGTAGAGGATAGAGAAGCAAAAAAGAAAATTAATAAAACCAAAAGTTGTTTTTAAAAAAAGGTCAACACAGTTGACAAACTTTTGGCTAGATTGGGAAAGGAAAAAAGAGAGATGATTCAAACAACTAAGATCAAAAATGAAAGAGTGAACATCACTACTGACCCTAGGAAAATTTTTTTCAAAAAAGAGAAAGGAGAAGGTAATACTAGAAACAATTGTATCACAACAAATTAGGTAATTTAGATGAAATGAACAAATTCCTAGAATGACAATTACTGCTGGAATTACATTCTGAAAAAACTAAAAAATCTAGTTAGATATATAATACATAAAGAGATAAAATTAATAATTTTGAAAATTCCCAAAAAGAAAAGGTAAGGCCCAGATAGTTTCAATGGTGAATTATACCAAATATTTAAGAAGAATTATTCCAATTTTTTACAAACTCTTTAAAAATATAAAAGAGAAGAGAACACTTCCCAATTCATTCCATGAAATCAGAATCAACTTGATACCAATACCAGACAAACATATCATAGGAAAGAAAACCATAGACAAACATATTTTATGAATGTAGATGTAAAAATCCTAAACAAAATATCAGGAAACCAAATCCAACAACATATAGAAGGATTATATACTATGATCAAGTGAAATTTATCTCATGAAAACAAGGTTAGTTCAATACCTGAAAATTAATTAATACTATATACCATATCAGTAGAATAAAGTACAAAAACCACATGATCATCTCAATAGATGCAGGAAGAAAAACAACAACACTTGACAAAATCCAGCATCTTTAAATGATAAAAGAACTCAACAAACTAGGAATAGGAGACTACTTCCTTAAGCTGATAAAGGGAACCTGTGAAAAACCCACAGCTAACATTACACTTAATAGTGAATACTGAAGACTTTCCCCCTCAGATCAGGAAGAAGATCAGGATGTCTGTTCATGCCACTTCTATTCAACATTATACTGTAGGTTCTACAGTAAGTTCATCACAGCCTGGAAGATCTGAACTGTATTCCACCTCCATGACAGCTGTGACTAAAGTTCTCCCATGTTGGTTCAGCCTGCCTGCTCCTCGCACTGTGGTTGCTTATCCAAAAGCAAAGGTGACCCAGAGGAGGTTTTTGCCTTTTAGGATGCGCAAAGGAGTAGAAAAGGTTGAGAGAGAAGGAGAAAATAAAAAAGGGTATGATATATAGAGTTCATGCTGACTCTGTTGAACCTTGATTACCACAGGGCAGAAGGCATGCTTTTGAGAAGAGTGAATTAAACTAATTCTTCTTTGGCTCTGATCCATGTTTATATTTGTTTAGATTTTGGAGTTCAGATCACAAAATGGGAAACTTTTTGTGGAATTAGTTCCATCTGAAAGTGGGAAAAGACTTTCCAGAGTCCTTAACATCTTTATATGAGAAACCCCATGGTCCCAGTTCCCTGTTTACTTTCTCCACCCTTCCACTTTGTATATCTTTCTGTTAATGAATTATAAACTATCACTGCTTAATTGCTTTCAGAGATGGACCCCTGCACAGGTGGGAATGGATGTGCCCACATCTGTTAGAGTGAGAATGGTGTGGCCAGGTGTGTCTGTCACCCAGGATACCAGCTGTCTGAAGACAAAAAGGCCTGTGGAGGTAGGAGGTTGAAGCTGATGGCTTAATCGTGTAATTGTTTGATATTTTGTGGGAATTCAGTTTTGAATAGTCAGAACAGCTAGGAGAAAGGTGTTTTCATTTATGCTTTAAAAAGAACATTTATATTCTTATTTGATCGTTCTGAAAGGTATTTTTGTGAAACTATAAAAACTCAGTGAAATTTTTAGTTACAAAAAATGGTCTGGTGTAATGTCAGAATTAATGCCTTTTGTTTTCTGTTTCTCATTATGAAGTGAATTCCAGAATTAATATTCAAAATCTTCCATAACTACACAGGGAGTTTTTTATTATAGGCTACAAAAGGTGGGGGATAATCTTTGAAATGCAACTATGTGCAAATGAGTGTTCTCAGAAGTTAGAAATAATTAAAACCAAAAAGAAAGAAACTATAAATACAAGGTTACATATTTCTATTTCCTAGAAATAGCAAAACAGACATACTTCAATTCAAAAATGAAAGTGACAAATTACTCCATAACCAGAGCTAATAACTGAAATCATTCTTGTGGGGCAGTCTTGGTTTTATTAACTTCAGAGAAATCACAGAATCCTTCATTTTTATCATGACATTTTCATGAAATGAGAAACAGTTTATTTGGATTAATTATGAAAATACCAAAATGTTTCCTGACTTACGGGATGGATAAACACTTTGAGAAACGGAAAAAGAATTAGATATAAAAATTACTGTTTAGTTGTTTTTTTTCTTCTTTAAACCAAAACTAAGATAAGATTTTCTATTGATTGTGTTCATATACTTTTCTGACAGAGAACATTTCTGCTTTGGTCCTCTGTTTACACAACATTTGCCTAACTTTTCTGGCACAGAATAGGATCTTATAAAATATTTGTGGAAAATTGACATATCATATACATATAGATAGATACATGTGGAGATGACGTGCAGGATAGTACAGGAGGAAGTACTAGTCAGGAAAATGATGTTGAGACCTGTCGACATGAAGGGAAGGAGCAAAGATTACTTGAGCTACAGAAAGAAGTTACACTGAATGGAACTGGCTCTCAGTGTCAGGAGAAAGAGGGAGCATTCTTGTTTAAATGGCACTGCCCCATGGCATTCAGGTAGAGCATACACCATGGATTGCTACACATGAAGACCCCAAGTCTGCCTTGTCCACATGTCCTGTCTACCTTAAATCAGGGAGATACCATTTTTGGTTAAGAATGTGATATATATGACTGGGGCACCTGGGAGGCTCAACTGGTTCAGTGTCTAACTCTTGGTTTCAGCTCAGGTGATCTCAAGGGTCATGGGATGGAGCTCCACATGGGGCTCCATGCTCAGGGCGGAGTCTGCTTGAAGATTCTCTCCCTTTACCCCTCCTTCCATTTATGTGTGTAGATGTCCTTTTTCTCAAATAAATAAACAAATAAATCTTTAAAAGAAAACGAGAATGTGATGTATATTTCTAAAGACAAATTACAATGACGTCTACCTATATTATTAGGGGACAGATAAAGTATAATTTTTAGTTATTTCCTTTTCTTTCTCCCAATTAATAAATACTAGTAGGTTCTCATAGATAGAAGTGTTTGAGAGCATTAGACCAACACTTAAGTTGATGTCATTAGCAGTTAGTTTACTTGCAAATATGGCACCTATGTGATATTTTACTGTTCTGTTTGGTGTGTGGGGTTGAAAGGAAGGGAAAGCTTCAGATCATTTTTATAGTTTACAGATAAGTTTTAATTTGAGCTCTGAAGACATAGCTGCTGTATATCTCTTTTCTGCAGATATGAATAAGCATGCTGAAGGGCTGGCTCACTGCAGCCATTGCTGTGTGAACATAATGGGATCTTTCATTTGTGCCTTCCCCCCTGGCTTTGAGCTGGAAGCTGATGGAAAACAGTGTTCCAGTAAGTGGCAGCAAAAGAAGCCCACAAAACGTGTAGCATTTTACAAGCATTAAACAAGAGTAATAAAAAAGAACCATATTGAATAGCTTATCAAAGCGGAAGCTCCTGAAAATGTTTTCCACTGGGGCTGGGGTAAGAGTGGGATCTTAGAAGTCTAACACCCTCATTGTAGTCTGAGGAAACAAGGGCCCAGAGTCAATAGAAAATGTTTGACATAATAAACCACAGTGTAGATAACAAGGACTGTCTCAGGTCTTGTGACTTGGGGCTCTTTTGGACCCATGGCTCTCCTTTGCGAAGAGTCTGCCTACCTTCATCACCTCTGTTATGCAATATTTATTGAACACTAATAACTCCAATGTAAAACTCAAGGAGTTTTGAAGTACCATGGCTGACACATTGGATACTCTAATGCGTACATTTCTTGTCAGCCCTTCTCCCTTTCCTGTTTCTGTTCATTTCCATCATGCCTCTTCTCACTGCATTCTCAGGCTCCTTCTCACTGCATTCTCTTTCACTGGCTCATCCTTCTACCCCTTTCCTTCTTCTTTTTTCTCAAAACAAAATGATCCTTGTCATCTAACCTTAGTCTTTCCTCACCTAGACTCAGTTATACAATTTAATTTATCTCTTTTTAATCAATACATTAAAGTGTTATTATGCTGAATTATTAGCTGCTATTAATAACTATTATAGCTATTTTATTTTCATGTCTTCTCCATTGGTCCACTGCTTAACCTATAGATAATTAGTACACTCCATGTTTTACTAAGTTTAAAACTGTCTGATCCAAATTCCCTTCAAGTCTATGTTCTCAACTTCAGTATTTCCCAAATGCTTCTTCTTCCCTCTGTTTTCAAATGACAGAATACTTTTTTTCTTATTTCTTTGGCTGATTTCTCCACTTCTGCTTCTTATGTAATCATGGTATGTCAACAATACATTTTCTTTCATCTTTAGACCCTACCTTTCTCTTAGTGACTTCTTACCTTCTTTCTCTACTTCGTGTTTATACCTTAGGAGGTAAATTTTTTTGTGTTCAAACACAACCATGTTAATTAGTTTTAAATTTAAATTAAATTTATTTATTTAATTTAAATTTAAGTGTAAATTTAAATTCAGGACCATAAATTTCAAATGATTATGCAGCATGACTAGACCAATCTATACTATCAGAATAGGTCTATTTCCATCGTCATCAAAATGAATGCTAACACCTTCTCTTTCTCTTCCAAATTTTTATATCCCCCCCCCTTTGCCTTTATTCTTACCTTGCTTCTTACATCATCAAGGAAGTGGATGTGAACTACCAGTCAAGTTAACAATTGACTGAAAATATTCCCATAGAATCTCATGAAAAAGACTTCACCACTGTTAATATAAAGGAAGTGGTCCTAGGACTACCAAAGGCCATTTTCTCTATTCAACTTCAGATTCCATTCTCTCTTATTCTCTCAATATCTTTCCTATTGCAGTTATCTAATGGATCATTCTTATCAGCATGTCAACTTGGTCCAGTATCTCCTATCTTTAAAGTAGCCTCCTATGAACCCACTCGCTACTACAGCTTCGATCTGATCCCCTTCACATCAAAATTTTTCATCACTTAGCCAATGTTCCCTTCTCATCTTGCACTCTCTCATTGTCCCTGACTAATCAGATCTCCATCTCTACCCAACCATGATCACGCATAACTTCCACTTTGCCAGACAGCTTGTTAACATCTCTGGTTTTTATCCTACCTAACCTCTCAGCAACATTCAACACAGTGGACTAACCCCTGTTTTTCTTGCAACACTTTCCTTCTCATTCATGTTTTCACATTTTCCTGGTTTTCCTCTCTATCTCTGCCCCCTCTCTCAATGTCCAACTTATATTTCATTTCTCTAGTTCCTTTAACTACACGTGACTATATCAAACTATGTACTCAACATCTCCACTTGCTTGACTGATAGGCATTACAAACTTGGCAGGCCCCAAACAGAATTGCTAATTTCCAGTTTCAGTTCCAAAGATGCTCTTCCCAGTTCTCCACAGCTTAGGGAACTGTAAATACAGTGTCGAAGACAAAAACTCAATGACACAAAATTAGTAAGTGCCAGCACTGGGACTTGAACTGGGGTCTTTAGGCTCCAAATACACTGTCCTTTCAACTTTCTCATGTATTTGTCTATGTTGTATATCTACTTATCAATTTAATAAAGGAAGAAGAATAATGATAGTGATAGAATAAAAAATTGTGTGTTCTTCTCTAAGCTTTATCATGAAGAGACATTCTCAAGGTCACTAAATTCTTCATTCTCTTCCATTGCACAAAATGCTATGTTTCTTTAATGCTTGGGTTGTTAATGTAGCTTTGAGTTCTGATGGTATATTTCTATCGCTTAAAGACAGGCAGTTTTGCTATGCTGATATTTGTCTTTTAAAGAGCAAACTAAATAAGACAGGAGAGAAGAATTAACTACTAATTAGGATACAACTTCTAAGTGAATCTTTTCTCCCAGTGCCCTGAGGAGTCTTTTCAAGCAGAAATGTGGATGAGTTTTTCTTTCTTATTAATATTTTGACTTTTCAATGCAGCCAGGGGTTTAAGAGATGACTATACCTTACAAATGTCTGAAATAAAATTTTCTGCAATCTGACTGTGCATTTTCAGTTATCATGAAAGAGGGGGCCATTATTGCTAATGATTTATGAGGTACAGGCTTTCTGTAGAATTTACTTGGGAAAGCAATTTGCCCTAGAGTTGAATACATTTGGTAGAAGTGTATTTTTACATTTATTTCCCTTATGTGAATATTTGGCTAAGTTCTTTGTGTAGCTCTCACCAGACCTCAATATTTACTAACTGACATACAAAACTTTCTTGGTGAAAACTGGTGTTTTGAGTTTTTTCAAAACCTGTAGGTGGAGTAAGTGTTTTCAGAACGTGGTGATGTTTAAGCATGAATTATGTGTCCTTCCGATAAAAGTACATTCTAGGAAAAGATTGTCCTACCTTTTCCCTAGGAAAACAATATTTTGGATTTATATAATTTCTCCTCAGAGGCTCTCAAAACACTGCATAGTATAGACATTAAATCTTTGTAGAGTGCTATAAATGAATTGTTACCATTTTGTGATTAGAAATTGGAAGATTCCAGATCCAACATGGTTAAGGCTTCCCCCAAATTACAAAGCAATATAGAGTCGAACTTAGATTGTATACATAATTAATGTATATTTAATATGTTGAGTAGTAATGATTACTACTGTGAGAAACTACAAGGATCATTTTTTAAAGTTTTTTTAAAGTATATATATTTTTAAAGTAAGATGATTGAAGAATTATTTATACCTGTATCAAGAACACAAAAATCTCAACTTACATCTAGTGGGCAGTTATAGCTCTAAGTATGCACTTTTTAGTCCCATGCATTTTTAATAAGGTTACAACAGTATAATTTATATTTAAATCAAATTACCACCAGCAGTCTTAGAACTGCATTGTCTACAGAAAATAACAAGAATATGAGCCCAAATTTAAAATATGTCTCCCTAAAGAATATATATTAACATATTGTAAAAATATCAGTTCTCTTCATTATTTCAATCTTTCCTTTAGCTTTCTAATTTTCCTCCATGCTAAAGTAGCTGTTTCTAAGCCCAAAGGGGTTCTTATTTTCAATAATAAATTGATTAGCATAATCCTTCTTTTGTTTATTCAATCACTTAAAACCTATTTTAGAACATCTGTTATGAGTTGGGTAAGATGATGATGGCACAGAAGGAGAAGCACAATGACAGGGATGTGCCCTGTGTGCTCCGGGAGCACATAAGGCGGCTGCCTACCGTAGACTAGAGGCTGGGGATCAGGGAGGATCTGTGCTATCACTATACAGAAACTATGGCAGATATCTAGGCAGTTTGAATGGTAATATAGGCCTTCAAGGAGTGTCACAATCTCAAGTACTCTCACCCTGTTCTTTCCTGTCTCTCTTCTTCAGATGTTAAGAATGCAAGGAAATGAACCAATGTGGACATTCTCCTTAAGAAGAGGTATGTCCAAGCAACACAAATGAAGAAAAATAGTGGTCAAGGGTGAAAATAGAAGAGTACCCAAATTCCATATTTTTAAAAGATTTTATTTATTTATTTATTTCTTTATTTCTTTATTTCTTTATTTGAGAGAGAGAGCAGAGGGAGAGGGACAAGCAGACTCTGTACTGAGTGCAGAGCCCTATGCCAGTGCTTGATCTCATGACCCTGAGATCGTGACCTGAGCTGAAATCAAGAGTTAGATGCTCAACTGACTGAGCCACCCAGACAACCCCCAAATTCTGTATTTTAACATTGATTCAAAGCATTCTTTATTTCTCATTTCCTCGTAAGAGCATGATGGATTATAGTGCCTGTGTGCTGAGGACAATTGGTATCCATATGATGAGACCCAAATCCCCCCAAAGGCCTCCAATTAGTAGCATGTACTGGGATCAGCAAATTGTTTTTCAAAGTAATAGTATGTTTATATAGTAAGTGACGCTCATGTACATCAAAACTGATTAGCACATCACCATGATACTAGTTACATATGATCAGCTCACTCATTGCTTTTGTGTTCATGCTTTTGTTCTAAAGCTATTTTTAACAGTATTTTCATGTACTTATAGCCTCTAAAAAGGACAGATAATAACATGCCATTAGCTGGAGAACAGACGTGTCAATTGGCAAACAACCTATTTGCGTTCTGATCATTGATTCAATATGCATATTTTTTATATCCTGAAAATACTATGAATTCCCAGAGGTAACTATCTTTTAAGAAGAGTGTTAATAATCACTGGTGGACTCATTACTTTTCTGCATCACTTCATCAATTTAACATTATTTATATGTTTATTAGTATTTTGATATGGTATAGACATTTACAATGAATAATAGCTCTTAGACTTTTATATGTGTAGAGTGTTGATAAATTTCCAATGAAGTTTGTCATCCTCCTAACAGAATGCACCCATTATTGACAGATATTCAGGTTTCTCTGTTGTTATGCTAATAACTCTCTTTTGTTTGTTTTGGAAAGGGTTTGAATTGGAAATTGTCAATAGCTGTGAAAAGAACAATCGTGGTTGTTCCCATCATTGTGAACATGTACATGGGTGGGGGTGTGGGGGACATTGTTCCTGCAACCATAGATACAAGCTTGATTCAGATGAGAAAACATACATAGGTAATGTATGGTAAATGTCTTCTTCAGAATTTGCCCAGGATTAATTTAGCCCTTTCCTCTCTAATACATACTTACGGCTGTAATATGAAAACTACAAGAAGTAAATGGAATGGTATCTCTGACTACTGGACAAATGCAAAAGAAAGATTACTTGGCAGAAGACATCATTACGTTTAGATAGTTACTTTGAAGTTAAAGGAGATTTAAAACATGTTAATAAAACATATGGACTTAATATTTTTATGTCAAGAAAATATTGCAAGGCCTACCTAACCATTTAATGTAATTTGTAATTCAAACAATATATACACCCTACTCTATCTCAAGCAGAAACTAAACCATGTGCATTGATTTTTAACATGGTGGTGATTTGGGTGCATGTTCAACTTTGGTATGGCAAGTAGCTACATTCCAAAAGAAAACTTTAAAAGATATTATTCTTTGGAAATCCCAGTTCAAACCCATTCTTAATGGATAACTTTTCCAACGTATTATTACAACTTATATCATATGGGAAACTAAGAATAAACTCCACCCTAACATTGCTCCATATGAAATGTTTAATCTAGAGCTTCTGAGAAAAAAGAATATCTACTAAAAATGGGGATAGTGAACATGAGACTGTATTACCATGTACTTTGGTTCAGAGAGAACCTATAAGCCCTTAAAACAATTTGCTATTATTCAGGAATTCTGATACCATATTAGCTTGTTTTCTTTTATGATACTTTAATCACCATTCTTAAAAATTATGATTATTGAAAAATGTCTTTGACCATTTCATACTACTCAATATGATTAGAGACAAATTGAAGTATCATAAAAGAAGAGGTGAATTTCAGAGGTCCAAGTATTTGGGATCTTTTATTTTGGCGCTATAATGTGACAGAGTGAACTTAAAGTGATTATGAAGTATTCTGGCTTCATAAATTATTTAACCAAAACAACGTCATTACATGTATTTCTTGATCCAACATTGTTTTCTGCATTTTTCCCAGTCTACGGTAGTTAACTTAAGGAAACCAATTGCTTCCCTTGCCAATTTTTATGTAATGAAAAATAGGTTTATATTTTTCTATCTTGCTATTGTTTTTATCTCCGAGAAATATAAAAAGCTTCCTTCTTTCCTCCCACCTTCCCTCCCTTTCTTCCTTTTTACCTATCTTCCTATTTTGACTATTGAATAAGAGAAACTGGAATTTTGCTAAATCTCTGCAACTTAAAATCCGGTCTTCGCTTATTCTTTGAAAAGTACAATTCAGTAAAGCTTTTATTTACAGCTAAAAAGAAAAAAAAAAAGAACATCTGCCAGGGTCAAAATGTGGAGAAGTGCATATTTATGATATTTCAGCAGTCAACATGATGTTATATGGTTTATGGCTCAAGTTTATTTCATTTCCAACAATAAATAATACGCATTCCTTAAGTCCAAATATTCCTTAGAGTAAAGGCAATGATTTGTTCAGAGTGTACATATGCATACAAGGCCATGGATGCTTTGTAAAAACATTCATGCATAAAGGAAATTAAATAATTTTTAGCTTATTTCAAGATTAACTTTTTAAAATATATTTGAATATACAAATAAATGTGAAAATAAGTCATCCAATCTGCAAATGTTCAGTCTTACCCAAATGCAAATTTTATTAGGGCTAAAACCTAGAGATGTGTTAATATAATTTGATAGGCAACTTTGTAAAATGTGAGCATCTGATCAGCAATAAGCTCACTACATTTAACAATTGGCAATTATTAGAAAGTATTTGTTTAAGATTTATTTATTTATTTTAGAGAGAGCACATGAGCAGGGGGGGGCAGAGGGAGAGGGAGAGAATCTCAAGCAGACTCCCCCATCCCCACCCCCTTGGAGCCCCCAATGCGGTGCCTGATCCCATAACCCTGAGAACATGACCTGAGTTGAAATCAAGAGTTGGCCACTTAACTGACTGAGCCACCCAGGCACCCCTAGAAAATATTTTTTTTATGTCTAACCTTGGAGCTTTATTCAGTGGTTATATATGAAGAACAAATACAGAAGCTCACGTTCTTTTATGGTTTACTTTTGATGCTTTTCTGAAATTAGAGCTAAAATGTCAAATTGTTTTGCTTGGTTACAATCGATGTTCTGTTTTTATTTTTATTTATCTCAATTTTTATGTGCAGCTGAATTTCTCTGACATTGCAATATCTGGCATATTGACCTATGTAGGAAATAATAGAGATGAGGAAAATCAAAAGGGAAAAATAAGCAAGCAAAATCTCACCAAATAAGATCAGAAAAAAAAAAATCAAGAAATTTGGGAAACAGCTGATGCAAAAGTTGAAAAGAAAAGGCATTTTAAGAAAGGCTTATGAAGAGAGAGTATGGGGTTTCAGGTGAGTTCCAGACTGAGGGTGTTATAGACTAGACACACTAGAAATAATAACCCCAGAGGAATGATAATGGAAGAAGAATCTGAAATGGATCATAAAATGACAGACTAAAGAACTAATTTTCCGGTTATGTGATGCGGTTGTGCTCCTTGCTAGTTGAGAACAGGAAATCCTGAGACTGGGATGTCTAAAGGCTCTGGTGGTACCGGAGAAGACTTAAAAAAAAAATCTTGAAATTAAAAAAAAAAAGCAAAAATCTAAAGGACAATGTTTTAGATGAAATGAAACTGAGTTTTTAAAAAAAGTTTTGGTCCCCTATATTCATGCTCCTTAATCCAGAGGACAAAGGAAGTTTTAATATTTTAAAAAAGGCAAAAAATATCATCTAAAATTTTGTGAGCAGCACTACTTATGACATTTGGCAGGAGGAAGAGTGTTTTGTGTCCAAATGACCCTCATTTAGATATTTTGTGGTGACCCTTCACCTTGGCTGACTGATTGCATTTTTTTTTCTTTTTTCTTATCTGCATTTCTTACACTGGTACCCTTTCCAAGGTTAATTGAGACACTGAACTTTTATATCTGTGGCTGCTCACGTAGTTACAGAACAATGAAATTTAGTAAAGTCAGGGCTGCAGGCCACCCAATTTAACAGCTCAACAAACAGAGGAAGTCAAACTGAACCAAGGATAGCCAAAAATCCTGACCATACAACCCCAAGTGTCCACCTAAAGAAAAAAGGGGCAAAGAGTCTGTCGCTACTCCTCAGCCAATTATGTTAGAAATGATCACCACAAAACTCAGGCCAAATAAATTATTTTGTAGCTGTAAGGTTTCAATTTGACGTCTTCTGGTGCATGTTTATTTCCTCCAGGCAATTATGTCTTAGGAAACAACATTTAGGATTGTAGAATTCTGGAATAGTGGTGTCAAAGGAGACTTAAAGACCATCACTTAGAAAATTGTTTATCTGACAGGACATGCTGGGGTAATGGTGTCACTGGTGGTGATAAAAACCCCTAGACCCCACTCATCCATCTAGTCAAAGCATCATCAAAGAGTTCAAGCAAATGCTCTGAAATATTCTGTCGTTTAAAACAATATTTACTGATTTTTTGCCCTCTGTCTGAATTGCAGTTACCACTTCTCTTGCCAGTCTCATGGATTCCTTTTGCTTGGGAATGCTCTTTCTTTTGAAGTTCTAGAAGAGCTAACACATTATGGAGGCTAAGACTACCTCCTCTTTGCAGCTATGAAATGCTCACTAAATGGAATTTTTTGGCTCTTCCCAAGTTGTTTTTTTGTTGTTGTTGTTCTTCAGGTTCTCTTTTGATTCAGTCAGATTGCTGTTTAAACTGGGAAAATAGCAGATACCTCTTTTCCTGTGCTTATAAATGCATTTGGAGATTATTTACATATTTTAAAAATAAACAACAAGCATAGGAGAAGCATGCAAGAAACATAAATCCAAATGTGGGCCTCAATCTTTTTGTGTTATAGTTTTTTGATGTTTGCAATGCGTAGCCTGAGAAACGGAAAATGATTAGTAGAACAGTTATAACTTGGAAGTGAGGCTATGGGCACTTCTCTTGGTTGGTTCAACTCCTATCTCTTAAATAACAGAAATGTCCTTTTCCTCTTCAGACCTTGATGAATGTGAGAGTGGAGAAGCTGCTGTGCACAACTCTGCATCAACGATTTAGGAAGCTATAAATGTCGATGTCAGGAATGCTTTATCAGTTCTGATGGTGGTGGATGTGATGGCAAATTCCTGAGATCTAACATGAAATCACTATGTGATGGGGCAATCCATGCAGGAAGAACATCTGAGATCAAGGGTTAGGGGAGGAAAGGGAAGATTCTGACAGTAAAGGGACTTGGATTTGTATGTTGTTCCACCATTTACTATATATTTTTTTTTAGATTTTATTTATTTGACAGAGAGAGACACAGCGAGAGAGGGAACACAAGCAGGGAGAAGGAGAGAGGGAGAAGCAGGCTTCCCGCCGAGCAGGGAGCCTGATTTACTATTAACTATTTACCATTTACTATTGTATGAACTTGGGTGACCCTAACTGGTCTGATCATCAGGTTCTCATCAGTAAAGTGAAGACAATAATAGGAGTAGTGGGTAAATAAGTAAGCTAATAAATGTAAAGTGCCTAGTACAGTGATTGACATCAAGAAATCACTCCACTAAAAGTAGTTATAATTCTTATAATATTCATTGGCCCATAATCCCTTTTACCTAATTTAATATATATAGGCAAGTGAGAGATTTGGGCAAGCCATAGCACACTGCCATAGGAATCACTCAGGGCAAACTTGACTGGAATTAAAGTTGGTTCCTGAAAGTCATTTTAATTAAGGAGTCATAGCAAAAGGATTGACAATTCATGAGCCACAGTCCAAATCTGTACTGGAATCCTTTACATAGCTGATATTAATCTAGCTAATGCAAGCTTTAAGATGAGTCATTTTATAATCTTCTAACTTATTTGTTAAAATTGGTCCACTTGCCTTTCAGATAATTTCTTAATCATATATGTATATGATTTAGATATATATGATATAAATGATATATAAATATCAGGAAATTTAGTGAGTAGTATTAATTCACCTTTTGTATACTATTAAGAATGGCTTATGTAAGTCATTGCTGTAATTTATTTCTTAAAGTTTAACTTAAATTTATAACCTTTAAATTTCATTTATGATCATTTTTACCATTATTTTGAACCAAGTTTTTTTTAAATAAAAGCAAAGATTAGAGAATTGATATCTATTTCAATAACAATAAAATTATGTATAAAGGCTTTAATGCCTCAGAGAGAATAGTATTTCTTTGCTTAAAGAAACAAATTACTGCATTCTTTTGAGAATGATAGATATGTTTCTTCATATAGATAGCCAAGCTCCCCAACCTTGCAATGTAGATAACAGCAAAGAATACAAAACTATATCTATATATTCTAAACACAGTAGAGTATATTACCATTTATCACATTCCATCCAATTAACGAGGCCAAAAAAAAATTGAATTTCATGTACCATCTGCTTTTAAGTACAGTGAGCCAAGAGATGATTGTATGGCGTGAATGTACATACTTGGGTACGCACATCCAAATGGAAAAGGTATCCAAAATCTGAAGCGAAACTTAGAAACTCAGCTTTGTAAATGAACTTTTAGTATCATCAACACATTGACCAAAGTCTGGGCTCAGATGTGGACACACACCACCAGTAAGTCAAATGATCAAGGACTGGTGTTCTTCCATCTTAAAATTCTCTACAAGCCTTGTACAGAATTGCACATGGAATAAATGCTTCACCATAGATGCTGAATAATTCAACAGTGATGAACATTCTATAAAGTGGTACACTCAGACCACTGCATTTCTCTCAGTTGTAAATTCTTCAGCAAAATCTTGCGATCAAGGTTTCAGGAAGAACTTGTCTATGTAGATGAACTACAGTAAACTTGGAAATGAGTGGAAAAAAAATAATTGGCAGGGTATACTTGAGGAAGAACTCAGGGAGAATGCCTTCTATATGGCAAAACCTTGTTATTGGCTAATAAAGGTGACAAGGGGAATACGATTATGCCTGTGAGTTCATAATGTCTATTTTATCTCTCAACACCTAAAAGCTAGCATTGATTTAATTTTTCTAGTTGCGGTTGAGTGTCTGCATGTCAACATAGTCTGTGACCAGCTGTAAATTAACTCCGTGGGGACATAGGACTATCCCTATGAAGAAGGCTACAGAATTGGAAGTGATGGGAAAACTTGCATGTGTAAGTCACTGTGAAGAATTTTGTTGTATCTCTTCTAAACTACTTCAACCCTCATATTGTTCTTGGAGAGCAACGGAGACCACATATCCCTTAACTCAACCTGACCTCTCCCTTCTGTCTTCACAGACTGAGCTCTTCCTTTTCCTTTTGTTCAATCTGCTGTGGTTTCAACTTCGTGCTTGCTGCTTCTCACCTGCATTTACAAAAGACTTTTCGAAAGGGCCTTCTCAAAGAGTTGCACCTTCAGTCACCCCCTGCCCTGGCTTTCTGGTTCAAACTCTCCCATTTCTCTCATCAACCCCTGCTCAGTTTTTCCTTCTTTTAACCAGGATGTTGAATCGAGGCATTTTTCTGTGTGCCCTTAGCCTTAGATGATGGTGAGCTTGAGGAAGAAGAAGAATTAGAAGTTGTAAGGTTTCTAGGCCTTCTATTCAAGAGCCCACCTCAACTGCTTCATGATGTTACTACCTCTCTGCCTCCCACCCGCGAAGATGAAGAAGATGGAGGGTGAGGAAACACATATTTGAGGAGAACTGACTGCTTTGAGCAAAACTAGTGAGTAAAAGAATTTATTTCATTATACTCACCTCTTTATTTTTAGGTAGTTCACATAACTTCTCTTATAGGCAATTTCATTATCGATATTTAATACCGTCGAATGTTTTAACATGTTAACAAAATAAGTGGGGCCAGTTACTTCTTCACTGCTTCCTATAAAATTCACCATCCTATATTTTTCTTCCTTTTGCACAATAAAGGTTGCTACATAGGTATGTGTAGAAGTGGGGGTGCAGGGTGTGGGGGGCTCTCAAAATGTATACAGTGAAATAGAACTGGACACTATCTTTAAATTAGCATAACAGGGAAAAAGATTAGATTGGGACCTTGTAGTTCTTCTAACTATTAAAACTCCACTAGAAGTCACTATTACATAGTTGAAATTTACCTCAAATAGCCTTAAAATCTAGATTCTTTCTACATTTAAAATGCCAAGAAGCAATTGTTCATTATGCTGAAGTGGACCAAGAAAAATATCTTTAAAAATGGGAGCAGTTTCTCTTATACATCCACGCAACAGAACTGAAGCAACAAATCACTTCTGATCAAAATAAATTAGCATACCCTCTCTCAAAAGTAACAGTTTGCAGCCGTCTGCTGCCTCTTTTTTCTTTTCTTTGTGAAAGAGAACTGCTCTTTTTGTTCTCCCTCTATTTGTGGTATTTTAACACTATCAAAGCTGGATGATTGCTCTAGAAAGAGCTGGTTAAAATGGCAGACATTTTTATGCTATGGTCAGTCCATCAGAATAATATCAATAAATGTGTCTGCATAAAAATGGAAATGCTTTGATGTTTCTTAATTAAACTCCTGATTCTTTGGCTACTCAAAGTCAGAAGAGAAACAGAATAGAGATCTTGCTAAACATGACAGGCTTTCCATTAGGAAGTCTGAAAGACCCCACCTAGAAACAGGAGCCACACTTGAAATGGAAATTTCCTTAAAACAACTGAAATCAAATCTTTCCATTCTTATTCAAATTAAAGTAATTTCCCTGAAGAATAGAATGGAAAATCACATTATGGTACATTTATAAAATAGAAAACTATGCAGACATTAAGAAATAAACTAGCATGCACACAATATGGGTAAGTTTCACAAACATTCTACTAAATGAAAGAAGTTTGATACCAAAGATGGCTTTATATAAAGTTCATTTATTTGAAGTTCAAAAATAAGAGAAAAATAGGGGCGCTTGGGTGGCTCAGTTGTTAAGCATCTGCCTTTGGCTCAGGTCATGATCCTAGCTCCTGGGATCAAGCCCTGCATCGGGCTCCCTGCTCAGCGGGAAGCCTGCTTCTCCCTCTCCCACTCCCCCTGCTTGTGCTCCTTCTCTCTCTGTGTCTCTCTCTGTCAAATAAATAAATAAAATCTTTAAAAAAAAATAAGAAAAAATAATCTGTGGTAATAGAAATCAGGACAGTGCTCAGTTTGTGAGGCTAATGATTAAGAAATCATCAAATCACCTTTGAGTTTTTGTGGTGCTGGTAATAATCTGTATCTTGACCTGGCTGCCATTTACAAGGGGTTATTTACATCACAAAGAAAAAAGTATGAAGTGTACGCTTGAGTTTTATGCACTTGTTTGCATGCCTATTAAATGTCAATAAAAAGGTTTAGTTGAAGAAAAAAACAACTTGGCATTTAAAAAAGCCTGGAAGAGGGGTGCCAGGGTGGCTTAGTGGGTTAAGTGTCTGCCTTTGGCTCAGGTCATAATCTTAGGGTCCCAGGATTGAGTCTCATGTTGGGCTCCCTGCTTAGCGGGGAATCTTCTTCTCCTTCTCCCTCTGCTCCTCCCCAGCGCTCATGCTCTCTCCCTCGCAAATAAATAAGCAAAATCTTTAAATAAATAAATAAATAAATAAATAAATATGTATATATATATATATATGTATATATATATAAACAATATTTATATAAAAAAATATATATAAAGGAAATATATATATAAAGCATAGCAAGCCTGAGAGGAAAAGCACCAAAGTGCCGGAAACATTAATTATTTTTGTGTTCAGGAATCAATGGTAATTTCTTTTTACCTCTTTACTCTTTTAAGCATTCTAAATAGTGTTTAGGATCTATATTCCAAGCTCTATTTTAAAAGGTATCATTGCCATTGCTTTGCTGTTGTCTTTTTCTGAGACTGTTTAGGAAATATGCCCAAGGATCTTTTTCCTTTCTTTTTTGTTTTTTTGGGGTTTTTTTTTTTTTTTAAATGAAGGGTTTCATTTCCATTTTCAGTGATGTAGACAGTATGGGCCAACTAAGATGGTATCATACTTCCGTCGGTGAAAATCACACCTTCAGACACAACTGTAGTGTGAGCTGTGAGGACCTTATGAATGTGGGCAGATGCCAGGAAGGAAGGAGTGAGTGCTCCTGCCCAGATGGCTGGGGAGATAATCTTTGCGATGAGAGTAAGTCATACTCCAGAGAACTGGTAAAAGGGTAATGAGACCTTTAGTACTGGTAAATTACTGTGGTGCGTTCTCCTTTATACATATTCTCCCTAAAATGTTTTAACAAGGTAAGCAATTGATATGGTGAGAAACCAATTTATTTGTTGTGCATAAAGAATGCTTATGAAACGCTGAGGTTTTAAACATGTGATTAAAAGGGGAGATTTTGTGTTACCTGGGAAACTTGATGTGCTGTCTCTTCTTTATCCCTGAACATAAAAGTTAATAAAGGATCCTAATATTCTAGGCCTATAAAAATCCCTCCATTTAAATAAATCATTAGGCCCTGCCAAGCTATTCCCAATGAAGAAAAAAAAAGAGTTTGTGTTACAAAGTGCAATTAATAGAATGGCTCGACTGCTTCTTTTTGTCTGTGTTTTTGGTTTTTTTTCTTTTCCTTTTCTTTACAAAATGTGTTAATATAAGCCAATGACACTTTTAAGTTTTTTATGTCTCTCATGAGGAAATATCGAAGATTTGAAAAATGATATCTTGAACTAATCACTTCCTTTACATTTTAAATGGAGGTACACTTGCAGGAAAGAAAACTGTCAAGGATTAAAATCAAAATATATTGACTGCTTCCTCTTTCTCTTTTTAAATTTACCTTATACATTTTTTTTTTAACAAAAGTGTTTTCTTAGTTTTTGTGATTAGCCTGGAAGAGGAGATTTTCTTTTGAACCCCTTGCATATGAGAAGAAAGATGACAAATACTGTTTCTGAGATAGATCCGAAACTTGAGTCAGGACAGAGTGAAGTAGTTTACCAAAATTACTAGTTAGGGTGTTGAAGATCTTCCTTAAGCCTCCCTCTGATCATGTTTCAGTGATGCTCAAAAAACTTCAAGGGTGATCCATTTCCTGATACATAAGCACACACTTCTAATCTAGCACTGGCAACCATCTACAATCAGGCCCTCATAAATTTTTTTCTCTTTTTATCCTAATCACGGCTTTTTGCTCAGATTATCATTTCTGGCAAACTAAACTGCTCACTACTTAATGCTTTGCACTTTCCAGCTTCGTGCCTTTTGCTGAACTGCCATCTCTGTCTCTTGCTTCTTATTGCATGAAGCTTTATTTGATGGCCCCAGTCTAGGCACAACTATTTATGTTTTTAGTGGGTTTCAAGTCACAGTTTCTCTCTCTGTTCATTGAATTACAGTTAGCTATCTCCTGTTCTATCTCCCTTACTAGACTGAGAGCACATTAATCAGGTCCTATTAATGTTTCCCCAAAGTGAAGGCACCCAGTGCATGAATAGACAAATGAATAAAACAGTGTTGAGACATCCAGCTATTTTGACCTGCAACTTGACATACTCAACTGTATACAATTGGGATCAAATAAATGTGGTTGTATGACTATTAGGAACTAAATACTTCCTTTATGTCAGTTTCATTGGTAAGTATGCATTTTCCAAACCTTTGATTTATAACATGGCAGCATGGGAAATGAAACTAAAAATCTATCTCAAATATATCAGAATAAAACATCTCTGATACAAAATTAACATAGAAATATTGAAAATTAAATTGTTGAAATGAAGATAAGATGACCTCTTCTTTAGCTTTGGAAAATCTTGCTGTAAAAATTCAAAAAACTTATTACATATAAGTTAACAATGTAGATTTCTTTTTTTTAAAGATTTTTATTTATTTATTTGACAGAGAGAGATCACAAGTAGGCAGAGAGGCAGGCAGAGAGAGTGGGGGGAAGCAGGCTCCCCGCTGAGCAGAGAGCCTGATGCGGGGCTCGATTCCAGGACTCTGAGATCATGACCTGAGCCGAAGGCAGAGGCTTTAACCCACTGAGCCACCCAGGTGCCCCAACAATGTAGATTTCAATCAATGTTGCCAGTTTCTTTCTTTCCCTTTGTTTTTTTGTTTCCTTTGTTTTTCTGTTTCCTTTCCTAATCCTTTGCACGGTATTTTCAGGTTTAACAGAAAAGAAAAAAGTCAATAAGAAGCCAAGTTTCCATATTAGTATCTGGAATGGTGTGGGTGGTTAGAGAGGTGATATAAATGTAGGTTTATAATAATTAGCCGATTATGATAAAATGTCAATTAAAATGGTTACTGAAATTATCTCAACAGCTGTATTTACTCAAGTTAAACTTAAAGTTACATTTTTCCCAATTTATTTTTTATTTTTTTTATTTTTTAAAGATTTTATTTATTTATTTGACAGAGAGAGACAGCGAGAGAGAGAACCCAAGTAGGATAAGCAGGAGAGGGCTAAGCAGGTTCCCCACCAAGCAGGGAGCCTGACATGGAGCTCAATCCCGGGACCCTGGGATCATGACCTGAGCAAGAGGCAAATGCTTAACAACTGAGCCACCCAGGCGCCCCCCTGCCCAGTTTATTTTTAAATGTAATACTAAACACTTCTAAAGAATCAACAAACCAAAAAAAACCCCAAAAACAAACAAACAAACAAAAAAACCAGTTGCTTGCTTGACTTAATCAATCTTTGACAATGCAAAATACCTTGGGGACATTCAAGACAGTCTTAGCTGCATTCATTTCTAGTTTAAAATATATGGCATTTTTTTCTACATTTTCTTCCCATTTTTCAAAATAGAAGGTGCCATTTGTTTCTCATTAGGGTTGGTGACAGTTACACAACAAAGATGTCTAAGTAGCTGCAAAAATGTGAGTGTTAGAGTTTAAGGAACAAGGTAAATTTTGCATGTAAACCTTGTTATCGGTTTTTCAGTGACCATCATTTTAACTAGCTGCATCGGTAATTCCCCCCCCCAGGAACGATTACGCCATCTAAGCTAGAAGCATGCTGGTGACTCTTTCTGGGTTTGCAAATCACAGAGATTTTAATTACCTGGTACCCAACCTAATAGAAAGACAAACTTTTCTTTCTTCATTTGTATCATGAGTATATTACACTGCTTGTTCTCTTTCTCTACTTTCTTCTTAGCTTTTCCCCCAGAGACCCATGGGAAAGCATGTGGCAGCATCTGTGATTGTCAGAATGAAGGCACCTGTGATTCTCTGGGCAGTGCCAGTCCCCCCACTCCCCTACTCCCTAGGACTTCCTGGGAAAACCTGGGAAAACAGTAGGAGATGACTGCTGCTGGTCATGTGACATAACTCTTTAAGTTCTTCAGGTTCCTAATAGGAAATTAAATGAAAATTACATCTAGGGGTGCCTGGGTGTCTCAGTCAGTTGAATGTTGACTCTTTGTTCTTGCTCAGGTCATGATCTCATGGGTCATGGGATCAAGCCCCTTGTTGGGCTCCCCACTCAGCACAGAGTCTGCTTGAAGATTCTCTCCCTCTGCCCCTTCCCCCACTCACTCACTCTCTCACTTTCAAATAAATAAATAAAATCTTTAAATGAAAATTACAGGGTGCCTGTGTGGCTCAGTTTGTTGGACAACTGCCTTCAGCTCCGGTCATGATCCTGGAGTCCCAGGATCGAGTCTCGCATTAGGCTCCCTGCTCAGCAGAGAGTGTGCTTCTCCCTTTGACCTCTCCCCTCTCATGCTCTCTCTCTCATTCTCTCTCTCTGAAAGAAAGAAAGAAAGAAAGAAAGAAAGAAAGAAAGAAAGAAAGAAAGAAAATTACATTTGTACTTTTTAAGGTGGCCTTTTCTAAAGAAGAAAAAAGGTGTCTATGTATACAAGAGTATAGTTGCTTTGACCGATAACATGTGTATCAGAGTATGATAAATCTTGATACAGAGAAAGCCTTTTTCTTCTGTTGAGCAAAAAGTTGAGTTTGTGTTTGGACATAAGAGCTAGGGGGAATTTATGTACTATGCATAATAAAAGGAAGAAAAGATGGAGCTCTGGCAAACCATAGAGGAAGAGAAATGAAAATCAGAGAAGCAAAAGAGAGGAGGGAGAGAGGAAAAGACGGGAGAAATGATGGATGGAAAGCTCACAAAATATCTACTAGTGTGTGTGGATTTTACATGGAAACCAGTGAAAAAGGCTACATTTTCAGCATAAGCAGATAGAGCACAAAAAAGAAACTGCTTGTACAAGCCCAAGAGCTGAATGCAGAGAGTGAATGAAGCTAAAAGTCTTTGGGGACTGCCAGAAATCCTGGGGAGTTTATTGGATTCTCACAGATCACAGAACTGGGGACATAGAAACCAAGTTTACTTCCCTCTGTGAGAGATGTAGGAAGTGTCCTGTTGGCATCCCAGTTATTCATCCCCCTAAACGATGTTTATTCACTTATTCAAAAGATATATATGAAGTGGTAGCAAGGCAGTGTGCCAGGCATTATGATACAGTAACTAAATAGACGAAAAATAAAGAAGACGCTGGTATTTCCATGTGGAACTTACAGTCCTGTTCAGAGCAGACATAGGTTACAAATGTTGGTAGGTATTACAAATTAAATATTAATGTGTGCTTGGAGGTCAGACTAGGAGGAAAAGGCAGACTGTGTGAGCCAGGGAGACTCCCTCTGTGAACCTCAGTAATACCATGGCCTGTTTTTTAATAACACAGACCTTTTAGAGACTTATATTGTATTTTTAGTTGAACGTCCGTGGATCTGATCTACTTTATAAAAGGCATGCCTCTTGAAAAGAGAGAGTAAATTGTGAATACTCCAGTAAGGGAGCCAGTGATGGCATCACAGAAAACCAAACCTCGGTCATGAGGAAAGGAAATGTTCTAATGCAAAGCAACTTCTGGAAAAGTAACATTTAAGCTGAAGGCAGAAAAAGGAGGAGACATGAGACAGGGGAAGAGTGAAGGAAGAGCATTCCACACTGAGAGGGCCTCCTACAGTTGGACTCTGAAATGAGAAAGAGTGAGGTTGACCTGAGGAACCTGTGGAAGGTCAGCTGGTGGAGAAAAGTCAGCGCAGGGAGATGTTCATGCAGCAGGAGGTCAGCTGGTGCAGGGGCCCGTAGGTCTCTTTAAGTCTGGAGTTTTTAATCTGACAGCAATGGCAAGTCATTGCAGAGTTTTAGACAGACACGGAATCGTATCTGTGGTTTTTAAAAAAATCTCTGTAGCTTCAGTCCAATTACATTCAAACATCTTACCTTTTACAATCTCCTTATTTCATATATAACAACAGCTCTCGCAAGTTTTGCATGTGGGTTAATATTTGCTTTGTGTGTCTTTCCGACCCTCCAGGAACCCCCAAAAGGATTCTTTGGGAAGAACTGCAGAAGGAAATGTAACAACACTAACAACGGCCATTGCCACAGAGTGTGTAGTGCGTTTATGTAAGGGCCACTGTGCTATGGGGGGGTTTTGTCAACTGAGTAAGTCACGGGCAATAATTTGCTCTCTACATTTCTACATGATGAGGCACCTGGGTGCCTCAATATGTTAAGTGCCTGTCTTCAGCTCAGGTCACAATCCCAGGGTCCTGGGATTGAGACCCATGTAAGGCTCCCTGCTCAGCGGGGAGCCTGTTTCTCTCTTTCTCTGCCTGCTGCTCCCCCCGCTTGTGCTCTCTCTGTCTGTCAAATAAATGAAGTCTTTAAAAAAATAATTTTCTCTCTACATGAAGCAAAAAAGCTCAAAAAGTACCAAAAATATGTTAGACAGAGGAAGAGGGTAAAAAAACATAGCATTTTGTATAGTCATATATATGATGGTTTAGTTCTAGTCTTTATTTAGCCTCCTGACATTACAGAATCTAGATTTTGATGAATGAAAGAAAACTACTCCTGAATCTAGTTATTTACCTTAAGAGCATTTCACTAGTTCATTTAAATGACACTTTACAAAGTCGAATATCCAAGGTCCAGGGCTAGTTTCTTTTATTTCTGTGTTCTAATGCAAAGCAATATCATTCCCTAAAATTTCTAAAACAGGCTATTCATTTTGCATTCTGACCATCAGTCACATTTTGCAAAAAAATGAGAAAATGCAATCACCAATAAATACTTCAGCCCACCAGTAGCTTTTAGGATTTCTCCCACTGGATCAGCGCCAGAAACCCACCGTCCCATCTTGAAGCCGTGTGCAAGAACCTGTGAGCCTATGGAAATCTCTACCCTGTTCTGTTCCTCTGCCTGTTTCACACACCTTCCTCTGGAAATCCTCCCTCCGTAAACCTCAGTAATACCACGGCCTGTTTTTTAATAACACAGACCTTTTAGAGACTTATATTGTATTTTTAGTTGAACATCCATGGATCTGATCTACTTTATGAAAGGCATGCCTCTTGAAAAGAGAGAGTAAATTGTGAATACTCCAGTAAGGGAGCCAGTGAAGGCATCACAGAAAACCAAACCTCAGTCATGAGGAAAGGTTAGGCTTGAATAAGCAAAACAGAAGGGAAGGGGAAAAGCCATGGGTAAATATGAACAATGTGGGTGTAGATGGTGTGTTCCAGAATATCATATACCACCTAGAACATGCCAGGAGAAGAAAACTCACCTAGAAACAAAGATAGCATCATTTCTATTATTGTTCCTCTTGGGTAACAAGACACACTCCATTTTTAGTAATAATCTTTAAATAGTTTACAAGGTAATATCAGGTTTTTTGGCAAAACCTTTTAAATCATAATTCATTCTAGTTAAAAATTCAAAGAGCAGGTGGTGGTGGTAGTGATGGTGGTTACCACTTTGAATGTGACCACCTTTAAAAAAAATACACATTCCAGTTCTTCAGGACCCTTATTCCTTAGACTCAAAGCTTCATTGATTAATGCCACTTACCTGGCCATCAGAAGCTAGAGTTTGCAACCCTGTATTAGTTTTCTAGACTTGTTGTAATAAAGTACCACAAAGTGAGTGCCTTAAACAGCAGAAATTTATTGCCTCACAGTTCTAGAGCTCCTTGTCGGCCATCAGGGTGTTGGCAGACCATGATCCCTTTGAAGGTGCTAGGGAAAGGTCAGTTCCGGGACTCTCCAAGCTTCCCATAGTTCCTTGGCTTTGAGCATTCAGCTTTAATCTTCACATGGCGTTTTCCCTGTGTGAGTATCTCTGTGCCAAATTTCTCCTATTTATAAGGACACCAGTCATATCAGGTTAGAGACCTACCCCATTCCAGTCTGACATCATCTTAACTAATTGAACTGGCAAAGACACAATCTCCAAGTAAAGTCACATTCTGAAGTACTAGGTGTAAAGACTTCAACATATGAGTTTTGGAGGACACATTTCAATACATAATGAACCTTGAGTAGACATTGGATTGGCAAAAGATGTTACTTCTTCCACTTTTCCTTTTTTCCTCTGCATATTTTCACAGTTATATCTTCTTAATATACCCAGTTGTCATATTTCAGCATTCTATCATGCCCGAGTTGTTCCTTGAACCACTGTTCTACATGCTGAACCAGGAAAAGTAAGGCATGGAAGCCAATGCAGGGAAGGGAGTGCTCTGGAATGAGCAAGAGGCCTATCAAGGAAGACAAAAGCTCTGAGAGAGATTTTGCTGGGGGCTTTGTTGATCTGGGAAAGGACTCAGAAGCCACAGAAAGGATTAGAGAAGGATCACATAATTTATCATCTAAATGGGACAATATTATTGAGTAGTGAAAAGTGATCCTGTTAATAAACCTGTTCTTTAGGGGTAACTCTGTCCCTGGAAACTGGGATAAGGATCAGCTACATGGTAGCATTGTAACCACTACTTTAAATTATCTCTGCTAATAATAGCAGATATTAGCAGATGCTAATAATTTCCATTCAGCAGAAAGTCAAGTGGCTTATTTTGTTTTCTCCAAACAGCTTTTGACAACAAAGCCTCTACAAGCATATAGTGCAATTACCTTGAGCTAGGAGGCTACTTGAAGGATCTTGATAACTCCCTTGGACATTTGTAATGGGGGAGGAAAAGACATGACAGGTTTTGGAAAAGGAATACTGTAATTACTGTAAATAATTCCTCAAAGACAGAACTAAGGGTATGTTTTCCTAAATGCAAAGGTGAAACTTCAAATTAGAATTTCTGTGCTGACTACCATCCCTAAGACTCAACAGCATGGGGAAAATAATGAAGGAAAGGCAAGCACCATTTGCCAAAAATGTAGCTAAGAAAATGCTGCTGTCATGATGAAAGTTGTGTGTAATCTACATGATGTAAAATTCATACCAATTACCACATCATGAAAGGGAATGGAAACAAGGTAAGCCTTTCCATCAGTGCTTGTCCATCATCTTGCTGTGGCACGATGAATATAGGGCCTGGCAGAACCTAACAGTCCTTGGAGAATATTGACTATAGGCACCAATGGAGCACATTGAGAAGCAATTTCTCTCCCAGAAGCACCAAAGCCTTTTAAGTAGTTCAGGCTTCACCGTTCACATCCAGTTGCCAAAAAGCAAATGAACTGCCTGATTTGAAAGACATTTTCTTTTTCTTTCTTTCTTTCTTTCTTTTCTTTCTTTCTTTCTTTTCTTTCTTTCTTTCTTTCTTTCTTCTTCTTTTTTTTTTTTTTTTTTTGGCAGTCAGGATGATCCCCTTGTTTTCCCCATAATCAGGCCCCGCAGAACTACATGCCTGTACACTGACAATGTAAAGGAAACAAAGTATGGTTTTCAGGTGACCGGTTTGCCTCAATCTGCTTGCAGACTGTCCCAAGGGGGTCTATGGAGCTGGCTGCTCTTCAGAATGTCAGTGTGTGGAGAACACCCTGGAAAGCAGTGCCAAAAATGGCAGTTGCACCTGCAAATCTGGTTACCAAGGCAACAGATGCCAGAAAGGTACAATCTGATGATAAATTTTCTTTCTTCTCTAATAACAATGCTCAGCCTTTGTTCGGCACCATATGATCATTAATTAGTTAACCCACTGGTGTCTTCAGGAGATGGGTAAGCTTTATTAATCCCCTATTTGCAGGCGAGGAAACTGAGACACATGGCGATGAAGTTATTTAACCTTGTCTTCTCAGCCTCTTCTGTTAGCGTCTCCCGGCTAGCTTGAGCAAGAGAAAAAAGATCACTTTGCAAGAGAATCTTATCTTAAGAAGATTAAAGCTGGCCAATCACCTCTTTGAGCTGAAGTAATCAACCAAGGGTACTGCTAGCTTCCAGAGTTAAAGAGTTGTTTTCTTTATACCTGAAGATAGATCATTTAAACAAATCCAATTCAAAGATTCTAACCATAAAAAAGTTTTGGAAAATTTAAATAGGGTTATCAGTGTCATCCTTTTATCAAATCCTTAAGTATTGCATAAGTATTTTTAACAAATCCATAAATATAAAAGTTTATGTACAGCATAATTCCAATTATAAGTAACATATATAGATATGTGTGTGTGTGTACATGCATATAAAATTTGGGAAAATGCATTCTGAAGTGTTAGTAATAGTTGTCCCTGGTTTGTGGACTCATGGAATGTTTCTCCCTAGATATCTACCTAGATGGCTCTCTCACTTTTTCACAAAGTTTTATGTCATTTTTTCACTGAGTCTTATCAGTCCTGCCTTACTTAAAATTGCAAATTGTGAAACTCCTTGAACTTTAAAATTTTTTCAAAGTCATCTTCTAGCATGCTATTCTTTTTATTATTATAACATATTCCAATTATTATTCTGTCTAATATTTATTGCCTGTCCTTCCTGCCAGAAGCTCATTCCCACATGGCAAATTCGTCTGTCCATTTTGTTCACTAAAGTATCCCCAAGTATACCTAGAGCAATCCTGACATACAAGGAGTTGCTCAATAAGTATTTCCTTAAATGAATACATAAATGTGCATGGTTCAGTTTTTATTCTTTATACATTTTCTCATGCTATGTATAAAAACATGTATACATCTCTCTTATGTATTCTGAATTAAGCACTTGCTACTATTTTAGTTGGAGGAAATCATCGCAGCATTGTTTTTTCTTTCATACGTAGCAAGACTGAATATGTAACAAATAAAATTGTCAGAACTAATGGGCAAGTGAACTCTGCTTTTGAAGTAATCCAAAGGACAGTCTTTTTTTTTTTTTTTTTTTAAATCAGGCGGAGCGAATAGATGAGAAAGGAAGTGGTCATACCATTGAGTCCAATTACAGAGACAGGCACTGGGATTGAAGGTTGTCTTTGGCCTTCAAGTATTACACATTGTTCCTTGCATTGTTAAGTTCGGATGGTCTTCAGGACTTTTCTGGAGCTGACAGAACGGGAATAATTGTCTTACAGGTGTCCTGTGGCTGTCGAACTGGAGTACATAAGCAGCAATGTCCCATCTAGATTTTGTGGAAAAAGGACTATTTATGTAGCTGGATTGTGACTTTCTAGGCAAAGAGGAAAACAATTTAGGAAAACAGAAGCCTGACGTAACACAAATGTGTTTAACATCATATAAGAGTAGGTCCCATGCCAATCTGCAAACCTCTTCCTCTTTTAACTGATTTTTAGATGTAGAATCAGCCCTTTATTCAATAACCCACTAAAGAAGTCATGCCCTGGAAGTCAATGCAGGAGGAGACAATACCATATGCACGCACCTGGGTAGATTTAATTTATTCTGATAACATTTTCTTAAAGAAGCTGCTGAATATACTATATTGGAAAATGCTTCTGAGATTCCCACTGTGAAGGAAAATGAGTTGAAAGTGTATGTAAATTAGCAAAATAGAGAGGTCACCGTAATCTCTGGAAAACATATTATTTTTCAATCAGATAACTTTGTCCAATTTTGATATTTTTGTCTAACCACAAAATGAAATTATGAATCAGACTGGAGCAGGTGAATGGGATCGCCATGATTGGCAGGTGAAATCAAGGCAAAAAGAGCTCTCGAAGAGTTGTGCATGATGAAAATCAGGCCTGTTGTTTTTCTTTATCTTTTTTAAAAGAGTGAAGTAGCCCAAGTGCTCCTAGAGTCAGACATATCTTTAAAAATCTTAACTCTAGACCTGTGTCTAGATTGCCGGTGAATAGTTAATTAAAGATTGCAAATTGTTTCAATGGCGCTAATGAACAGTGCTCTCCACAATCAGCGCCAGGCTTTATTTAGCCCATCCGCAAAGACTTCTAAGAGTAGAAGAGCTAGTTTCTATGTGAATCTGTGAAAGAGCAAAAAAGAGAGGGGGAGAAAAAGACAGCCAGTGTCTTTTCCTTATTTTGATTAGTTTGTAGCCTGTGGTATTTTAGACCTTCACCGCAGGCAGATCTCTAAACGTGGAGGACGACTCTGGTCCAGAGAGCCCACTGAGTCCATCTAAGAGACCTAGTCAACCTTTGTGTCCCCATTAGAAGGACAGATTTTTGTTGGATAGACTTCAACTCTTGAGCTCCAGTGGGTCTCTAAAAGAAAATGAATTGACTCGAGAGGTGCTAAGTACCTAGTATTGTGGCCAAGGTGGGTGTGGGGGCTGAGTTTCAGTTCCAAAGGCCAGAAGATCTGGGTTCAAACCCTAATTTTGCTACTTATTAGCTGGATGACCCAAAGTAAGTCACTTTACCTCTCAGAGCTTCAGTTTCTTATGTAAAAAGGAGATAAAGCTGCTTATATCACATGGCAGTATTTATGGAAATGTGAGCTAATTTATGTAAAGTGCTTGGCACAGAGTAATGATCAACTGATAATAGCCAGGAATGGTACGAACATCCCAGAAAATGTAATTCTGTTATTCAGAGATTCCTCCAGGAGGAGAAGATACCTCACAGCCCAACTTAGATTGATGCAACTTTCCACAATTGTCATGTTTAGCAAAGTTCCCAGGCTTTCCTTGGGTTCAAAGAATGCTTTCCACCAGGTCTCTGACTTCAGCGGTTTCAATGGTGGGACAGACAGGGGAACCTCTAACTGAGCCCGCACAGGGCCTCGCAGCACCTGCCCTCCTTTCCAGTTCAGAGGGTGTTCAACAAAGCACCACATGCTCCTCTTCCCCCAATTTATGCATTGCACACTTTGATAAAGTAAACAAATTATAAACCTCTGGGGTGATTATTCTGCCTTACAAAAGAAACAAAGACTGGGACAGGATTCGGGCAACCATTTGGGGACAACTTCCTGAGCTCTGCACCTCCTAAGCTTCCTTTACAAATGACATCTCATTTTCGGTTTTGTTCTGTGCAACTGCCTCCAAAGATATGCATCAAAATTGCTTCCATTGTTACTGTCTGAAAAAACCACATTTTCAGCAAAAAGCCACCTCTGTCTCTGTGTTTCCAAAATGACAAGGTTTGGCATCGTGTTGATTTCCTCAGGGAATGTTTTTGGAAGTGCTGTAAATCCATGGAGGTTGCTCGAATGTGGTTTTCCTTGCAGCTCAGTCACACACAGATACACTCACACACACCACACAGGCTTACACACGCACACGCATGCATGCACACTGAGGTGACTGAAGAAATTGGGGAGCATCTCGAGATTCGTTATAAGCCTTAACTCCTTTATTTGTCTTTATTTTTATTTCACAAGCGTGCTCTGCTGGCCTCGGGGGACCAGAGTGCCGGTTGTCTTGTGGGCCTTGTGAGGATGGAAGTCAATGCCACAAAAAAACAAAACTGGAAACTGTGATTGTCCTCTTGCTTACACAGGAAAAGCCCATACCTCGCAGAAGTCATTAACCTGTACAACATAACCAACAAAGTCAATAAAGCTGTTAGCTTTATAAATGCTCTTTTTTTTCTAACTGCTCTATGAAGTATTGTGTTAGGGTGTTTTTCAATTATCTATTGTGCTATAACGAACCATCCCAGTACTTTGTAGCTTAAAACAATGATTTATTATTTCTTTTGATCCTATGGGTTAATAAGATGGTTCTCCTGCTTTTAGCTCGTAAGTAGATCATCTGGGAACTAGGCTCGACTGGGCTTCTCAACCTGCCTTTGCTATACACAGCATTTCCACAAAGTTAGCTTGGACTTTCACATAGCATGGCAATCTCAAGACAACAATCCAAGAAGCAGCATCCCCAAAGCATAAAAGCAGAAGTTATAACATGTCAAAAAGCTTAGCTTCAGAAGCCACATGTCATTACTTCTGCCAAATTCTATGGGTTAAAGTATGTCCTAAGACCAACCAGACTCAATGGGAGGAGAAAAATTCTGCCTTCTGATGAGCGAAGTAGCAAAATCACATTGCAAGAGACCCGCAAGGTGGGAGATGTGGTTGGAGCCATCCTTGGCACCAATGTGCCACAGTATACTATTTCAAGTAATATTGAAAGGCACTTTCAGAATCTACTAGACTGTGTTTATCACCCTTGTCAGAGCGGGAGCAGATTATAGACTCAAAGAAAGTGATTAGTTTAACGGAACCTGCTTCCAAGAGCTGATAGAACTGCTACCCTATTATCTTCCTTTGTGTTTGTGATTCTTACATAACCTCTGTTAACCCTGCCTGTGTCACCTTCTCTATTCCACTACACTGGAACAGTTTGAGAACTCAGGGGAGCTGTGAGCTGGAGGATCGCGCCCCTATTTTTTACATTATTATTTCAGAGGTATCTGATAAGGTTAGCAAGAGTCCGTTGCTTGTGATTGTCTGTGGTTTTGTAAGGTGCAAACAACGATCTGAGTTAGTTCTCAGTGCTTAGGACTTTCTATAAACCAACAAGCAAATAAAACCAAAAACTTAAACACAAACATAAAATGTAACGCCAGTATAGTATTTCGCACTTAGCTAATCGTCTCATCGTTTGGGGGAAATGCTTTACTGCCCCTAAGGATAACCCTCAAGCATGAATAATAGGCTAAGGTCTTTGCCTGATGATTCTTCTGGATATAACTAGATAGTTTTTATTTTAGGACTGTCATTCTGGCACTGTTGACAAGCATATCAGGCAGCATAGAAGTTTGCTGGAGCAGCAGTTGGCCATCCCTAACTTAACGTTTTCTCTTGAAAAAAAAAAGCTTAAAGGTAAGAATTTACATATTCAAAAGGTAGTTACTAGCTATTTCCACAGCGAAGTGACATTTTCTCTTGTCTAACTCAACTTTAATGGAATAATTATTAAGCAGTTAGTGATAAAGTTTACACTGTTCCAATTGTCAGATGATATAAATGGACTATTTAAAAACAAGTGAAGAGACATATAAACTGCTCATTCTTTAAAATATTACTCTTAATAGTTATGTTATGACTCTTCTATTCTAAGATTTCAAACCGTGTGAGAATATAGCGTGATAGTTCAGAGAGACGTTTGGTGATTAGTAATAATATTGAAATTTATTGGCAACCTGATAAATGAGATGATGTATTGAATTGAATAGGCAAAAATACTCATCAACTCCTCGTCCAGTTCAATTTTGGTGTTATATGTTATTATCTGATTTTGCACACACAGACACAAACAAAAATTATATAATCGTCATAATAAGGTATTTAGAAAAATGAGTGGAACCAAAGGATAGGACTCATTAAAAATGCTTCCTGCATACTCCAGAAAGAAATGTGTGTGGCATTTAAAAAGGGGCTTGTGTTTGAAAAAAATGCATACAACATTTTTCTAAATATCCTGTTACGGTGCTTACAGAATTTTAAAACCTAGTTACTTTGCATAATGAACTGTAAAAATACTTATAGGCTATACAAGGTAATATGTTTTCAAGGCAGGAGAGACCAAAAAGCTATTTCTAAAGATATTGGCTTTATATAAATTCCAATTTTTGGTAGTTATAAATACAAATACTTGGGGAAAATAATTCTTTTTTAAAGGGTTTATTTTACTGTGTTAGAAAATGATCCACATTACAGGAGGTTGTAGTTTTCCTTACTTCCTAAATGGTGTTGGGAGTGAGATGGGGGTGGCAGTTTGGTTTGACAGATCCTCTCACACCCTTGATAAGAATGCATCATCTCTGTGAAGGTTAACCTTATATATCAGGCCTCTTACCAAATAGTCTGAGATGAGGTCCCAGTTTCTTCTTTATCCTAGCAGTATTTGTAATAGTAAAAAGTACGAAATGGAAACAGCCTAAATATCCACCAGAAGAAAAATGTTTAAACAAACTACATAACACGTAAGTGGCCTATTCTGAGGCCATTAAAATTCATGTTTTAGAAGAATGTGTAATGTCAGGAGAATTCACATTAATCTGACATTACATGATGTACATACAAAACGACCCAAATTTCTAAGAACATAGACCCATATATGTCTATGGACAAGTATAGCAGGAAGGATATCAGTTGTTAACAGTGGCCATGTCTAGGGGCGCCTGGGTGGCTCAGTGGGTTAAGCCTCTGCCTTCGGCTCAGGTCATGATCTCAGGGTCCTGGGATCGAGCCCCACATCGGGCTCTCTGCTCAGCGGGGAGCCTGCTTCCCCCTCTCTCTCTGCCTGCTTGTGATCTCTCTGTCAAATAAATAAAATCTTAAAAAAAAAAAAAAACAGTGGCCATGTCTAGATGGTAGGACTGTGGGTGACTATTTTCCTCCTTTATACATTCCTGTCTTATCATAATCACTGCTTCACCAGTTTCCCCCTTAACAATTGGGGGAAAACACATCATCTTCAGACCAACCATTGACTAAGTACCTGAGCAAGATGGTTGTTTGTTCTTTCAGTGTTGTCTGGTGGCCTTCACTGTATCCATGACAGTGAAGATTTTTTCCTTCAGTTTAATTAAACTTGCTGCTCTTTTAATTTGAGACTATTTTCTCTGATTTCACATAACACAGATATTGAGCATAGCTTGATAGCAGCACTAAAACTCTTTAAAAAAAAAAGATATGAACAATGTACTCTTTCCTCATAACTCTTCATTTCCCTTTCTTCAGCAATTCCATTTTCTATCACTCAGACATTTTGTTATGACTTCTCTGAATTCTACCATGTTTTTCATGAGCGTTTAGACAATTGACCCCTTCACTACTGAAGGAAAGAAAATTGAAAAGAATGGGGGAGAAGACACTAAATGCTTTAAGTGTCATATGATCAAACATCATGAAATGATTAATCATCATAAAATGATGATAATGAAACATCATTAAACATCATGAAAACCATATTGAATACAGGTGGGAACCTTCTGGTTACATTTCACAACTGGTCCTCTGAAATATAAAGCCTCTGGTTTGTAGTGTTGGGTGTTTTCTACAGTGTAAGACTCCCATCATGGTGATCTCAAGCCACCAGTGTAATGTCAACTGGCTTGCAAAATTCCTGAGAATTTAAGAGTGGGTTTCCCCAAACTGGTATGAACAACTTCAGCATACCACTGGCTGACAAATAATTTTATTCTGAACACACTGAACAATTTCTTAACCTTTACTTACCCTTTTGATATTAAGAAATGATTATTTCTCAGATGTCCATTCTACTTTGCTGTTTCTAAACAGATACCTAGTCTGACCTTTTTGGTTGAATTAAATTAACCAACAAATAGTTCCAGCCAACAAAAAATTTACTATTTAGCCAAGCCTATTTTATTTTTAAAGCAAAAATTAATTGCTTGGCTGAACTGATTAAAGATTTAAAAAACAGACAGAAACTGTTGCATTGCTTTTTGTGTAGACACAACCTCCTCAGTTTTTTCTCTGGAATTTATGTGCCTAGAGTATTGACTCACATCGAGAGGAACCATGTGTTCCCTTACAGAACCTCTAAGCTATTTCTCAACTTCCTGTAACACCCCTACCATAAATCAGGACTGGCATTTCCTTTATGACGCACTATTGTGAACAAGAAGACAGTTATCAAAGGTAAAAAAAAAAAAGAGTACATATAAAACAATACAAACAAAAAACTATTAGAACAATTAAAAGTCTTAAGCATCCCCCCCCAGACTTAAAGAGGTGAGATGCAATAATATGTTTCTAACCTCTTGGAAGCAATCTTAAATCTGATTTTTAAAGTTGCTATAAAATAAGCTGTATTTAAATAATACATGTCCCATCCTTACCAGCAGTGAGATGCATATCCCTTACCAATCTTGTTCTCAGCAGGCAGTCCAGCCTGATGAAGTATCAGCAAAATGTCAGTTCCCACAGAGAAGTGCGACAAAGACACTGAAGCAGTGACAGGCCTTTCAAAAAGATATTGTGCAAATTCAGTGTTAAGATAGGGACGTGGTTGAGGACTAATGGGTATGTCATTACCAATGGGTTCATCTCCCCATTGTCTGTGGGAGTGGAAGGGAGTTGTCGTGCAGTGATAGAAAGGCATTAAGTGGAGGAATGGTAAATCTGGTCTTTAGGAGATTTATCATTCCCTTTTCAAAGAGTTAATATTAAAATTGCCTGTTATTTTTTAGCCTATATGCACTCAAGGGCACCCAAGAGCTGCTCTTTCCCCTATTCTTATCACCTTCTACAGTATCTCAGTTAGATCTTTAAAGTTAATCCTGTTATTACGTTATAACCCGCAATGACCTGCTGATGACTTCCATGATGAAATGGAAATCCCTTCAAGAACTTTGGGCACTAAATGACCACCATCGACCTGTCTCGAGCACCATTTTGGCAATTCTTACACATATCCTGTACACTTTACTCACTCCCCCAAGCATCATGGACTTCTAAAATGGAGTGCCATTATTCATTACTCTTCTTGCTAATGAATTTTTTTCTCCCTCCATTTCTATGGTCTGTTAAAAGTTTTCAGGGATTTTCATTTTCTGGTATGTGTAAATAAAACAAACAAAAACAAAAATACTAAATCTCTTCCTTCCATAGCAACACCCATCAGATTGTATTATAATTGCCTGTTTGCACATGATTAAAACTATCATTCATTTTCTTTTTATTTCTTAGCTCTTGATATTAAGGAATACTCGTTAAAGATTTGCTAGATTGAATTAGAGAACATTCTTGACAATTTAATAAAGAAGTTTGGGATTAAAGGTTCATACCCATTATGTAAAAAGAAAAAGAACACATGAGAAACACAAAGTGTACAGTACTGAAAAATATTCAGTAGCCTATGTGAAACCGAATTGAATTGTTAGACCTTTTAAGGTTAAATCAGTGGCAAAGGGGAGAAGAGAAGCTTTAGCTATATTCCCAGCACCACAGTTTCATTGGTCTCTATTCCATTTGTGAAAGCACTTTTCAGAAGAAGCTTTTTTTGAAAGATTAGAAGACTAACAACCCCAGAAAATGAAGCTTTTATAATTTTTCAGCTTCCTCTCAAGATATTGGATTTATTTTTTTTTTTTTTACTCACCTTTAAAGTATGCAGTCTTTTCTTTTAAATATAGCAGTACCCCCTTAAGAAAATGAATAAATGGCTCTAGCTCTTGGTGTACCTATATAAAAGTAGTTCAACTAAACAATGATACATAATACTTACATACATAGTGTATACTATGTATATGCTTAATACTTACATAATAATAGTTAAGTAGGTAATTAAGTATTACATAATATTATGTAAGTAGTAAGTATATACTAAGCATATTAAGTATATACATAGTATATACTTAATACATAATACATAATACTTAATACATAGTACTTATATAATAATATATAAGTTGACGTGTAGTAAATAACAGCACTATATGGTAATTTAGGCCTATGCAATATAGTGAAAATATACCACCCAAATTTCATGCTAATTAAATGCCCATTCTATGCCCACTGTGCTATGTGTTTTTCATCAATTCACTCATTTAATCCTCAGAACAATTAACTGGATTGATCTATTACTATCCCCTTTTTTATGAAGGAGGAAGCTAAATCCAGAAGAATTAAGTAACTTGTCTGAGGTCATGTAATTAGTAATTGAAGACTAGATTATCAGTAATGTCCATACCAACAGTACATATCTACAAAATGAGACAATAGTTACTGATATTAAACATTGCATCCAAGATTTACTTTCCAGGTCAACTAAATTTCCAAGTAGTCAAGAAGTTTGATTAGAATTGTTCTCCTTTTGGCCCCACATCTGTAGTTTGCAAGAAGACTCACTGCTGTAGCTAAAAGCATCAATGAAATGTCAAATGCCATACCAGCTTATGCTTAATTTAACGATGGAGAGAGAATGCTTTTGTGTGTCTGTATGCAGCTTGCCCAGCCTATTTCTACAGCTGAAGCTGTCCACTGCACCACATCAGTAATGACAGTTCTCCATGGGACCTTGATACTAGCCAGTGTACCTGCCTGTCCAACTGGACCGAGCCTGATGACAGATGCTGTAAGTCAGAAGCTGCCTGTAACAAGTCCTATTTATCATCTAACATAAATAATGACCCGAGGAATTTCCTTTGTATTCAGCAGATGCTGAGTGGTCTCAATCCTTTTTATTTTTATAGGACTGTCCAATCTAACTGTTTAAAATTCTCTTTGTGTGTTGGTAAATATAGCTGGCTAGCTGCCTACAGTAATCCATGATTACATTTGCTGCTTGCTTCCCAAGTCCTGAATTGAATATCTGGCAAAGTACAAAATAAATTCTTACTTCTACAAAGTGAGTCTTCCAGAAGTTCTACCTTCCAGTACACACGGCTTCCAATACACACAGCTTTCACACACACACACACACACACACACACACACACACACACACACACACACCCTTTGTGCATTGTTAGTTGGGCTCAGGGTTCACTGTGTTCTGGAATTTTTATCTACTTATGGCTGAATATTTATTTTTACTTACCTGACATGTATTCATTCTAGTACTGTAGTTGTTTAATATTTAAATATAAGGAGCAGTCTGACATGTGGAACAATTTCTTTTCTAATTTGTTTTTTGATAGCAATGTGTCCGGATATTACTGTTTCTTTTTTAAGCAAAAATTGTATGAAAGCCCATATGATGTAGATTGCCCTGAGAATTTTGCAAGTGCTCTGAAAGTGAGAAAGGTCTCAGGTCATAATACTCATTAAGTTTTCATTGTGTGATTGTTTATTATGCCTTCTGTGTACATGCTCCATTTGCTTAGTGCTATATACGATACTAAAAAACGGTAAGGCGTCGTCCTGCCCTCATGGAATTCATTTACAATTTAGTGGATGAGAAAGGTGTATAAACTACTAATTTTAATTATATTTTAAAGAGGGTGAGATAATAGATGTGTGAGAAGAAGTTGTGATTAATTTCAGGGGAAAATCCCTTCTCTTAGGGGAAATCCTTAAGGCTTCATTAAAAAGGTAAGATACTGGCCAAATCTTAAATAATGAGTAAAAATCTCAAGATTTATTTGGTGTGAAGTTTATGCCAGGCAAGGTGAAATGGAGAATGGAGTATGACTGGATTTAGTTTGGTTGTAATGGGAGACAAAGGTAAAAAGGACAGAATAGGGTTAGATGGAGAAAAGCCCCAGAGGACACATTAGAAGATTCAGTCCTTCTTTCGGAAATAAATAGGAGAGATCTAAATGTTTTTGAGGAGTAACTGAATGTGATCTCAGCCATGAGGTGCAGAATGTCATTGCAGCCCTGCTTTGGTCAACCTCTCTGTGGTTTCATTTCCCTTTGCTCTTGGATGAGGTCCCAGAAAGATCACAAGGCTTTTCTCGTCACTCTCAGTTTTTATTGCATCACCCAATTAAAAGTATAGTTCTCTTATGAAAACTTCAATTCCTAATCCAATTTAAACGCGTTCCATTGCTAGCCCCGGCCTGACTCAAGCTCAGAAGTGGACAAGAGACAGAGGGTGGGCTCTTCACTCTACCCTTACCCTGCTCTCATCTGCCACCCTCTTCTTGGTGGCTCATGCTTCAAGATGCCCTCTATAGCGTGGGCATCTGGGCTGTGGGAACGGTGCTCCTGCGATTAGCCTTCGGTGGCAATGTCACTATTTACTGAAACAACCTGTTGCTTATGATATTATTATTTAATAATTTAATAATTTAATTTAATAATTTACTAATTTATTATTTATATTATTTTATATATTATATAGATTTATAGGTTTATATATAATATATTTATTTATATATAAATTTAAATATATTTATATTTATATTTAATATATTTATATATTTACATAGTATATATTTATATATAAATATATACATAATATATAAAATAATATAAATAAAAATAATAAAAATTTTAAAATATATATTATAAGCGACAGGTTGTTTCAGTAAATAGATGTGGGAAATGAAAGACGACTGAGTTTGACAATGATTTGGTATGTATAGTATGAGACATGCTGAGCAGGACATGCGTAAACAATCATTTGTTGGAAAATCAGATCCTAAGAACTCAAAAGAAAGATCAGAACTAGGAGTTAGGTGTGAGAACCATCAACATAGAGACAGATTGGAAGAGAGAACTAAGGAGAAGACAGTAAAGACAAGAGCTATGGAGACTCTTGAGCAGAAATCAATAAATACCCTACATTTAGGAGGATACGCAGGAGGGGAAACCAGAGAACGAGATCGAGATTTACTAATAGCAGATGTTACAAACTGGCAGCCTTAGAGCTAAATTTGACTTGCAGATGTGTTTTGAATGGCAGGCTCATTCCTTTTAAAATACATGATTCAATATTTTTAAAAATCAGGAGATGTGGGAACGCTGGGACCATATTCCTGCATGGGAGCAAATGGCTACATTTAGTTAGCTCATACCTCTCTGGGTGGGGCAGACACTTTCCAGTTGGTCCTGGTCTCTACCACTCCCTGTTGTTCGCCTGCTGGGACGCCATCTGCTTTCTCCTGCATGTTTCCAGCCTGGGCTTCAGGGACCTGTGTTTGTTACTTCTGCTTTAGAAAGGTGGAAAGAGGCGATAAGCAAATAGAAAAACTTAGAGATCCAATTCCAGAAAAGGAGGATTTCCAAGAAGAAAAGATAGTCGCTATCTCATACACTGCTTAAAAGGGGGGGAGGGTGAAGGAAGGGAAGAAAAACAAAGATTTGTGACCTAAGTTTTGTTTGTTTGTTTGTTTGTTTTTGTTTTTTAAGATTTAGTATTTAAAACACACACACACACAATAGCACCTGGAGACTACTCTTACAGAAAGCTTGACCAGTGAAGGGAACAAAATTTTTCATCTGTTTTTTTTCCCCCTCCGTCAACAAAATGCTTAAAATTTTCCTTATCTTCCCAAGATACATTATCCCTGTTGATGAATCCTATTCATTCTCAATCCCTCTCACCCTAGAAGGCCAGATCCAATGTAATCATGATAGAAAGGATTCAGAATCCATGAGAACTATTAAAGTTGAAATGAAATCAAATACCTGGAAATTTGCTTTCACATAAAACTTGCAAAGAATGTATTTAAATAATTGTGCCGATAGATACTTTGAGAAGTAACTTTTTTAACTCATTGAATTTTTCTATTGTTTTAATTTATCCTTTTCCGCCCCCGCAACATACTTCCACACACATTACCATATTTATGTCATGTATTCTAAGTCACAATTCTCTTTATATTTTAACATCTCTAAAAGTAGGGAGGATCTCACAACTGACAGCACGACAATACTTAGCTGTCTTTAACTGGTCTATTTTCTAGGATCACACCAGAGGAAAGTGTCTGTGACTACATTAGGAATAATTTCTATCTCTTGGGTCCAAAAGGAGATAGAATATGAAGGGAAAATGAAATGAAATATATATAGTAATCAATTTTCAAACAGCCTAAAATGGCTCAATTTTAAATGCCTGATTGATCATAATAGTAATTTCAAAGTTGGGATAAATAACTGCCTGCTCGTTTCAGAGACAATGGTGATGCTCAGTCAGAGATATCTGTATTTACTTTTTTTTAGAATAAAGATGACAGACCTAAAAAAAAAAAGATGACAGACCTAAGAAACTAGGGGAAGAAATCCTTCTGCTATTTTAAGATACAGTCAATCTTACTGTGTTCTTGTGCCATCATTAATCAACTGTCTGAATATAGAGAAGAAAGAGAAGGAAGGCTGCAGACCACTTAATGTGCCTTACTTTAGCACAACAGCCAAGGGCTCAGACTTCCTGGATGTCTACCTTAGTAAGAGTCTCCACATAATTAATGTGTTTAGAAAGCTGAATCTGAAACTTTTCAAATGTTAAGGAAGAAGTTCTGTAATATTCTTGAAATTGCCTGTGTATTCCCACAAGAATAATGTGTGTTAGCTACAGGGAATTATATTTCATTATATTATAGAATCTGAAGTATTTCCATTGTAGATTTCACTGAATATTGCTAAATTTTAACTTAAATTTGAGAGACTGCAAAATGGTAGTGCCAACTACCTTACCCCATTTAGGGTAGATATAGAAGTTTGCATTTTTTTTGAGAAGGTCTATAATTTAAACTATGTGATCGAGCAGTCTGATTTACATCTCTAGTAGTCATAACATTATAAAAACTGCTTAATGTCTTATGCTTTACAAAGCATTTTTCACATCCGTTGTCTTGTTCAAACTTGGAAAATTCTCTAAAAGGAAACAATAATGTCCACTTGAATATCACAGTGCTGTTGAAATGGTAAAGGAGCCAACTCCAATTGTGTTTAGTCTCTTACATTTTTCTTGCCATCAATCTTGAATTATGTGTTCTCCATGGTATTTAATGTGCAGTCTTTTTTTTTTTTAAGATTTTATTTATTTATTTGACAGAGAGAGAGAGAGATCACAAGTAGGCAGAGAGGTAGGCAGAGAGAGAGGAGGAAGCAGGCTCCCTGCTGAGCAGAGAGCCCTATGCGGGGCTCGATCCCAGGACCCTGAGATCATGACCTGAGCCAAAGGCAGAGACTTTAACCCACTGAGCCACCCAGGTGCCCCTAATGTGCAGTCTTAATATTGTACTCTCTTGAATTTTATATACTTTTCTCTCTTCCATTATATATTTTTAAAATTAAAAGTAAGATAATTCTGGTCAAAAACATATGAAAAGACTATGCATCAGATGATGAATAGTTTAAGAGCGCCATGCAAACGTTTGTAAGGGCCACCCTTTGTAAAGTGGCACATTCCCACACACTTAGTATTCAAGTGTGTTATCCACCTGACAAGATAGGAAAATATCCCACTCATCTGTTCAGGACTAATTTTTCAAGTTTTAATAATTTTATTAATCCTAGCAAGGCCTTATAAAATTTTGCAAAGAATATTAATAACTCATTAAAGATTAATTACATGTCAGCTTTGAGGTCAAAGCGTTTGAGTGGTTTTTAGTTATCCGAGTTACAATGTATCTGCTATGAAAAGAACACATAGTGTAAGACCCACTGCTGTCTTCACTAACCTTAAATTCTTATTTCTGAAAACACATATACACAAATGTTAACTCAAGGGTCTTTGACAATAATTGAATGAGATAGTGATGGCAGTATGCATGTTGGTAAAGAAGGTTGGTACAGATGGATGTCCTCAAAGAAGGCAGGTTACCTGTTGAACCTTGGGTAACAGGGTTTACTAACTGGAGGACCAAACAGAGGCATGTCAGTCGTGATGAAGTCTTCACTGTCCAAAATTTATATGTTGTTTTCATGGAGCATATGGGATTTAGCTCAGCAAGAGCTTGGAAATAAGAAGATAAATTAAAAAAAAAAAATGTATCAGTTATCTAAATGAAGAATAGAGGAATTTTGAGAACCATGAGGTCACAGAAAAGAAAGAAGGGAATTAGAAGAAAGGTCTAGGGGAGCCTGTTTGATTCTTAGAAGAGTCTGATTTGGATATATTATAGAGCCAGCAAAATATGAATGAAGACGAATGTGGAAGGAAACGAAAAACAGCATTAGAATGGTTTAATTCAAAACTGTTTATTTAAATCAGTAATGTGTTTCTAATGGGACCTCTGGTGAATTATACATCATTTTCTTTATGTTTCATATTGGAATAACAATATCTCTGTTGATGGATTGTTGTGAGGTTACTATAGAAAAACAGCTGTATGGATTTTCACATGATAGATCTCGATAACTAGTAACTTATTATGACAATTAATTTTTTTAAGTATTTAGACATTGCTTTCTTAGAACTTTCAAAGAACTTAAAGTTTTTTAAAAAAGATAATCTGGTGAACTGTGCCTTATTATTTAGGATGAATGTGCAAATTTCTATAGTTATTTCACTACCAATTTGGGGAAAATTTCTATGTCTTTCAAAGGGTATATTACTCTCATTGTAGGTATTGTGACTCAAGCCCCAAAGGTTTACCAGTTTCCTTTCTTCATAAAAAAAATGCTTTGGGGGAAACGATATCTCTTCTTGGAATTCTGTAACTTAAAGGAAGGACTCTGCCAGTCAGCATCGCCAATTCTCCCTTGGTCCTGGCATACAGAACATGAATTGGTTTCCAAGACAAAGCATTCAATAATCTGTATGCAAAGTAGTATTTTAACATAGCTCTGAATGTCATATCCAAATGTAAAGCTGCCTGTTGCCTCAAGTGTGAAATTCACTCTCATTTAAATTTTGTGTTTCTTTGCAACTAGTGATGCTGGTATTTGCGGACAGGGCCTTGGAAACACATGTGACTGTGGTTAAAAGTAGGAAGAACTGTGACTTCTCCCACTGTTGCCTCTGCCTTCATGAAAAGAGTTCATGTGGAAACTACCCCTGGACCAAAACAGTCTTTCTGCAGGGCTCAAGGGAATAGAATTTTTTTGTCTTGGTATTATTTCACTTTCTCTTCCAAGTTGTAGAATATGTTATGATCACCAATATGTTGTGATTACCAGTGTTTTTTGAGAGCCCGTGTTTAAAAGTATATGGTTTCTTTTGTCATTTGAATTCAAATAATGTAAGAATGGATACTAGGTTATTTTCAGATTTCTTTGCCTAGGAACAGTCTGCTCAGCAGTTAGGTTTTGGTTTTTAGGAAGAAAGAGTATTAGGATGTTTGTCTTTGCTCATGTACAAAAGAGCATTCTGGGACCAATGTCCCAGTTGGTATCTGTTCATAATGATTTGAAGATACTAGCCATTTTTCTGAATGCATTTCATCTTGAGCTTTTGAGGTTGATTTCAGTTCAAAGTGCCAGTTGAGGATGAAAAGGTTACTAGAGAGTTTGCCTATTCATGATGTACCTCACTTTTCATCTGGATCCTGTCACCCCATGCCTGGATCACTTTTAATATTCCCACCACTTTCCTGTAATGGTACTGATCCTTTGAACTATATTTTTAATGCAGAGGGTCAATGACAAGACTGTGGTTAGACTCAGATCTCCTATTTAGGTAACACATTATCCCCAAAATCTGGATTTTTAAATCCATTAATTGTAGTTAATTATATGGAGTACTAAGAAACGCATCTCTCATGGCATAACAAAAATGATAAAATGGACATAATCTATGACCAAAAAGGAATGCAAGAAAATATCATTTTTAGAGCATTAATTACGCACCATAACGTCAGCCAAGATCGTATCGCTACTGCTGTGTAGCACATTGCCTTAAAATTTAATGACACAAACCAGTAACTAATGTGTCTCATGAGTCCATGGGTAGACCAGGCAGTTGTGCTGGTCTGAGCCAGACCTAGCTGGCTCTCCTGTCTGTGGTCAGTCGGCAGGTCAGCCATGGCTGACTCAAGATGGCCCAAGATGGACTAACCTCAGAGGGGGCACACCATCACCTCTGCTGCAGTCGACTGGCCAAAGCAAGTCACAAGGCAGCCAGAATGCTAGGGGTGGAGAAATGAACTCCACTACTTGAACGAAGGAGCTGAACGTCACATTGCAAAAGGCAGAGGGACAAGGCTGGGAGGAGAATCGGGGACATTTTTGCATTTAATCAATGGCAATTCCTTTCTCAGATTATGAGGAGCAATGTTAATAGCCCCTCATATACTGGATTACACCAACTCTTTTACTCATGGTACACTCCATAGGCCAAAGATGAGATGTCAGGTTTCGAATTCTCTGTAGCCCTCGATGAAGTTAGCATTTGAGAAAAATAACTAGATGGTTCCATATTGCCATTTTACACTAGTTAATACATTGCTACATCAGTTTAACATAGACATAATTTCTCTAATGGAGGCTTGGTTTTTAAAAGAGCCTGTTCTGAAAGTGTTTCTTCAATTTTTCTTTCTTTTTTCTTTCATATATATGTGTATATAGATGTGTGTGTATGGATACACGGGTGTATACATGTATATATAAATGCATTTGTATAAATATGCACATACACATGCATATGTGTATATGTATGTATGTATACATACAAACATATTTCCTATGCTAGCTAGCATCCTTGTTTTTCTTTGGCACTCTGAGGCACTACCTTGCTTGCTGATTATTCTAAAGGTTTCTAAACAGAGGAAGAGGAGATATTACCTGCCTCACTGGGGACAAATAGTTACTCTATAGAAGGTGACGATGTTAATAAGTATGTTTATACATCCCTTCATGTAGTAGTTCTAATAGAAAAATCCATAGCTTCAGCAATAGGGACCTCAAAGTCTGGCCCATAATTTTGCACCTGAGGTAGCTGCATTTATAACCCTCCACCGTTCGCAGTGTTGTCATCCCCGTTAAGAATTTAATGAGCACCAGCAGGCCTAGCTAATGTACAGAATACAGAGGTAGCCACATCCCCTGCCCGGCAAGCTGTTGAATGATTACAGAGTTGCTGGCGTACTTGAGGACCTGGGACCTCCCCCATTTTCACCGACTTCATAAATCTAGACACAGACCTCACTTTGGGGCTCATATTATTAAGAGGAGACTACAGAGGAAAAATAAACCCCATTTGGTAAAGTAAATGATATGCCTGCTTCTGTAGCTACCTACAGTTTATTACTGCTGTATGTTATTTCCAGCAGTACTTATAACAGTGATCATAAGGGACCTTTAAAGACTTGCTGATGCCTCTTGGGCAGTTTCAGAATAATATAGTTTATAAATAATTCTGCCTACACATCTTATGTCTTCAGGATGCCTTTTGCTTTGCTTTGTTTGTTATGAGTATATTTGCATGAAAACAGGTTATTTGGATATTTGTCCTTTGAGAGCTATTGCTTATTCTTCCCCCCCAGTCAAAGTCACGTGCTTTCCATGCCAGAGTCATTTCCACAGCCAAGGAAAGACTTTCAAACTGTAATGAGGGACACAACATGGGGACAGATAAGCTTCTAAGGAAGCACTGTGATCTTACTGAAATGTGTGGAGTTTCTAACTTGTTTTTGGTAATTGAACATTTAGAGTTGGCCATTTGGAGCGCAACTTAAGTGTGTGTGTTTTGGGCAAGGGGGATGTTCACGTTAGAGTGACATTTGATTGTACAACCTTTTATAGACATCGCCCCTCATGCAACAGAAGTTATATATTAGAATCAGTAAAGTATTTGTGATTCTTTTAAATTCATATCATTTTTATTCTCCAAAGGCATTTAAAATATGAGCTCTTATATTCAGGCTTAATTTCTGTCTTCCCCCATTTTGAGGATTTTTTGGGGGGGGGGCATCAAATACCAATGTGTATTTGCAGTTAAACTGGTTTCTATTTGGAATTCAGAAATGCAAGTATGTACAAAGGTTTGCAAAAAACACCTGTACAATTTTATTTCAGTATTTTGCGAAGTGTTTCACTGGCATATCTGTTAAAAATACAAATTCATGGCCCTTTGTCAGTCCTGCTGAATCAGACTCTCTGGAAATGGAGGCAGTGCATTTCCATTTTAAGTCAATCCCGTATGTATTTCTTATGCATATTAAAGTTTGAGAAACACTGCTAAGCTTATCTCAAAATTAAATTTGATTATTAGAAAACTATATACCGGGACCGCATTAATTTAATTCCCTAGAGAATCATCTTCATGGTACTGTGATTCACTATTTTGTGCTTGGTTTTTATCGAGAATCAGTATCAGAAATGACAACATGTAAAGTGATTCTGTACTTTTAAGAAACTAGCATCAAAAAATAGTTCATTATATTGTTCTGAGACCCTCATACTGAAATCACGATACATTCCCTTTTAATCTAACTAAACTGTTTAGTTATAACATACATTTAAAAAAGTAAATGAATAGTAAGTGTTCAGAAAGATAAATTTTCAAAATGAACACATCCATGTCAAGAATATTCAGACCAAGAACTAAAGCATTATTGATATTCCTAGGAGCCCCTTTGTGCCTCCTAGAAGAGTAACCACTATCTTGGCTTCTATCACCATAGATTGCTTTGTCAGCTTTTGATCTTTATGCAAATGAAATGATAATGTATGTACTCTTTAGTATCTGGTTTCTTTTGCTAATTATGTTTACTAAATTCATCTATGTGCATGTAGTTGCAGTTTGTTCATTCGCATTGCTGTTTAGTATTTCACTTTATGATTATTCTACAATTTTCCATTCTCTTGTGATGGATGTATTAGTTATCTATTGCTTCCTAACACATTACCTCAATTTGTAACAATTTGCACCTTAAAACAACAGACATTATCTCACACAGTTTCTGAGGTTCTGGAACCTGGGAGCAACTTAGCTGGGGACTCTGGCTCAGGGACTCTGATGAGATTTTCTTTAAATTGCCAGCCAGGTTCCATCTCTGAAGATTTGACTGAGGCAATCTGCTTCCAAGTTCACTTATGCGTCTGTTGGCAGAAGGCTTCAGTTCCTCACCACACCTCTCTTCATAGTATTTCTCATGATGTGGCAGCTGACTTCCCCAAGACATTGAGGAGAAAGAGGTGGGTTGAGGTGAAAGGGGAAGGGAAGGGTGGGAGGAGAGGGGAGGGAGAGGAGAGGGACATGGCGGGAGAGTGAAAAGGAGGGGGGAGCAAGAAGGAGAGGGGAGTGAGGAGGAGACTGGAGAGAGAAGGGGGGGAGTAGGTGAGAAGAGGGGATTGGAGGGGACGAGAGAGAGTGAGAAGCTCCAGGCTTTGATAAAGAATCTCAGAAGCCACATGCCATCATTTCTGCCATATTCTGTTGGCCACACAGACTAGCCCTGTTATAGTGTGAGAAGAGATTACAAGAGGGTATGAATATCAGGAGGCAGGGAATATAGCAGGCCACCTCACAGGCTGGCTACCACAATACTACGGGAATAGTTGTCAAGTTGTGGCTAATATGAATAGTGCTGCTTTGAGCATTCCATCATATATTTGTAAGGATACTATGCATTTCTCTTAACTATATACCTAGTGGTGGAATTTCTGCATCTTATATGGACATTTACTTTTAGGAAGGGAATACCAAAGAGTTTTACAAAGTGCTTATAATAATTTCTACTTTTGTAATACTCTAGTTGTTCCATCCTTTAAAATACCTAATACTGTGTACTCCATTTTAGTCATTCCAGGATTGTGTATAATGGTACCTCATTGTGATTTTAATTTGTACTCCTCTGATCATTACTAATCATTAATAATATTAATGATCATATCATTAATTCATGTATTTTTCATATATTTATTGTCATTTAGATTTTCTCTTTTGTGAATCTCTATTCTAGTATTGTGCCTAATTTTTAAGTGGGTTGCCTGCCTTTTATTATTGGCCTATAGAAATTCTTTCCATATTCTGAATATGGTCTGTGGTTGGCTATATGTATTATAAATATCTTCTCCCACATTGTGGCATACAGTTGCTCTCCTTTAACAATGTTTTTCAATGAATAGAGGTTCTTAATTTTAATATGGTTGAATTTGTCATTCTTTTTTTTTCTGAACCTTGTTTAATAAGTCTTTGCTTACTTAAGCTCATGTATAAATTTACTAATTTTTTTCCTAAAAGCATTGTTGTGTTATCTTTCACATTTAAATCTACAATTTGCTTAGCAATATAAATATATATAGGATAATATATCTTGCCCAAGGAGGTTCACAACAAGAACTCAAAAGTAAATTTGCAATTGAAAATCAGTGTAGTACACTACAGTATTAGGGGAAAAATAGAACAAAATTGTATGATCGTGTTAATAAACACAGGAAAGTACATAATTAATTTGACACTCAATAAAATGCATACACAGGCATACACACATACACACATATTCTTTTAGCAAATGAGGAAAAGAACTACCTATTTTTAAATATCTGATCTTTGAAAAATATGTAAAATGACCATCATACTTTGTGGTAAAATGCTAAAACCACTCCCTTCAATTGAGAAAACAAGACAAGGACGCTGCTATCACCACTTCTTTACAATATAGCAGTTGAAGTCCTATCCAGTGTAATAAGTCAAGAAAAAGACTTACTGAAGACAAAGATACAAAACTGCCATTGTTCCTAGATGACTTGATTGTGTGTCTAGGAAACAAAAGAATTTATCTACTTTAGAACAAATAGGTAACTTTAGCAAGGTCACTGGATACAGTATCAATGAACAGATTAATTGCATTTCTATATGCCAGAAACAAACAAATTTTTAAAAAGATACCATGTGCATTAGAGAATATCAAATATCAAAAAATAAATTAGATGCAAGACGTATAATGCTTCTAGCTTAAAACTACAAAATATTGTTGAGAGAAATTTAAAAAGCTAAATAATGAAGACATATACCAAGGCCATGGATTGGCAGATTTACAATACCATCTCAATCAGAATCAAAATCTCTCCTTTTTTTTTTTTGAATTGGCAAGCTGACTGTAAAATGCATTTGGAAAAGTAAAGATCTAAGAAGAGCCAAGACAATCTTGAAGAATAAGAATAGAGCTGGACAACTTTCAATACGAGATAAAAGCTATAGTAAGTAAGATAATATAGTATTGGTTCAATATAGATGAACAGTCCAATGGAACATAATAAAAAGTTCAGAAAAATGACCCTTTCATACAGAGTCAATTGATTTATGATAACAATCACCCTACAGCACAGTGAACATGCAATGGTCATGGCACTGGATCTCCTGAATAATCATATTGGGAAAAAGAATCTTTATTGCTACCTCACACCACATACACAAGTCAAAACTCTTTAATAGTACAAAAATAAGTGGCTTTTCTAAAAACTTAGTATTCTTTTTTATCAGTTAGAGAACTATATTTTTATTTGTTCATTTGTCTTTGCTTTAGCTATCAGGAAATTCATGAATAAAGCATGTGTGTTTACAGTTATTTTCTTGAATCCAAGGTTTTGGGCAGAACTCTCTTGTCCTTTTATTGCATGCTTCTCATTCTTTCGTTCTTGCTTTAATGATTGTTTTATAGCCCTTTCCTTTTTGAAAGTTATTTTAAAATCTTTTTTTAAATAGAGTATAATTAATGAAAAAAATCAATCAATGAGGCAAGTTAAACTTCTTTTTGAAATTTTGAAGCCTGATTGAATCGTCAAAAAGAATTATAGCTCATATAGTAATCCTTGTAATTGCACTTTGATAAAATTATAACTATCCAACATCATATTGCTAGGACACATTATGCATATAAATATTACATGGAATATTCTTTAAGTGTTAACATATGTGTCAGTATTAAAAAGTAAGTAGCATTTACATGCAGAAAGAACCTACTTTTTATAAACTACCTGTAATCTGTAGTCGTACAAAAACAATAGATTGTTTGTTCCTCTATAGTCATATGGAAGGAGTATGTAGGAGAGAAGGAATAACTGTTCTGAGGTAGAAATATAATGACTGAGTCCTTTCAACCTTGTTAATGATTAAGAGCATAGGCTTTAGAGTTACCAAACCAACCGGAGTAGGAATCCCAGCACTACCACTTAGTGACTCTGTGATCTATGGACAAGTTACTTGATCTTTCTTAAGCTTCAGTTTCTTGATATCCAAAGTGGGTATAATACTACCGACCTCCTCCCTACAGGCATGGCTCTAATATGGCTGAATGTACGCACGAGACTGTTTTGTAGGGTGTAGTTTTTCTAAATCTTGAAATAGGTCCTTGGAAAACTTAATCTTGAGACTCTGGAATAGACTAAAACTTGGACATCTCTATGGAAGAAACTGGCTGACTATGGAGTAGCTGAACGAGGAGAGAGGTTAAAAACTCAAATGATGTGGGGCAAATTGGAAATTCTGAACACTGTGTGGAGCCCAGCAATCACGAGGACCTGGGGAGTTGTAAGCTCTGCAACTCTAGACGCTGGTGCTGTACGGTGAAGCTCTGTGTGCTGGCGGGCTCTCTGAGTTCCCCTTCCACCTAACACACGTGGCAATAAAGTGCAGCACGTGTTACCCACATTAGAGCAATAGCTTCATCCTCAAAATAACATTTTAATGACTTCTCTAGTCTGCATTTGGGAAGATCATTTTAGACCTTGAGTCTTGTCTTTCTCTAAGGTTAAAACACCTTTCCCATCAGGTCCCTGCATTGGGGACAATGTACTTCCCGGAGAGTATTTTGTCTGATTTAGAATGCCCAGAGGGTATTCTTTGATCCAAAATGTAAGGTCAGCAGCTAAAACCAGAATCAGGATGTCTGTGGTGGTGGGAGAAGTCTGAACATATTCAGGAGGTTGGACAGGGGTGGTTTGTGGGAAAAGTAATGTTTCCTTCTTTCCCATTCCGGTCTGGTTGCTGAGGATTTTAGGTCCTATCATTGTGGGCAAAGGCATATTTTGTCCACAAACTGGAACTGTATCCCATGTTGCATGGACAGTTTCTAGATTCTTTGTTCCCTTCTGTGACACCCGTATCTATCGCATTTGCAATGCTCTTACTTGACTGTTCCCATTGCTCAGGGGACCAGAAACACCATATCAAGATGCAAATAAGGAAACATTTTTGATATTTAATACTAAGTCATCTCCTCACCCCTCATTCCACCACCACCACCAGGAACCTGCCATTTCTGCCGACAGTACAGAATATTTTGTTTTAGGACAGGGAGCAGAATAGAGAAATTATGTCCTTCGCTTTTCCAGAACCCTGTTATCCTAAGAATCCAGTACTCCTTATATTCTATTGGAGTTATATAGATTATAAAGCACAGATTAATAGCCAACCAGCCAAATTAAAATACACCAAAGACTTAGTGTCATTTTGAAATCTCTCTATAGAAAGCAAAAGTTCCGGGTAGATACTCTAGTAAACAAATTTAGGAAAGTTCAATTTTACTCAGTTGTAAGAAGCCTGCAGACATGCATATATCTAAAATTAAGCAATGCCAGAGAAAAAAAAATTCACTTTTCAAAAATGATTAAAGTCTAGAAGCGAATTTGCGATCACACAGTAATTTGCTAAACTGAAGCAGGAGTTATTTGGGATTGAATTTGTTACATAGCTCATGCATGAAATGATCTGTTGCTTGTTCTTGTGAAGTTGTTTTCACACTATGAAACGGCAGAGGGGAAAAATGTATTCTGTCTGAGGCATTGTAAAAATATTGAAAGCTCCGACGGAGGCTTTTTGTAGAGGTATCTGACTACGACTTGTCATTTACACTTTATGGGCCAATAATTGTTAAGCCAAAACTGCAGATGCTTAGCTTTCAGAATTATCTCTTAATGTGTAATGGGTTCAGAAACCCAACTCCGGCACCATGACAAGTGTCACTCATGTGATTACACTGCCACCGTGTGGTTTTAAGGATCCCTTTCAATTAAAAAAATACATATATATGTATAAAAAAGAATGGTCTCTTACAAAAAAGCAAAGGATAATAATCTAAGCACTGTCTCTGTGTTTCTCGTTTGTTCGTCCTCAGTTACAGCCCTGCAGCTACTCTGTGGAGTATCGTAGGTGGTAGGACATTGGAACAACACAGAGCCGGTCAGTAGTATAGGTATGATTCTAATAATTCTGCATAATTCATGAAGGGTTCAGCTTCTGCCTAGTGAATGTCATCAAGATGTTTGCTAGGAGATGCTACCTTCACTGACCTTTTCTGCATAAATCTGGCATTTACAGTGTTCAGAGGAATCCGAAACATTCCCTATAGTTATCTACAGGCAAGTGGATCTCAAACTGAGGTCCCCAGACCAGTAGCGTCAGGAACCCTGGGGAACTTGTTAGAAATGCAAATTCTTTGGCTCCATCCCACATACTAAGTCAGAAACCCTGGGGCCTGGACTTCTGTGTTTTAATAAGCCCTTCAGGAGATTTTGATGTTTGCTAAAGCTTAGGAACAGCTGCTACAGACAATCGTACCTGTCTTGAGGTAGATTAACATATTTTCCTAATAGAGCTAAATTTAGCAGCACCTGCTCCTGGCCACTGAAATATATTCCAAAGAAAGATGCAAGAGAAAGGTCCCAGGACTTCCCATGAATATGGTCGCTCTGCCCCGGGGAACTGCCCTTGGGAAGGAAGAAGCAGAACAGCTGTGAGGGTTCCCAGTCCCATCATCTGCTGTGTCAACGCTTTCTGTCCTCTTTAACTCCACCTGAAGGAAACACTATAGTCAATCAAAACTAAATCTTTCAGCCGTTGGGATTATTGGAGTATACTGGAACAGCAGTCTGATATGAGTGGATATTATATATAAGGCCACTTTTTCTGACCTTAAAAATTCAGCTTTAAGAAGAGAAGCTAATATGTGAAAGTCCTCCAGGGTCTAAAAAACATGAAGGAATATTGGGATGGTAGGAAGATTCCCTGGCCTGTCACGGATATCAGCCACTGAGCTGCCTCCCAACTCCACTAACTGTAGCTGTGCAAGAAGATTGACCCTCGGCTGCCAGGATGCTTGATTTTTAAGAAAAGCCCAAAAATCAGATTTTTTATGTAAAATATTCCAATTTTTAAGCATGGGTCTCATTGTAAGAGAATGTTTAATTTAAAAAATGAAAACATGTCTACCTGTTAAGGAAAACTGTGGATGGCAACCTCAAAATATATTTATGACCATGGACATGTCTTGTATTTAAGTAATTTGCGTCTGTGTGTTTTCATCTCTATATGTATAAATGCATATATACAAAGCCTGGACATCCAATATCTCAACACATGCGAGAAATACTCTACTCATCAATAAAGGGCTTCAAATTGAGTAAAGATAAAAAATTTAAAAGATGCCTGAATTAAAAAAGTACATCATTTGAAGTGCCACACTTTAAGAAGAAAATATACGATATTTCTACTAATGTGAAGTGTGCTTTCACAACATTTCTAAATCTTACAAATGTCACAACATACACAGAATAAAAGCACTGAGGATATACAAATTACTTGTAATGTGGCTTTTTCTTAGGAACATATAAAATACTTCAAAAAATATCAAGCTCGTAAATATATTTAGCCATGAATTTGGAGCCCAAATCATGGTTTAATTATATATTTTTAAAATCCCTGGCTCTGGAAGGAGTGCTTAAAGACAGCTGCTGAATTAATAGACGAGTAATCAGATGTCACCCATGTGAATTTTCTTTACCAGACATCCTCTCTCTAGCTTGACCCTCACTGTTGTCACTGCATCCAAGATTCAGAAAATGTTGCCTTATTTCCTTGTAACCCATAGATTTTCTCAAAGACATTAAGGATAAAACTGACTTTAGATGGGCTCCTGGTTTTCCTTTGTGGTTTCTTTCCAAATCTAATAAAATTCCAAGTGTCTCCCTTGGCGATGATATCTTTAAGATTGTCTGGTAGGAGAACTAGTTCTGGGGTGGATAACAATGCTCACTCTGAGCTAAAGAATATTCTAGTCACAGGGGCCAATGCCTAGAGATATTCCCACCCTTCTGTACAATAAGAGATTCCCTTGGGGGGCTAGTTCCTCAGATATGTTGCCAGATTTAATGAAGATTCTCTAACCAAAGAAAGTATCTTGCCCCATAGCATACCATTGTGTTTAGGATTCTGACCATAGGAATGCTTTACTTTTACTTCTCATGGATTTGGGGTTTCAAGAATATCATACCAAAATGTATATTACTCTTGGTAGGGAAGAAAACATGATATTTTCCCCATCCATTCAGAAATATTATTGGGAATTTTGCATTGGAACCGAAGAGAGCCGGATGGGTATGTTTAAGATTTCTACACGGTTTGTTGGGGTGCCTGGGTGGCTCAGTCGTTAAGTGTCTGCCTTCGGCTCAGGTCATGATCCCAGGGTCCTGGGATCGAGTCCCGCATCGGGCTCCCTGCTCAGCGGGGAGCCTGCTTCTCCCTTTCCCACTCCGCCTACTTGTGTTCCCTCTCTCACTGTCTCTTTCTCTGTCAAATAAATAAATAAAATCTTAAAAAAAAAAAAAAAAAAAGATTTCTACATGGTTTGTGACCAGGAGAAGCACAGAAACCAGGAACCAGAAAAAATAATTGCACAGAAGTATAATTAATTTTGGGGAAAATAAATGCTGTGACTTCTCTGAGGAAAAAAAAAAGACAAACAAAAAAGAACTCTGTCTCAAAAGATCTAGAATGTTTGCATAAGTAGTATTTGAACTGGATCTCTCAGGATTAATAGGCACTTGCCTGGTGAAAGAGGAGGAGATAAAATGTGAAGAAAAGCTGGTTGTTTCTTGTGATTGGAGTACGTGTCAACCACGGCATCTTTGAAGTACAGCACAGGGTCCCTATAATGAAACCAATAGTTCTTCTTCGAATGCAAGAGTAAGTGAGCAGAAGAATGATTTGTGTTTTGTAGGGCAGTATGAGTAATGGACGAAATAAAACAGGAGCAGAAAGATTAGTTAGGGACAAAGACCATGAAGGCAACACTAAAAACTCTAAATTTTATTCTGTGGATTAGTGTCATCTTTCGAATCGGTGTCATCAAGATCTATTGAAGTACTTCTTAGAAATGCAGATTCCTGACTCTTAATCCAGGTCCTTTGAATCAGAACCTCTCCTAGAGTGAGCCAAAGAATCGTCATGTTCAGCACTGTGTGAAAACCACAGCTGGAAAAAAGGCCCAATTCATAAAACACAATTTTTTAACTTTTTTTGGGTACTCAACATCTTAGAGGATCCATCAAAAGCTATGGAAAGTCTCCCTAGAAAAACATATGTGCACATTCATTTTTACTAATAACCCCAGAGAGATCATGAAACCACTGAGATTAACTATTAACTCACGGACTCAAATTAATAATCCCTGCCACCAAACTGGCTAACAAGTAATTTAGAGAAAATCAGATGAGAATCATTGTTACCAGGAGTTAGAGTGAGGGAAGGCATTTCGATGAAGTTGAAGAATACACACAAACTGCTTCTTCTTAACTGTTTTGTCTAGGACCCACCCTAATCTCACTTTGTCAACATTTACTGTAAAAGGGACAGGTTCCTACTTAAAAAGAGAAGAATTTATGCTGGGAGCCAGGGAGCTTCTTGGTCATTTCCATCCTAAGGAAGGCATTTAACAAAAAATTGGAATGTTTCGAAAGGAAAAAAAAAAAAAAATGGGGAGATTTAATGAGCATTTAAAACTTGATACATTGTTTTGCCCTGTTTCAAATAACAAATGAAGTTGTTGGCATTCTAGAAAGCGTATGAGTTAACTGTTTTTATACTTAAAGCTTCACATATTTAGATCGTATCTAAAAATTTTATTCTCTTTCTGATAATGTAGCATTTGGGAACCGTAGTATAGTTCTATTTCCTCCAAAATTGAGAGCCGTATCTGCAAATAACAACTAAAATGGTCTATTGCTGGAGATATGTCACATGGAACAAGATAAAGTCTATGAAAACAGCCCTTTAGAAAAGTCATGGCTGAACTCTAATGACCTAGATTATTTAATGCGAACATTGTGTGCAACTTTGGAGACTTAGGGCAGCCCTCACGATAGTCAACTCAAGCAAGCCTGTTTATGTGATACCAAGGTAGACATAGTTCAGAGACACAACCTGCTGTTCTTTGTAAATGGGGCAGAATCACTGAACTTCATCCAAACTTGGAGCAGACTCAGAAATAGGATGAGAAGGAATGTTCCACACTGAGGGATAAAGTGCTTCATAAAGTGCAGGGCGTTATACAGAGTGAAAGAGTTGATCATGTATCAGCTAACAATAGATAGTAACATTTTGCAAACATTGAGCCTTTGATCGACAAATAGCATCCTACCGTGTTTCCCAACCCACAACCCGATTTCTCCCTCAACTGTGGTTTTGGCAGTTGGTTTGTATTGGTAGGTGTTGACTGCATCCCTCTGAGGGCTTACAAGGCCCCTGTTGTGTGAAGGTGTGGCAGCTTTGTTCTCCACTCTTCTAACAAGAGTCACACCAGCTGTTTCCAGTTGTTTTGCATTGCCAGCAGTGTTCCAACAAACATCTCTGTGACTGGCTCCTGGTGCACGTGTGGCAGGGTTTACATAGGGTTTCTGCTGCGTGTGGCTTTGCTGAGGCATGGGACACTGCATCTTCAAGTTTGTTTAATGCCAAATTGCTGTCCCAAGTAGGTGAGCCAGCACTGGGGGAGTTGCTGTCACATTACCTTGTTGTCTAATTAGTGTCAGACTTTCAATGGAAATATTACTTTTATTTGCCTCTCCCTGATTAGTGGTGGGGTTTTGCATCTTTTTTATACATTGTCTCTTCAAGTGTATTCTTCCATGAATTATTGATTAATGTCCTATGCCCATTTTGCTATGGGCCAAGCACTGATCAAGGCCCTTCGGATGTACCCATGAACTGCCAAAGAGCACTGCCCTCTTCGAGCTCACATTCTAGTGAGAGAAAACTGGTAAGAAACAAGAAACCCCCAAACAAGTATAATCTGTAGCATGATGGGTGATAAGTACTATTGGGGAAAACAAACAAACAAACAAGTAGAACAGGTAAAGTTAATGGAATCGGGAATACAGGATAGACAAAACAGTTGATAGCAGTAAGGGGTGGTCAAGGTGGATCTCCCGGAGAAGGCAAGAGTTGAGTCAAAGTGAGAGTTCCAGAGCAGTGAGAGGCCAGGGGGTCTAGCCTGAGCAGAGAGACAGAGGGGAAGAACTATAGAGATGAGATCAGAGAAGCAGGGAGTTGTTATATGGGGACTCATGGGCCATGGTAAGACTTCAGCTTTCAGGTGAATGAAATGGGGGAGCCACGGAAGGACTTCATAGAAAGGAGTGACATGATCTGCCGGGTTATAGAGAAAAGGACCACTCACGATAAATTTTCGAATGCTTACATACTATCGTTTCTTCATAGAGAGCAACTTGGCCAAATGCCTCCTTCCTGTGGGAACAATCTGATTATAGATCAGCTAAGACTGGGAAACACTGACATGGATTAATCCCTGTGCTTGAATGAACAACTAAGGTTTAGGACGTGGATAAGCAGGGTGAGTTCTGTGAGCTCTACGTGTTTCCTCTGGCAGCTCTGGGCCGTTGTCTTTGACCTCCATCCCTTCTCTTACCCACTTGCCACTCGGGAGTAAAGGTGCTCATTGCTCTTGTTGCCAGCTCCATGCCAGGCCCTGGGCCAGCTGTTGTTTAAACATGAGCTCTCATACCTGGCAGCACGATGTACGGAAAGTAGCGTCGTCTTCATTTTGGAGCCGCTAACAGAGAAGCCGAATCTGTCCAACTGCAGGGCCCCTATCGCTTCATTACGCTATGGGGCCCGCTGTGTATGGCAGGGCGGCCGTAGCGTTCCTCTTAACTAGATGATGATTCAAACAAGATGGCACTGAATAATACATAAAGCCAAGCTAAGATTTAGAAAGAAATAATAATTATTCTAATTTATATGAATTCTGAAGCACTCAGCTTCTATCTTTGAAGCTGGCATATAACAAGAGCTGTTCCTTCTCTTTTCCTGTTTGTTTTGGTGCTTGAGACAAAATTTATGCAATGCATTTTGGGTCTCTAGAAAGATTTATCCTCGTTCTTTAGGCAAGTGTAGTTTCAATTTAATATGCTAATCTGATATGCTAATGTATTATCAAAACCCAGAGTAAACGACTAGTTCAAAGTGTTCCAACAGATTTAAAATTTTAAAAGAGGAAACCCCAGCAGACCGTGAGAAACAAACATCTTATTTTCTTCTACCTGAGTGAGAGCCCTCCACAGAGCGAGAGGTCTCTTCTCTTGGAGTATATTTGTGAATCCTTGTGCTTCCTGTACTGGTTAACACCATGGTCCGAGCCCCAAATGAGTTCTATCAGTTTGCAAATTAAGGAAGCAATTTACATCTCCTCCAATTCAGGAATTTTCAAAAGCAGCCTTAACCAAAGGATGCTTATGCTATTTTTTATATAACTATGTAAAGACCAAATAATGAGTCTTTTTTCTTTTCCTGAGCCTAGAAGTGTATAATACATGCCGCCTTGGGTCAGAATAAGTTTTTCAACGTGAGATTGTATTAAATTGCTAGGCATATCATGATTTACTGCAAATAAATGTTCATGGCAGAACTAGGGAACCTTGGGCGGATGTGAACTCAACAACCCAGTAATGATGTGAAGTGGTCCTGCTCACTGCCTGGTAACTTCCAGCTTGGTCTGGAAGAGCTCTTTCAAATTCACCTCAGTTGATGGACTTGGGATCTGGAGATTTAGATGGTATGCCTGTGTGTGGCTATGTTCACTTGGAAGAAGCATTTTCTCCTTGCAGACCACTTTTTGTAATAACCAAGAAAAGGCAAAACAAAGTACATAAAACAAAGTTTAAAATTACATCTGATTATTTTGAAAAATCTACCCCTATAAATTCATATATTGAAGAAGGAGGAGGAGGAGAAGGAGGAAGAAGAGGAGGAGGAGGGGAAGGGAAGAGGGAGAAGAAGGAGAAGAAGGAGAGGGAGAGGGAGGAGAAGAAGAGAAGAAGGAGGAGGAGGAGGAGGAGGAAGAGAAGGAGAAACCTGAAGAAAAAAAAAGTGTCCTGATACATTTCCCCATCACATGGGCACAGCTTGGGAAAGAAAGCTTATTAGTGACCTTCATTATTTGTCTAGAAAAAAAAAAGTTTGCCTCTTCAGGAATTGCCTCTACTGGGTAAGCTGTTTTAACCGAGTTTCCCTTTCTCACATGGGAGATTTAACTGGAAATAATAATGGCCTGTCCTTACTCGGTAGCCTTTCTGCATAAGCATTTAAAAGGCAAGGGTACTATGTGAGGCAGTCTGGTAAATTCTTTCTTTGCAAGGGCAAAAACACTAGTTTACTTGTTCAAGATGATAAAGAGTTTAAGACCAGAGTTCATAACATGAACTTATCCCATGACACTCCCTCCCCCTTGCACTTGATGAAAACATGCTCATGTGAAGTGAATTTTGAAACTGAATCCGCCGAACACACTCAGCATTTGGTGCCAGATTTGTACTGTGACATTCAAACTTTTGCCATGGCTGTTGCAATGTAAATAGGAAATTCTAAATGTGATTTGAATTGCCCTTTGGGGAGTTTTACACTGAGAGACGGTACATTTCCAAGGTAGCCAGCACTTAATATGGAGCAAGCCCAGTGGTCGCGTTGGAGACTGTTCTGCTTCAGAGAGAAAGTTGACAGGAAACTCTGCATGCCTTCAACTGGACCGAGGGAATTTGGTGGTTGACACAGCCATATATACTTTTGAAATAGTTTTTCTTGTTAGAAATGTTTTAGATTAGCCCATGAAAGTAAGCACCTTTATTACTCACATACAGTGATTGGGTTTTGAGGATAGTTGTCTTACATAGATCCTAGTTTAGAGATTGGCATAAGCAAATGATTGGTTTTTAATTAGCAACAAGCTTTTGTAATTATTAGAAGTCAGCCTTTCCTGTAACTGAAGCATCCATGGTAGCAAATATACTTCCTCAGCAAACAGATACACTCAGAGTTTTTCCATGAAATGCAACTGAGTAGGTGGGTACATGGAAAGTACATCATACGTTAAGATTTTATCAGAGGATGTTTCCAGAATGTTTAAAGAGTTAAATTCAAGGGCACTGAATTGTGTATATTTTGTGATATTGCCTGATATAAAATTTTGGTTGATTCTACCCATAAATGAATTTAGAGGTTGAGATGGCTCAGTGGTTTAAGCCTCTGCCTTCGGCTCAGGTCATGGTCTCAGGGTCCTGGGATGGAGCCCCTCATCGGGCTCTCTGCTCAGTGGGGAGCCTGCTTCCCCCTCTCTCTCTGCCTGCCTCTCTGTGTACTTGTGATCTCTCTCTCTGTCAAATAAATAAATAAAATCTTTAAAAAAAATAGAGGTTGAGATTTCTTTAGAATGTGGGATTAACTAGTGTTAAGAGAAATGCATTGTTGCAATTCTCCACTAGAGGGCCATAGCTCCCTCTTTCCCTGCGTGGGTTTGGGCAAGGGCACATGAAAAAAGGTAAATGTTACAATGTTATTATTTTTCTCTCAAATTTGTTGTTTTATAGATCTTATATATATAATAAATATGTTAAAAGAAGAAATTTTTTTTAAATAATGATTAAATAATGATGCAGAAGTGTGTGGAGTGAAAAGCTTCACTGCCAGTTTTTCCCTCCCACACACGCCCCCCTCAGGTTTTATTTTTACACAAATATGTTTGCACCAAACATTATTGTGTCTTGCTTACTTGTTCATTTCCTAAACTAAACATTGTAGGCATCTTTTCCTATCAGTTCACACATACCTGACTTTTCTTCCATATGGCTTTAGAATACTCTTTTGTAAGCCTCTCCTGAGTGATTTGTTTACTAAATCCCCTAAAAATGGAAAATGAGATTATTTTCAATATTTTTCTACTTAAAAAAGGCTGTGGTGAGCGTTCTTGCATTTTTTTTCTTTGCACAGATCTGAGAGTTCCTCCGTAAGTTAAATCGCCTGCTGCATAATTGAGGGCTTGTTTATTTACAACTTTAATGGATGTTGCAAGTGATGTCTATCTTCAAACCACCACAACCACACAAAATTGGCTCTGATTTAGAACCACATTATGTGTGAAGGTGCCTTTAGCCCTGACACTGGCAAACACTGGGTATGTAAAACCTTATAATCTTGTCAATCTGTCAAAGGAAAAATAACATCTTGACAGTAGTTTTAAAAATGTTTAGGTCTATGATAACCTCAACCAGTGAACTAAATTTAAAATTGAAAAAGATAAACTTGTGACAATGGTTATACAGATTTTTATCAGAAGGTGGAAGCAGGGTAACCAGTTGTTAATAGTTGCAAAAAAAATCACTGTTTTTCATCAACTAGCGATCCAAATAAATATTTCATATTTTCCCCAATAATTTTCTATCATTGAAAAAAATTTGTTATAAAATTCTATAAAATGAAGTGGGCGGACATGATAGAGAATGAATAGATGGGAATGAATCTTTGAACAGTATTCTTGCTGCTATATCACTGTTGTGATCTTCAGGTTAAAGAACTTCAGTGAGAAATGTTAAAGTTTCTTATCTGAATTTGACTTCGCCTTCTAAGCCTCTCTTCCTTTTCCTTAGCTACTATCTATCACAATTTGCCCATTCTTTTCTCTTCATTCTAAACTACAACACCCTCCCTTTCCTCTCAGTTTTTAGCAAAGAACAAAATGCCCAGAACTGAAATGTCAAGTATTTTTTCCCTAACAAAATATTTTTATTATGAGGTTAAATATACACCCAAGTATCAGATTGAAAATAATTGCAACAAAAGTTGGCTAGTTTGTTGTACTAGTTTTGTTCATTTTCCGCCGACAGAAAACTGGTTCTTTTGGTGATAGCTGTATATATCCCACAGGACCCAAAAATATCCCACCGAGGGCCAAGCCCACCTTGGAAAATTGCGAAGCATGCGAGTCTTGTCTACTTCCCTTTCTCTCCCCCCGCCATATTTTCCCCATCTGAATACTTCTGTCCTCCTTCCACCCTCCACCTAGCTGTGTTTAGCTTTGTCCCTGTAATCTACACAGGAAGGGAGATACTTGCACTTCAATGTTAGTTGAATATTTCTTCCAGGGTGTGGAGAGTGCATATAAATAGAGAACATTCAGAGACTCAAAGGAGAGTTTCTCTCAAGGGGATAATTAAGGGAATAGTGGGCGGGAGATATATTTTCAAGCATAGAATATTTTATAGGTGGTTTCTGTGCCTACTTATACGGAGCATCTCTGGCTCCTGTGTAAATATGAAATTTCAGATGTAGAAAAATAAAATGGCAAGGAACCATTAGATGTATGAGGAGGGTCACTATTTCTTTCAATTTAGTGGTTTGCTCTATTTTTCTGTGTGTGTGTGTATGTGTGTGGTTTGGTTTTGGTTAGCCATACCTCAAGCTTTAGAATAGAATGTTTTTAAATCCACATTGCAGCTTTCCTGGGGATGGGATTTTGTTGGACTCTGGCCGGTACTAATTGAGGAAACAGCTCCCTGCTTCTGTTCTCTATTCCAACCAGAGAATAATCAGGTGACTTACATATCTCTATAATTTCTTATTTTGAGGTCTCTAAATTTTTTGGTTGTCCAATGCATTCCACTTTTAGTTATTAACTAATATATTTGAAATAAAGTTGGTGAAATGAGGCAGAATTGTTATTATTAGCTGCCAACTTATAAACTTGAAAAATATGACATTGCTAGAAAAGAAAAATACCTATGAATCAGGAAAAATGAGTTAGCTATGTACATGGATATGAGTTTTTGTGTGTGTGAAAAATGAGTTAAGTATATGGGTTGAATTCCTGAGTGAGAATGTTATTGTAAGAAATAATAATTTAATAAAAATGCATTTATACAAACCAGAAAGGAAAGAGATTTGTGTAGATAAACTTGAATTTATTTCTGCCTGGTGCTGTAACTTTCTGTGTCAAGCATGTGATTTTGGATTATAAAATTCCAGGTGTGTAGTAATCTCTTATCAGTTGTGTATAATAACCTTTGGCCTGAATATTTTGAAATTGTTGTATATTTTCATAACAGACATTGTGCATAAAATTTTCCATGCTCTGTATTAGAGAAGTAAGGAATAATTTGACAGAGGGTCAAATGCTTTTCAATATAATTGGGGGAAAATTTTTTAAATATTAAAAAGTATTCCAGTGGTTGAAAGTTTATGTCCAGATGCCTAGAAATAGAGTTGGTTCATTTACCAGGCACCAGAGCAGTACAGAGAAACAAGCAGTATGTGGGAAAGAGAGAAAGAAAAGAGAGAGAGAGAGAAGTTGATTTGTTAATGTCGTTTTCAGCTTCTCCGCATGGACTTTTTAGGGTTGAATTGTCACTACATGTGTTACCCTGTCAGTTGATCCCAGGGACATCTTGTGCCTTCCTGATTGGGTTGGAGCCAAAGGCAACTATGGAGGTAGACAGAGCAATTCTACCCCATCACCCAAATCTACCCATATCCCATACCCCACACCCCTTGGGGCATCACACTTGGACCTTTTAATTTTTAACCTTGTTTGTTTTCTTTTTTCTTTTTCTTTTCTTTTTTTTTTTTTTTTTGGTCAAGTAGATTCCTACAGTTTAAAATGAATAAAATTCTAGGTAATGAACATATACTGAAATGTGAGTGTTTCTTATACTTCAGTGTTGAGTTGTGAAAGTATCTATTTTCAAAATATTATCTTTAAATTGTTATTGTGGGAAAGAAGCTGTATATTTACAATCCTCGAAAATGATACAAACTCAATTCCAAAACACAAACACAGCTAATCAGCTCAATTAATGCAAAAGGAAAAAAATCAGACCAATAAGTGTAGGCGAAATAACCAGGTGAGTTATTGAGTTTTTCCCATTTTAACTAGCACTTTTGACAGCAGGTTGATAAGGTCTCAGTAAGAAGTACACAAATGCATTTGTATCCTTCAGTGAATTTGTGTCCTGCCAGTATTCTTAGGTGGGTGTGCGTCCTGTCAGCATCCACAGGTGCACACGGATGCCACTTTCTATCAAGTTGCCTTCTCCAGAAACCCAAAGAAATGCTTATATGTTTCTAAATAACTAGCTTGTGCCAATGTTGCAAACTTTCAGCTTTTACAAGAGCTTACACTTTGGCAAACTATTAAAAGAAATGTCTCTAGCGTTTCTGGGATATATCATCTTTTGTTGGAAACACTGCATTCCAGAGCATTCTGGGTAGACTTCTCTGAAGAACTTATTTGATGTTTGTATAGAAAAGTGCTTTTTATTCTAGAACAGTTTTCAAAAAGATTGTGTTTTGCAAAATCGGAACTTTTATGGAGATATCAAAAGCAATAATATTAAATTGTCACACATTTCTGGACTCTTATACAGACTTCTCTCCCCTCCCAGATCCGAAGTAGAAGGGAAAATAAATAATAAATATAACCATCTGAAATATTAGGATCGGTGTTCATTAATAATAGACATGTTCAACATTTAATTTTAATTTAGTCTGGCTTTAAAATTGCATTTTATAAGCATTCTAAAAATTACATATGCACGTTAGTTGTTACCTCCAGTTTCTAGTTAAAACTCACTGGAAAAAGTCGAGCTGGTGTCATATACCAAAAATAATAATGATCTGTTATTATTTGAACTTCCAAGTCTTCCTTTTCCTCAGTTGTGGATACACGCTGCCTCAACTCAGTTCACCCGACCTTTAATAAAATTGCCGTCTAACTTGTGACATGATGAGATTTAACATGCTCATAAAATTCTTACTTGATGATCATGTTTGGCCTGGCCTTAGCTCTTGCCTAACCTCACTACACCTCCTTCACTTACCAAAATTGTTTGTCTTTTCGGGAACAAATTTCTTCCCTTTGTCTCCCTTGTAGCAGCCTTTTACTCCTCTCTACTTTCACCTTGCTCTAAAGCCTGCAAATAAACCCATTAAAACAATATAACCCACTAATTTGATTTGGTTGCAGCAAGGAAATTAAGACAACATTATCCATGCTATGGGATACTCCCCTTTTGTTGTCTCAGTCATAATCTTAGAAAAACTTCACTCCCAGGAACTGTGCAGTTACCAAGCTCTTGGAATTAGTCTATTTATTCATCAAACTGTTTGAAGCCATGGTAAAGTTTGTTCCTCCATATTTTATTAAACTCAATTAAGTAATGGAGTCTTTTGTCATCAGTCTCAACTTCATCTTCCAAGGAAAACCTACTGCCCTTCACAGTTCCTAAGATGCCAACCATTCATTTTTCTGTGGTGTTGAAGGTAATTTGATTTATGTCTTGCTCTAGTTAAGATGCCCATGTTTTCAAGCATTTTTGACTCAGAGTTAGAGGCTGAGGTCAAGTTAACAATGGTAATCTGTCTCTCTGTTTGCAAACAATGAATCACCATTTGGGATTTTAAGACTATGGTAAGTTTTCACTTGGCAGCTTGGTTCAAAGGTTGTCAGCAAAATGTATGAAAGTGGCCTACGCCTGAAACCTCTGATCATGGATGTCAAGGATTTTCTAACAAGGCCACCAATATAGTTGTGAATAATTGGTCAGAAGGAAGTGTGGTTAAAGAAGCATTAGTCCCATGCCCTTATTTAGACTGGATTGATTTGATCTAGACTTAATAATATTAAAAGCTCTTCTAGTCATTCCCAGGGCATGAATGAAAATGCTTTCAAATTATTAAGAAGGAATATGACTTATTCAGGACAATATGTAAGGAGAGAGTGATACAATGAAGTAGTTCATTTCGGTCCTTTACTTTGGACCAAGTAAACTGCCATTAGAAAGAGAAAGAGCTTCACGGAGAGTTGCAATATTTTATTACTAATTGAATTGGAGTTTGTTTTGGAGAGTTGGCAGTTCACATGGTTGAAGTTGAGATGAACAATTCATGAAAGTTAGGGGCCAATTTTCCTCAAACATCTTGTTGTTCTTAGTTTTAAGGAATTCAGACAAAGTGATGACTTTGAAATAAAGAAAACTCTGAGATCTGATCAACTTTGAGTTTTTTCTAAGTAAACAGTGGCTGCCACATTTTAAGCATTGAATTAATTCTGCAAATTGAGTGAAGGAAGATGTCAGTAGATGTTTATGAGTGAATATTTGTATCTGTCTTTAAAATATTAGTCTTAAGAAAAGGAATTTGTTTTCACAAGCCATGACCTAAAAGCAATGATTTTATGATTTGAACTGACAAGAATCTAGTTACTCTACTACAGTTATTCATTTTATTGTATCATCCAAAATAATATTTACTGCTTCCCTTGTGTTTCTATTTTTGATACTTTATTTTTTCTACTGTGATAAAAGGGGACTAATTCAGGATAGGCAAATACAGATCTGTTTGTCAGGTCAGGATTTGAGCTGATCATTGATGCAGAAGTTTCATTACTATATTTGAATATCATTTGTTGTTGTTCATTGAGATTAATGTTGATATAAAGAAATTTTTCATTAAGGATTCCTTTTACACGGATGCCCAAAATTAACACTCTAAGATAATAGTCAGAAAGCATTTCCTCTCTTCTGGTAGCAAATCTGAAAAAAAAAAAAAAGGAAATAATTACAATTAGTTATGCTGCCCCTGGATTCTATAAACTTTATCTTGTATATGCATTTAAGGGAGCATCAACACACTTGAGCATAAGCGTGGACACTCAAGCATTTTGTCTTCCCGGGTTTCCAGCTTACTATGTAAGCACCCCCTCTTTGTCTAATCACCATATGGCTCATCATTCAATCTGTGAGCTCTAAGTGGATAATACTGATACATTTCATTACCGTTACAAAGGAGAATTCTTACACTATGTATGATTGGATAAGGGAGTTCTTTCTGTATACTACTCCTATCCTTTAAATTCCATGGATCTTGCAAAAAGCAGTGATTAGTGATATGACATCTCAAACTTAGTATCTAATTGTTTCATACAGGCACAGAAAATTATAGGATCTAATCTTACTTATAAGTTACTATGGTTTCAAATACAGCATAGCCACCTTATGATACATGCATGCTAAAGTAGAACGTACCAGATTTCCACCATTCAAGATGTTTTACTGATCACTTTCATAATAAACTTTATTTGAAATGTAAAACTAAGTAGAGCTATGGAAGTGACAAAATTCAACATGGTGCTCTGAGAGGAGATGACTTTCCCAGAGTAACATGGTTAGGAATTGATAACTCCTAGGGCTCAGTCCAGATTCTTTCTCACTGTACTATCCCAATTCTGTGAAATGAGGTGAGGACATGGGTCATAGGTCCTTCTGTAAGGATCCATAAACCAGTAGTACATCTTTATATTCCCCTGTTAGTGCAGTAACTCCTGGGAAAAAGAATAATGTCATGTTTAAGAAAATGACATTGAGTTATCCATGCTGACTCTGGCTGTACAAGCTTTGGGCGAATGACTTCACTTTAGCTTCCCTAGTTTCTTCTATAAAATGAAAATAATAGTTGTTCCCTCATGGAGTTGTTTCAGTTATCAAAGGACCTGATACAGTAGAGGGCTTAGAACAGCTGTGGCATATTTTAGGTATGGAGAAAATGTCAGCTCTTTAACCATGGCCCATTCCTCAGGCCTCCAAGACAATCATTTCTGCTACTTGTTACTTGGTCATTCTTACCTTCTATTTCTGCAAACTTCTTTCTCTCCCTCAACTTGAGTTCCTGCATTCCAAACATCTACTGGAGGTAAGAGCCTCCTAACAACAATCTACAATTTTAACTGAGCTATCCATTTTCACCTTTTCGTAGCTGAACAAAACACATGAGAAAACTGAAAAACAGGCACGACTAAATTATCTCTTGGTTTTCAGAATAGATATATTTCTTCTATGGGTATTAATATAATCCATTAGTATTGAATTGAAATGTTGAATTTCTAGAACTGTGATTTATAGCTTATCTTTTATCTGGAGCACTGATGAAGAAGAAATGTTGTTGCTAGCCATTTGTGAATACTATCCACATATCTGGTAGATGGCAACCACCAAGTTCCCATAAGGGCAGCAGTCATCATTAATGCCCTAGTGGGATACCATGCTGACAATGGTATATAAGGTATATAAGATACCATTCCAACAAGGAACTTCATCACTTTGACTTCAACACTGAAACACTCTGAATACGTCCTTAGGGAGTGTGCTCCATATGAGCATATACTCACAAAGCAAGCCTGAAAGAAATGAACCAGGTGGAACTCGCTTCCAGGACCTATCCCAGTCCCAGTGTCTTGGGATCATCTCTCTTTTCTGATCCACAGGCTCATGCTGCTTTCCAATCTGGAGCCCCTGGAGTATCTGCATTCTGTAGCTCTTATGATGCCACTTCCCTGACAGCCAGTGTTGTGATTGCCAAGGTAAGCTGAAAAGGCCTGTTTTCAAAAATGTAATGATTCAGATTTGCTTGTTAGCTATGGTCTTCTGAAGTCAGTGTCTTAATATTTTTTAATCCATTTGTAATTGGAATGTGAGAATATTAGACCATTCTGGAAAAGAAACACCATATGGCAAAACAAACAAACAAATAAACAATGGAAGAAATGTCTAGGAACAGGCAGAGCCTTACCTCTGGTCTCTTAAACAGTCTGTCATCCAGAACTACATAATCCACCTCAAAAATATCTTGGTACAATTTCTCATCTCCATCCCTTTCCAGATCTCTAAGTCAGGTTCTTGTTGTCTCACTAGGATGCCTGCAGTGACCCCCAGTTGGGCTTCCATCCTCTAATCCAATATACACACTGTCAACAGTCTGATCATGTTGTTTTATGGTCATCTAGATTAAGCCTTCAATGTAACATAAAACATACTTCACTTTTAAGGGCCAACAACTCTTTGACATCAGACTTGTTCCTAAACCCTGCCCTCTAGCCATGATGCAAAGATACCTATCATTTTCAATAAAAGTCTTTACTCATTAATTCTCTTCTTTCTGACTAAGGAATTTCTACTTGTTCTTTTAGGCCCAGTTCTAATGCCACCTCTCTGAGGAGACACCGATTCCCTCATGATAGGGTTAGCTATTTTCTTTAATATGCTTTAATCTTTTTTAACATGTTTGTAGCATTTGCCAGATTATTCTGTATCAATTTTTCACATATTTTCCTAAATTAGTCTTTTCGGTTCTTGAAAACAGACACTAGTCTTGTTCAATTTTATATCATCAGCACAGGACCCTGTAAATAATTATAAATGTTGAGTGTTTTTTTAACAAGCAAAAGAATATATAAACATGCCATATAGGGATCCAGTGTTCTCTTTTTGTGTAGGATCAGCCTTTCACACATTTATGTATATTGGGCTAGAGAAGCTTGCCTGCCTTTTCTCTTTCCTTCCTTCCCTCCTCCTCCTTTCCTTCCTTCCTCCCTTCTTTTCTTCATCAAGCATTTATAGAGTACCTTCTGTGTTCTTGGTTTATGTGAGATATGAGCCACATTGAAAATAATAAAACACTGCCTTTGCCCTAGAGGCACTCTCAATTTTAACAAGAAGAAAAAAATAGCAAAGTAATAATATAATTTGGGACCCAGTTTGTTAATAGGAATCCCCTTCATGCTTATAATTGAGCCATGGAAATGTCCTCTGCTCTCTAAAGACCAACATTTGAGATGAGTCTTGAGTACAAATGATCACCTCCGTATTGTGCCCTGACACATTAGCACGTGCAGGCACTATTGGGAGAACTTCTTCAGGATATCTCTCAAATAGCTCTGGAGAATGATATGTGATGTGGAAAATGAAAAGGGCATTGATCTGAGGGTTGGGACCTCTGGGTTCTAGTTTTAGCCCTGCTGCTCAATAGCTATGACCTTGGGCAAATGATTCAATTTACAATCTATAGTATATCTTATCCATAAATTGAGGGTGTCTATCTAAATTCTATTTCAATGCTTCCTTGCCAGGATCATAGGATTTAGGAATACATATACTTAGTCCTCACCAAAGAGTAAGTGAATTAGAATCAAATCTCGTAGCATGTGACCAGGCCACGTTTATTTAGCAAAAAACTTCCTGATGATCCTGAAAGGCTCTGACCTGAGTTGTGTCTCCTCTTGATATTTTGATAGCTGAGGTCTGGGGGCCTCTGTCTGGCAGCCCCCACTTTGATTGAGACAGGAGACTCTAGGCTCACTCCAGTCTTTCTCCTTTAACAGTCTGTGAGAACAAGGAACATTGTTTCAAGAAACAATCAGATCAGTAGCTGACATCATAGGTCTTCCTGAAAGAGAGGAAAGAGATGTAGAACAGAGATAAGACCCAAAAAAATCCCAAATGCTTGTGGGACGTTGGTAATCACAGCCATCACCAAGACTATCCTCGGCTTCTTGAACTTTAAGATGGACCCAGTTATTCTGATGCCCTGACTCCCATATATTTATTCTCTGACTAAGGTACAAAGATTCGGGTGAGCTAATGCATCAACCCATGAAAAATGAACAATTAAAACAATGGAGTTGTCAGTTCTTTTACCAGATTGCAAATAAATAACCTGCCTGTCAGGCTGGCTGCTCTGCTAGACCATTAGTTTAATACAAAGACATTCTGAGGAACGGGTGGATGACAGCTGATCTATCACCAGGCCTTTGATAAAGACCTGAGCAAAATATGCTGTCATAAGCCATGGAAGGTCAATCCCAATTTGCGAGAAGCAAAGTATTAGATGAAATTTGAATAGCCCTCTCTGCCCATCATGAGAGCCATAGGGCTTTTTTATTTATTTATTTATTTTTCCCGCTTCTAGTGGGATGGTGGATGCTCTTTTTGACAGGATAAAACACTTTTGTGCTTATGCTTATTTAGCTTGTCAGGGAGACTGTGCTGGGGTAGGTGGCCTTGGAGTTTGTAACTGTCACAGTGGAGAGACTGTGATCTTGGGACTGTACAGTGTATCTGTTTGCCAGGCTAGACAGGGTCTTCCCGCAAGAAGTTATTCTGTGTCCTGTCAAATGCTAAGACAGTCATGAATTTCCAAACAAAAAGTCAACTCCTTGCATTTTCTTATATGTATGGCTTGAGTTCTGTACGCCATCTCATAAAATGTTTACCAGCCAGATCTATTGCTCACAGAAAATGATTAATTATAGAAGGTAGTAGATAGGACAATTAAATAGAGACAAATTCATTAAATTCTCTAGTTGATGTCTCATTTATCTTTAAATTTAGTGGGAAAAGTAAAGATACGAATCACCTTTCAGAAGTCACCTTGAAGAAGTTCTTATTTCTTCAAAGCAAAAAGTAGTAATAGAAAGTTTACCCTGTAGTAAAACTATGGGAGGTGTAGTGTTTATGAGTCGTCAGAGCTAACCAGCTTGTCTCTGTAATTGACTTCGTCTCAACTTGAATCTTAACAAAACTGACTCCTCAGTTTTTAATAACAATTAATCAAATGCCTGAGAATCCAACAAATCGAAAATACATTTTTTCCCCTTTCCAGAATCTTTTGGGTATTTATGTATATTCAGTTTATATCTTCATGATCAAAGTAATATAAACTCTACCTAACTGAAAAACAGGCACTATTGATCCATTCTTATTTTTGAGTATATTCACTGGTTAATTTGAACAGTAAAGTATAGCTTTAATATGGAGAATCTGCTTAAATCCATGTAGAAATCACCCCACAGAGGTATTGTGGTCATTTGGTTGCCCAGAATAATTTCATCTAGAAAGAACCACATTACTTCCAAACTGGTTTGACCAGTTCTTCCAGTGCTCTGGATGGCTAATTAGTGAACAAGGTAAACAAGAAATTTCCAACATAAAATTTTCCAAGCTGATTTTCCTAACTAGTAAGTTAAACCACAACTTTGCCTGTGGACCAGCTTTGTAATCTCTTCAATGCTATATAGTATACAACATCCCTCTCACCTCCTAAGAAGAAGCCTTGAGAGAGTGGGAAATATCTTAGAGCTTATCCTAAGCTCACCATGGTTCTATTCTTGGTTTTGCTATTTATTAGCCATGTTGTTTGGCCAAGTGGTCTAATGTCTGTCTTATTATGAGCATAATAGCATCTGCTTAAAGGAGTACTTTATGCATAAAAACAAATACTACCTAAAACATTTGGGAATACAGAGATTGTGGTAGGTTAAATAATGTCCTCTTAAAGATGTCCATGTTCTAATTCCTAGAATCTGTGACTATGTTATCTTACATGGCAAAAGGGACTTTGCAGAAGTGATTAAATTAAGGATTTTGAGATGAGGAGATTTTCCTGGATTATGTGGGTGGGTTCAATGCAATCACAAAGGTTCTTGTAAGAGGGAGACAGCCAATCAGAGAAAAAAGAAGCTAAGCAGCTGGCCTAGAGGATGGAGGAAGGGGCCACAAACCAAGGAATGTAGGTAGCTTCTAAAGCTGGAAAAGACAAGGAAATGGACCCCAGCCCACATGTCTCCAGAAAGAACACAGCCTTGCTAATACCTTGATTTTAGACTTCTGATCTCCAGAACTGTGAGATTATAAATTTATATTGTTTTGAACCACTGAATTTGTGATAATTTATTACAGCAGCCACAGGGAACTAATACAGAAATGCTTAAAATAAGCTGAGCCTGACCACATTCTCTTTCAGAGGATATGAGGCAGGCTTTACATGAACTTTGATTTCCTCTGAAGTCTTAGTCAAAGTCATCATTTTTTCACAGGTGACAACTGATAGATGTTTTTCAAAATGAATATGTAATCTAAGAAATACAATATTTCTCAAAAATTCTTTTGGGTAACATTCAGAATACTTTTTCTTGCCATTATTTCCATCTTCATTTTATTGCTTTGCAATATAAATTGTAAATTCCTTCAGTGACATTTAAACACTCATTTGAGAACTGACTTTAAGAGCTTTAAGTGGTCAGTTTTGCACAAGAAGATAATTTATATCTTCTGTGATTTTGATTCCTCTGAAGTTCAAGAATCAAAACTAAGGATGTGCCTGAGCTCTTGGGATGGAGAAGTGATTAACATTTGTGAATGGTGTTATGAAGCCTCAAAACATTGGACAGTTAATGAGAATATGGATAAATTTTACCTATTTGTGTTTCAGAAACTTTATGTCATGTGATTTTAATATTTTTAAAAAAATTTTCCTTTAAAAATAATTTTTCCTAGGGACGCCTGGGTGGCTCAGTTAGTTAAAAATAATTTTTCCTGAAAGCAGATACATGTAAAGATGATCTCTAAATATTAGAGATGTTTTTCATAATTATTCCAAATGTATCTATCCATAGTGTTTGCCCAAAGATAGCACTTTTCTTGAACAATTGAGTCTGATTTTATATATAAGGGTTTCAATGGAAATGAAACAAACTTTATTGAGGCACTATGAAATTCCCATATGTTACTATGTCCCTAGGCTACTCCTGACAACAATCTGTGAGATAGGTTTATTAATCCCATTGTACAGAAGTGGAAATTGAGGTTCTTAGAGCTCTAGTAATTTGTTTAGAGCCAGAGATCCGGTCACTGGCAGTGCTGTGCCTAACCGACTCAAAGTTCACACCATTTCCTCTAGACCACACAACCTTCAGTGGATGCTTACAGATCTGCAAAATATTCATGAAGGCTCTCAGGGCAGACCAGTCTGAATGTCACTTTCCTCAGAATCCTATGCCAATGGGCCCCAAACCTCAAGATGGAAAGTGACTAAGTATATTGGGATACTGGAACTTACTACACAAATCCTGTTGTGTTCAACACAGCCCCTTGGACTTCTCAATGTCATTGATCTCCGCAGAGCACAGGGCTTTGTGGTCATATTTGCCGCAGGGAGACCAAGCTTTATGCTCACATAACCCTGTGGCCAAAACAGGTCTTCCCAGTGATGGGAAGAGTTTGTAATAACTGCAGCTCTAGGTTCTGAAGTTATTGGAATCCTCTAATGAAACATATTTTGATTTTTCTGATTATTTGTCTCAGCCTTTCATGTTAGAAAACTTCCATTGGGGAGCTCCCTTTCATCACGTCACCGTGGAATGTAAGTGATGCCCCACGTGTGTACTGACAAACGAGGTGAAGGAAGTCAGAGTCCATAAACATGCACTCTCAGTCATGTCTGAAATACCAACATCAGTTCTTCTTGCTTAGCCACTTATTAACAAACGAAGTTAATAAACTTTTCAGGCAGTAAAGCCAGATGTGCTTTCTGGCATACCAGATAACTGCTTTATTGATATATATTTGAACAGTTGGTGAATCTTAATTCACCAACTGGACCAACAACAGACTATGTAAAAAGCTGTTCAGATGCTGAGTCAGATTCCATCTAATGCTCTCTGATTTGTATATATCCCAGTCAAGAAGGGGGGAAAAAACCCTCTTTTTGGATTAATTGCCCTATGTTTCATTAGTCATTGTTTTTAATACTAAGCAAGGAACCAATGGCCCTTGTAGTTAGAATTGCTACCATTGCTGTCATTTTTACTTAAAGAAAACTGGAAGATGAAATATTCGGGTTTTTTTTAAAGATTTTTTATTTTATTTATTTATTTGACAGAGAGAGAGATCACAAGTAGGCAGAGAGCCTGGCAGAGAGAGAGGGGGAAGCAGGATCCCTGCTGAGCAGAGAGCCCTATGCGGGGCTCGATCCCAGGACCCTGAGATCATGACCTGAGCCGAAGGCAGAGGCTCTAACCCACTGAGCCACCCAAGGGCCCCAAGATGAATATTCTTAAAGATAGTGGACACGAAGGAAACAAGTGACACCACAGGCACACAGGACCGCCAACACTAAACAGGGATGCAGGGAACAAAACAGCCAATAATTTCTCCAGTGTGAGAACCTTCTCAAACAGGTTCATTCTTCCACAATGCCAAACCCTTTAGGTGATAAATAAAAAGGTTCATCTAGAAGTTATTATTTGATTTTAGGTCTACGGAATGTATAACAACGAAATTATTAGACTTTTCTTTTTATTGAATTTGTTTGAATTGTCATTGGACACAACTGTGAGACTTAAAATGTCTATTTGACTCCATTTTGTAAGCTGAAAAGCACCCAGAAACCTTTTTTATTTTCTTAACAAAATGGCATGATATTATTTAGAAGTTGGAGGGAAAGCTTTTACTGCCTCAAAAAGAAACTGGCCTCAAAAAGAAAACAGCACAACCCAGCAGCGTAGCTGACAAGTGACACAAATACAGTACGTGTTAATGTGCAGAGAGAAACAACCTTGAGAATTTAAACCAGCTGCACCAGAAAAAAATATCTTTATCCAGATATGTGGTCCCTCATGAATTATACTATTATTTTAGTTGATTTTACCTGACATCACCCTATGATTTTCTCCAGTGACAAGAAAATTGCAGCCGGCCCTTGACAGTCGGTCACAAATTGACTGAACAAAACAAAATCAAACAGTGAAGTAATCCCCAAGTAAATTTAATGAAACCTAAATCCCAAAGGGCAGCGCACTTCTGTAGGCAATGGTCTTATTTAATAAATTTTTCCCTGCTTTCACTTTTAGAGCTATATTTACACAGACAAATTTAATTCATTGGGTTTACATTTCCTCTTTCCCTTAGTTTGTCCACCAGGCACATATGGGAAGGACTGTAAACAGGTATGTCAATGTTCAGCGGAGAATGAAGAGTGTCACCCAGTCACGGGGAGATGTACCTGTCTGCTCGGCTACCATGGAAACCGCTGTCATCTCCGTAAGTGTGTTCCGTGCTTTTGTTGTAATTTATCGAAGAGACACCAGTAGGGTGGGTCAACAGTCAGAATGCTAAAGGGCAAATGTTAATTCAAGCTTCTAATTTATAGCAAGTCCTGTGAGAATGTTTGTTGGAATGGTTTGAAAACATACGCTTTCTCGCGTAACCCTTTCTCTTATGTTGCCTTTTCTCTTCCAAATATCCCCAAGAAAAAGACAAGAAAGAGAAAGAAAGAACAAAGATAATAGGAACTGATTGGTATCAATCAATATACAGCCAATGGGAACATATTTAAAGTGATTCATAAAGCTAGTTCCAGGATCTGCTTAGGAACAACCAAATTAAACAAATTGTTATTCTGGAATGAAAACAGTAACTTGTTTAAAGGACAGAATGCCAGTTGGCTCACTGCTGTGTAATAAAAAAAGGATAGTCCCTAGACCAAACACCTTATATTGATTTGTTAGGACATTTTAACATCGAAAATGGTTAGAGGGGAACACGTGATAAAACGTCCCAAGGAGCATGTTAAAATGTTCAGTCAGCTACTTAATTTTTAAGCTTGTAATTATTTATAATGTACTTTTTATAGGTTTAAAAATAAAATGATTTGGCCTCAGTTTCATTTTTCCCCCAACTTGGCCACTGCTCCTCTTTTCTTCCTAGCCACTCCTGTAGCAGATTCTTTCCACTTTCCTTTCTTAATTCTGCAAGTATATGGATGATTTTTGGATTTTCCCCCCATATGTCACCTATAAAATAGACTTATGGTCAAGCTATTGATTTTAATTTTCTACAAGCCATAGAATGTATATCTTAAATATTACTTCTCACTTTTGTCCTAATTTTGAATATTATCAGCTAAAAACACAAAATGGTTTCAATTAGTATTTTGTTTGGAATCCATAACCATTATGGGTATACAAACTTAAACTGAAGAATTAAAATATAAAATTAGTAAAATTGCAACTATATTTTTGTTATGGCGAATTTCAATCACCCTTGTAATGGAAGAAAGTTATTTCCTCACTTTAATTCTGTCACATTTCTCACGAAGAATTTCTTCTTGATATCAAGGGATATTTTATCTTAATAAAATAAAACCAAGTTCCATGGAGGGGCACCTAGGTGGCTCAGTCAGTTAACCATGCAACTCTTGATTTCAACTCAGGTCCTGATCTCAGGTCATAGGATCCAGCCCTGTGTGGGGCTCTGCACTCAGTGGGAGTCTGCTTGAGATTCTCTCTCTCCCTCTCCCTCTGTTCTCTCTCGTATGCTTGTTCTTTCTCTCTCCCTCAAATAAATAAATAAATCTTTAAAACAAAACAAAAAAACAAGTTACATAGAGCTGGGAGGACTTCCACATCAGAAGGAAAGCTACCTTGGGTTGAGGGAGGGGAGCTCTACCTTGTAAAATGAAGGCAGCGTCGGGGAGCGGCTCCCTGACTAGTCAGATTGGCTTAGCTCCAGGCAACACGTGGTTGGGAGTTGCTGCAAAGTTTCCTTGGCAACATCCACTATAATTACAGAACTACGAAAAAGGGTTCAAGAAAATATCCATAAAAGGTGTAGCTGGCTCAAAAGCAAAAGTTTCAGCAGCCAAAAACAACTGGGCTTTCATGTTCTCGAGTTTGGAGTGGAGAATCAAAATTTTCTCTCAGCAGAGGTCAGAGGAAGTAGACAAACTTGTAGTAGGATCTCACCACTTGTCCATAATTTATAATAGGCAGGTTGGTCTCAGCCTTTGGGCGGCATGTGGGGAAAAACAAACAAACTGCTCAGTAGATAGAAACTCATCATACTATGTATTTTATGACCAATGAGAAATTACAAAGTAACTCCATACCCTGGAAATCTTTTATTTCTCCAAACTGTAATACCCATTATAATAACTCTCTTTGAGAGCATTTAAGGCATTGGAGTCCTCTACAAATCACGGGCAGTTCTTTTGACAATTTTCATAAGAACACCCTTGGTATAGAATGCTTTGAGAAGCATAGGCCATAGAATAGCACACCTGTGCCAGGAGGAAGACATCAAAACATCAGTAGATGCTTGCCTCTGGTGCTCTTTCTCATAGTACTAAGAATTCAGACAGACCAAACCTTAGCATCTCTTTTTAAGAATAAAATAAAACTGTGTGATGGTAGCTAGTATATGTGAGTAACCTGGTCAAATACTAGGAAAAGAGTCTGTGGAAAACGCATTCATGCTTTTCATTTCTTTGTTAGCTAAGCATCTCGGGATACAGTCACAACTTTGCTCGTTCTGTTTTTAATGAAACTACCAAATGTTATTTATATCATCACAGTATAGAGTCACATTTAATATTGAAACAAATGAGAACTCTGTATTCACATCCCAGCTTCTTCCAATCAGTTTCCTTCAAGGAGAAGGGATGGTACAAGGGTAGGAAAATATTGTCATCTCCTGATGGGAAATATCTAAATATCCCTTGCCAGAAAAACAACGTTTCCTGAGAGAGATAATTGTAAAGGATAACACACAGGCCAAGTAATGATCAAAATGGAACTTTAGGAAATGAGGACAAATTTCATTTAAGCCAAATGAAATCATTATGTCTCGAGCATGTGTTTCCTTGTTGAATATAGTGAATGTTTGAGCAAAGGATGTGTGCATGATTCCAGAAGTCAAACTTTCACATTGCTACAGAATTATAAGAGAAAGTGGAATTGTCAGTAAATAACTTATTCTTGGGGGAAAAAGTTATGGCCACTTTTGTAAACATATACTGTACTCTTGATATAAATTTAATAAGTTTTGTGGGTAAGAGGTTATACACACATTGTCTTTCAACAGATGGCATAATCGTTAGTAGGTAAATTTCATCTATTCAGTCTCCCAATTTCAAAAGGATAATTAGGTCGAAGGCTAATATTCAGGTGACTTTTGCTTTCTGTGTACAAAAAAGGAACGATGGAGGATGATTCTATCAAACATGAAACCACCATTAAGATAGTTTGCAAAATGAATATATGTCAAAGGGAAATTATGTCTCCCAAGTAACTTCACCTCACATGAAAGTGATCATAATATATATATGATAAAGAAAATATAAATATATATATCAGTTGCTTAAATGTATCAAGTAATTACACATAAGCTAAGATGCTAATTCTTTTATATCCATGATTATATCCATAATTTGACATTTTCCTCATTAATAAGTACATGAATTTCACATTATTAGGTGTTTCTCTTTTCCTTATTTGCACAGAAATTCATGCCAGCTTTCATTTCATAGCAACGTAACTACAGAATTTTCTGTACCAATCAACTCTTATTAATTTTTTAAAAGATTTTATTTATTTATTTGACAGAGAGAGAGAGAGATCACAAGTAGGCAGAGAAGCAGGCAGAGAGAGAGGGGGAAGCAGAGTCCCTGCTGAGCAGAGAGCCCGATGAGGGGCTCGATTCCAGGACCCTGAGATTATGACCTGAACCGAAGGCAGAGGCTTTAGCCCACTGAACTATGAGGCGCCTCAATTCTTATTAATTTAACCTCCTTTTGGGAAGCAACATCCCAGCAGTACACACAGACTTCATTGTTTCAGACTCCATACCTTGAGCTTGCTTTATGTGTATTTTCTCTAATATCAAGCAGACATTTGTCTTAAGCATCACACATAGTAATGGGGATAAAAAAAGTATTATAAAAATTTGCATTCCACAAGTCTGACCCAAATGGACATGAAAGCATTTTATATCTTGGTGACTAGGAGAAAAGAAAGAAATGGAGACTTTTTCAATCACTAATTTTGTTTTCAGGTACGCCCTATAGAATTTTTTGTGAGGGAGGGGAACCTGGGTGGCTCAGTCGTTAGGCGTCTGCCTTCGGCTCCGGTCATGATCCCAGGGTCCTGGAATCGAGCCTCGCATCAGGCTCCCTGCTCCGCGGGAGGCCTGCTTCTCCCTCTCCCACTCCCCCTGCTTGTGTTCCCTCTCTCACTGTGTTTCTCTCTGTCAAATAAATAAAATCTTTAAAAAAAAAAAAAAGAAATTTGTTGAATTTTTTGTGAGGGAAAAAAGAAGTTCTTAGGAGGACCAATGACTGTTAGATACCAAAGAAGGGACAATGAGCTATGGGAACTGACATTCCTTGGGGGGAGGGAATGACAGAAGAGACCATAAAGTGAAGCCATCAATTTTAATAGAGAGGAATAAAGAAATACAACAACTACAGCACAGATATAACCTTTGGTATGAATAACTGTAGTGTTTTGCTTTCCATCTCCATTATGAAGAATTTTATTTTAAAACTGGAAGAAAAAGGAAGAAAGAAGCAGCCACTCTTTGGATTTGAGACTCAAGGTGAGAACTCTGGAATTTAGGACAAGACATACATGGGGATTATAAACAATCTGAATCTCAATAAAATCCATTCTTTGCTGCTACCTCTAAAACATGCTACATGTGAAATACTCTTAAAAAATGTTCTTTACTATCTGATTTTTACATAAAAACACAAATGAAAGGAAGAAAATAAGTACCATCTGGTATAGTTTGGTCACTTTTAGAGTTATGCTTCCAAATGAAAAGATTTTCCAAGGGGAAGGACCTAAGGCAAATACCAAACACTTCGGCTCATATCAAGCAGGTAGGGAAAGGGGTTTGCTGCCCGACTAGCATTGATACTGCCATCATTAATGAAAATAATGGCCATCACTGACATGGGAGCTGACTTGTTCACTCTAGTTACCACCACAGGCCCATGATTTTGTTATTAGCTCCTTTGGGAATTAAGAACCAGAAGTTCAAAGAAAGGAGCTAAAGCTACAACATTAATAAGTGAAATATCTAGGTTTCAAATCACAGTCTATTCAAAATTTCCTACAGCCTCATATTTAAATATGTGGCAAGGATGAAGATGGTTATCTCTAACAGGTGACAGAATGTTGTGCAATATATATTCCAAGTCACTTCACTCTGTGGGCCTCAACTTCATCGTCTTAAAATAAGAATTGAACCAGATGGACATGAGGTCTCTTAAAACTCAAACTTTGATAATTTTAAGACTTGAAAGTATCAGGCATTTCATAGAATAGGAGAATGTCACAGATAGAAGTGCTTCAAAGTTAATCAACTTGAATATCCTCTATGTTTTCTCTACTATATACTTGTCCTGTCTCTGTTTGAACTCCTACAGAGATGAGTCATCATGCCTCCTGAAAAAAGCTTATTCCAATCTTGGACAGCTCTTTCAGAAAGTCTTTTCTTATTGAGATAAAATCTGCCTTTCTTCTTTTCCACAGGACTGCCTTTTTGTGTTTGAAGACATTTCTGTCTTCTTAGCTCTCTTTTCTCCTGAACATCCCCAGTACTTCAATCACTGCATGGATAATGTGGTCTTCAGCTTACCGTTTGTCTTGTTTCATCTCCTTTTATCTTGAATTCTGCCCATTTACCTATTTGTTACACAAGTATCATAGTAGACAATATGTCTATGGATAGGAAAGTGAGAAACTAACAGAAAATGAAGATTCTTTCTTAATACTTCATGCCATTTTGAATTCTTACTTGTATTAAACGCAGATCATTCCAGACAAGACAAACTATGACACTTAACACATTAGTCAAAATAATGAATTCATCTAGGCTGGAATGAAGTAACTTTGTTTGGCAAATTGTCACCTATTCTGAGCACTCTCTAAAAGTGGACAGATTTCCAAAGAAACTCAAGTTAAGTTTCCTGTATCTTACTATAAGCAGCATCAGGAACATTATGCCCCCAACCATATTACTAAGGCTTCTATCTATACTGTCTCATCTCTTCAGGTAAGTCCATGCCTTGAATCACTAGCCTGAAGGTGACTGAAAATACCAAAGAACAGTATTTGGAATGTGAGTTAGCCACATGTCTATGGGTATGAATTTAAATAGTGATTGCTTTGAGTTACAGTATCACATATGGTTTTGTTCTCCTTCAACAGGATGCCCAAAAGGCACTTAAGGTCTAAATTGCCCAAGGGTGTGCAAGTGCCTTAACGCTGGCAGCTGTGACACCATGATCAGCACCTGTTACTGCCCTCCTGGCTTCACTGGGACTGCCTGCAGTCACAGTAAGTCAATCTACCAATTATGAATTGGATATGCTAAAGCAGAGTTTTTAAGAACTGTACTTAGAGAGTAAATGTTGTTGCAATTATTACTTAATAATTTACTGCGGTAACAACAAACACCAAATGACTTACATTCTAGATAGAAGAGTGCTTACATGAGAGATGAAGCAGTGAAGGCAGCCAAAGCGAACCCTTTGGTCATAATCTCTCATATCCCAGCAATGCTAGATTCAAGTCAGGATTAGAAAATCTGTTCCGTAAAATAAGAGTGGTCTGGGGATGCCTGTGTACACAATATCAAACTCATTGGTTCAAGTTTCACAATTTCATTTATCCTCAGCAATATTCAGCTCAAAATTAAGTAGTTCCCCTACTTACCAAAAAGTAACTAGTTCCCTAAAATTTAAAGACTTAACTACCCATCACAAAGACAACTATTGACATAAAGTTTAAGGGACCAGGTGTAAATTAAAGATCCCTTAAGAATGCTGTGAAGTGTGTAAGCCTGATGATTCACAGACATGTACCCTGGGGCAAATAATACATTATGTGTTAATAAAAATAAATAAATGAATAAATGAATAAATAAATAAATAAATAAATAAATAAATAAAAATAAAAAATAAAAGGTACGATATCACTGTGAAAAAAAAGAATACACTATCTAGGCACTATAGAGATATTCTTAGCAAATACATTTTGATCTTATCAGATTTGCCATTTCCTAAATATTTGGGCAGTTTGAAAGATCATAATAATTTTTAGGGAGAGTAGAGGAACAATGCATAGGAGAGTACATGATGGAAAGGTAGTTCTGGCAATATTGTGTTCTTCAACCTATTTGCTGTTGTGGGCGTTCACTTGTGATGCTTCATTGAGCTGCACATTTATGTTTTTTGTGCACTATTCTGTATTTTATAGTTTAGAATTAAAAGAATAAAAGAACTATCAATAAATCTTTCATAAAAGAAGCTCTGTAATTGCGAACTTAAGATTCTTTCATTTGGAAGAATGATAACAAAGTTGGTGATCAGGCAGGGTACCAAGTTGCTATGTGCTAAAGACATCCAAATGCGCCCAGGCAGGTAGTTGCTCTGTCTTCTTTGTATGAGGATAATTTCAATTATCCTTCCTCAGTACCCTGATGTTCTGAAGATAAAAGACAAGTAGGACAAAGTCCTGGCTCCATGTAGTGGAAAATTGAAACCTAGTGAATACTGCCTCTGAGGCCTCAGCAGCCAAGTTGTCTTTGAGTTAAAGCCAACCCATAAACATCTCCTAAGGAAGGTTCTAACTGGCCCCTTTGTTCCTCAGAGAAAGTCATCGAGAGAGAAAGAAATTAAGAAATTTCTTAATTTCCTTAGGCCAAAGCATCTTCAAGAGTTTTGATTTTCCTGAATATTGGGAGTATTTTTGTCTTCAGAAAGCCGTGATCTTATACCTGAGTACTTTTCCTTCTTTGTTTTGACAGCGAGGTAGGTCAGAGCCAATTTGCAGTCCACCTCTTACAAGTTCAAAGAATTGTGATATTCATCTATGTCTACATTGTAACTGTATTTTTTCCTTTACTTGATTCTCACGGATATTTATTTTATCTTTGAGTGTTATCTGTATTTTCATAAGTATCTCAATGAATTTGTGGAATAAAGTTACAAACAAATTAATAAATGTGTTAATATATTAATAAATTAAAATTTAACTTATTTTAATTAAGGTAATTAATTTTAAAAGGTAATTTAACAAACCTGTTGATTTTAATAAATAAACAATAAATTTAAAAGTAAATTAACAAATACATAATTGATATTTGGAGAAATGAGCATAATGGATTCTGTGTTGATGCATTGAAGTATAAGGTGAAATTCCAGAGAGACTTTAAGAGGAAACATACTCAAGATTATGACACACACATGCATGCATGTACACACACACACACACACACACACACGCATTTGCTAAGGCAGCCATGTAGTAAAGCAAGACTGAGTTTGTAAGAGTCATTTATATCATATATGTAAGTGTTTGACAGTAGATATTTGGTTGGAATTCCTGATGTCAACCAAAATTGCACTAAGTAAGTAACAATTTGAACAGTTCCTTTCTTTGTTTTGTTTTTTCAAAGTAACCTTTTAAGTTGAAAACCACACTGAAGGCAAGACAAGGAAACCGATTTGATTAAAAGAAAGAGTCATGTATTTACAAGGTTTTTAAAGTCTTGACTGGCAAAACGTTTTAATAAGAAAAATCTGGTTTTGTTTTGCTCCTTCCTGCAGTTTGTCCTGAGGATCACTATGGGCAGGACTAGGTCCAACAGTGTTCCTGTGGCTCAGGACGGTGTGACCCAGTGACTGGAGGGTGCCAATGTCCACCTGGCCAGATGGGAGCCAGGTGTCAGCAAGGTAACAATGGCTACAGGGTCACCTTGTCCGTCCAAGCACTGACTAAGCTACACTATGAAAGCAGATTGGTGCCAGGGAATATAATAAAATGGGCATTGTTTATAACACTTTCTTCTTGAGTGTGGCTTTAATAACATGAAAGTATACACTTTCGTAGAGCCATATAGGAAATAGCCTACTGGAGGGTAAACAAGAATTGAAAACAAAAAAGAAGAATAATTTATGTATACTCTCGAGTAGGAGCAAATTTTGAAATAACTTTGGTTAACTTTTGTAAAGCTGCCTTAAATTGTATGTTAGGGATGTGCAATTATAAGAACTGAAAAGTTTTATATTTTCTTCAACTTTCAGAAGCCTATTGGGAGCTGTAAGAAAAATGAGAGATGGAAAGGAAAACATGATCTTCGTTTAAAACTACAAAACTTTCTTGTCCTAAATCATAGTATTCATTATTTTCACAATAATAATCATAATAGAAGAACTCTCGAGGTCAGTGAAATGACATACGGAGAGCCACTTCTCCGTCACACACAAAGAGGTGCAAAACCAGTGACCCTTTGTTAAAAAAGAAGTGTTGGTTGCATAAGTATGTTGCAGGAGCTACCTCGAACCCCACTGGACATCACGGAGTTGCAGAAAAAATGAGATAAAACCAGGAATTGCACAGAACCATCATATTTTCAACTCTGCACTAGAATAGAGGAAAATCTATGGGTAATAAGTAGCCTTGCAGCCAAAGGGAGCTAAGCCTACACACAAACACACAAACCACAATTTTATGTCATATGGAGTTTTACTCTAGGTCCAGGAGGCTTCCAACTAGCTGAAATAATTTTCCAGCCTCACATCCATACTATGCTCCCCCAAAATAATGTGCACACAAAACTAATCCGATACAAGAAAACAAAAGCAAAAACAAAAACTCGATGCTTAAAAAGACCCCCAAAAAACCCTCCTCTCATTTTGGAAACAATATATGAAATTATTCAAAGCTTTGGTTACTTTTTTAGTGCAAATTTTATAAGAAAGGCGAAGGAGAAAAGGAGTAAGAAAACAAAAAGCAGATAGACATAAAGCAGAAAAGTTTTGCTATGGAGCACATGGAAATATTAACCAGAATTTTTTCCAAGAATTTGAAGGACGTAATGAAAAAGCATTCTCTACAACTTGTGAGTGTGATGCAGAGATACAAGGGTTCATGAAATAAATGAAAAGACAACAACAGGAAATGAAAAAGTAAGCTGGCAGAGATCAGAAAGAAGTGGAAGTGAAAATTAAACCTCGTATCATATAAATGAAGACCATATTGAACACAGATAATAGGAGGATTGAATCTGCTTATGTGACAGCCAGGTAAATGGAGAATAAGCTTGAGGAAAGTGGAAACAAAGAAATGGGAAAAAGAGAGAGACAAATATATAAATGGAAAAGAAAATATTCAAGTATAATATTCAAGATTTTTTTCTCGGAAATTAAAGATCTGATGCTACAGATTAAATACGTTCTATTCCTGAAAAGTCTAGTTAAGAGTGATTGTAAGCAAGGGGAAGCTCCACTGGGGATAAAAGAAAAAAATGTGAAATCTCATATAAAGAGAGAGGAAAAATCAGTCTGGCCTCATGCCTCACAGCAATAATCATAACCATTGCTAGCATGTGGTTAATCAATGCCTATGAAGTTTTTGGGAAACAATATGACTCAAGTGTTTTATACACAGTTAAACTGTTATTCAATTATAGTATGACTGAAAATAAATATTTTTTTCCCAAATACTTTATTTTATTTTTTCAGTGTTACAAGATTCATTGCTTATGTATCACACATATTGCAGTGCTCCATGCAATATGTGCCCTCCTCAATAAATAACTATTTTTAATAATAAAAAGTTACTGAGGATATAGTAGTCATAAAATATTTCTGAAGAAACTGTAGAGGATAAATTTGAGCAATCAAGTAATAAATGGAAAATCTCTGGTGAAAAGACTATTAGTGGGTATTAAATCTATTTTTATTAGGGCTAAGTTTAAAACAAATGTGGGAATTATAGTCACATGATATGATAAGTATATAAATATTTAACATTATAACAATTTTGACAGTTTAGCAAAATGGGCATAAAATAGAAGGAAAGAGAAGATGGAGGAGGTTAAATATACTGATCTTATTTCTTCATTAGAAGTTGCAAATGGGAGGGACAGATCTCTGTCAAAATGTATTGCTTAAATATGACAACTCAATAAGCATGTTTGAGTGTATAAAAGTAAATTCTGGAACTTAAAATGCTGGAACTGGGGGGAGGAACAAGATGGCAGAGGAATAGAAGACCTAAATTTCGTCTGGTCCCAGGAATTCAGCTAGATAGTTATCCAGCTATCCTGAACACCTACAAACTCAAGAGGAGATTGAAGAAAAATATAGTAGCAATTCCCTGAACAGAAAAGCGACCACTTTCTGGAAGGTAAGATGTGTGAAGTGAATCCAAGGCAATATTTGGGAAGCTAGACAGTGAGGGGTGGGGGGGATGTGGGGTGGGGAAGGAAGCCTCTGTCAGCTGGCTACCAGCAAGTGAAATAGCAGCAGAACACAAAATCAGAACTTTTAGAAGTTTGCTCTGGTGAGGGACATCGCTCCAGTGGCTAAGCAGGGGTGGAACTCTCACTGGGACACTGTGGTCTCAGGACAATCAGGGTCACAGAAGACCGGCGGTGGCTGAGTGTGGCAGAGCTCCCAAGTATTGGAGTGGTAAAGATGGAGCCAAGGAGTGGGCTTTCAGCTCAGGGTTGCCATAAACTGTGATCTGCAGCACAGTTGGGCCACTACTCTTTGAGCAGGCACCCCACAAGTGGCAGATCCAGAGACACTCTCCTTCCTCTCCTAGAGGGAGTGGCACAAGAGCACAGTGAAGGAATCTCCTGGGTCTGGAGACTCCAAATGAGGTCATGTGCCAGAGAAAGAAACACTCACAGGCCGGGTGAGCACAGAGCACAGCCAGAGACCAGGGAGACAGGAGTGATTGAGAGCTTTTCTCTGAGGGCTCACTGAGGAGGGAGGCCCTGAGTTCTTGGCTCCCCCAGGGCCAGAGATTGGCAAGCTGCCATTTTCATTCTTGTCCTCCAAAGCTGTATGGAAAGCTTTCAGGGAACAAAAGCTACTGAGAGCAAACCCAAGCAGATTACATACCTGGGCCCCTGGCAAGGGCAGGGCAGTTCTGCCTGGGGCAGACATATGAGAATCACTGCAAGAGGCCCCTCCCCCAGAAGATCAGCAAGAACATCCAGCCAAGACTAAGTTTACTGATCAATGAGAACTGCAAAACTCCAAAACTAGGGGAATACAGCACATGGAATTCATGGCTTTTCCCCCCATGATTCTTTAGTCTTTCAAAGTTAATTTTTTAAATTTTCTTTATTTTTTCTTTTTCTATTTTTTTGAATTTTTCTTCTCTCTTTTTTTGACCAACATCTTATCTTAGCAATACCTTTTTAAAAATCTTTTTTAATTTTCACTTTTACATTCATATTCTATCCCCTCATTGTATTTAACCTTATTTGTGTGTGTATATATATATGTGTGTGTATATATGTGTATATATATATATATATATATATATATATATATATATATACACACACACACGAGTTTTTCTTTCCTTAAAATTTTGGGATACAGTTTCTTCTAACAGACCAAAATATACCTTAAATCTAGGGTATGGCTTTGTTCTAGTCTCCTGCCTGATCATATTCTCTCCTTTTTTAAAATAATATTTTCATTTCATTTTTTTCTTCCTTTTTTTCAATCAATTTCTTATCATATCAATTCCTTTTTTTAAATCTTTTTTAATTTTCATCTTTACAGTCATATTCCATCCCTTCATCATATTTACCCTTATATTTGTATATATATGCTTTTCTTTCTTTAAAACTTTGGGAGGCAGTTTCTTCTAAAAGACCAAAACACACCCAAAATCTAGTGTGTGGCTATGTTCTATTCACCATGCTGATCATATTCTTTTTTTTTTTTCTCCCCCCCTGCCCCGGTTTCGGGTCTCTTCTGATTTGTTTAGTGTATACTTATTCCAGGGTCATTGTTACCCTTTTAGCATTTTATTCTCTCATTCATCTATTCTTCTGTGGACAAAATGACAAAATGGAAAAACTCACCTCAAAAAAAAAAAAAAAAAAGGCAGTAACGCCTGCCAGGGACCTAATCAATACGGACATTAATAAGATGTCAGAACTAGAGTTCAGAATGATGATTATAAAGATAGTAGCTGGCCTTGAAAAAAGCATAGGAGATAATAGAGTATCTCTTTCTGGAGAAATAAAAGAACTAAAATCTAACCAAGTTGAAATAAAAAAGACTATTAATGATGTGCGATAAAAAATGGAGGCTCTAACTGCTAGGATAAATGAGGCAGAAGAGAGAATTAGTGATATAGAAGACCAAATGATGGAGAATAAAGAAGCTGAGAAAAAGAGAGATAAACAACTACTGGATCACGAAGGGAGAATTAGAGAGATAAGTGATACCATAAGATGAAACAATACTAGAATAATTGGGATCCCAGAAGAAGAAGAAAGAGAGAGAGGGACAGAGGGTATACTGGAGTAAGTTATAGTGGAGAACTTCCCTAATTTGGGGAAGGAAACAGGCATCAAAATCCAGGAAGCACAGAAAACCCCCCTCAAAATTAATAAAAAATAGGTCACACTCCATCATCTAATAGTAAAACTTAAAGTCTCAGAGACAAAGAGAAAATCCTGAAAGCAGTTCAGGACAAGAGTTCTGTAACCTACAACAATAGAAATATTAGATTGGCAGCAGACCTATCCACAGAGACCTGGCAGGCCAGAAAGGACTGGCATGAAATGTTCAGAGAACTAAATGAGAAAAATATGCAGCCAAGAATACTATATCCAGCTAGGCTGTCATTGAAAATAGGAGAAATAAAAAGTTTCCAGGACAAACAAAAACTAAAAGAATTTGCAAACACCAAACCAGCCCTACAGGAAATATTGAAAGGGGTCCTCTAAGCAAAGTGAGAACCCATAGGTAACATAGACCAGAAAGGAACAGAGACAATACACAGTAACATTCACCTTACAGGCAATACAGTGACACTATATTCATATCTTTCAATAGTTACCCAGAATGTAAATGGGCTAAATGCCCCAATCAAAAGGCACAGGGTATCAGATTGGATAAAAAAAAACAATACCCATTGATATGCTGTTTGCAAGAAACTCATTTTAGACCCAAAGACACTACCAGATTTAAAGTCAGGGGGTGGAAAACAATTTACCATGCTAATGGACATCAAAAGAAAGCTGGGGTGGCAATCCATATATCTGACAAATTAGATTTTAAACGAAAGACTATAATAAGAGATGATGAAGGACACAATACCATACTTAAAGGGTCTATCCAACAAAAAGATCTAACAATTTTAAATATCTATGTCCCTAACATGGGAGCAGCCAATTATATAAGCCAATTAATAACAAAATCAGAGGAGCACGTTGACAATAATATAATAATAGTAGGGGACTTTAATATGTCCCTCATTGAAAAGGACAGATCATCTAAGCAAAAGATAAAACAAGGAAATAAAGGCTTTAAATGACACACTGGACCAGATGGACTTCACAGATATATTCAGAACATTCCATCCAAAAGCAACAGAATACATTCTTCTCTAGTGCACATGGAACGTACTAGTGCACATGGAACGTACTCCAGAATAAATTACATCCTGGGTCACAAATCAGGTCACAACTGTTACCAAAAGATTGGGATCATTCCCTGCATATTTTCGGAACACAATGCTTTGAAACTAGAACTCAATCACAAGAGGAAAGTTGAAAAGAACTCAAATATATGGAGGCTAAAGAGCATCCTACTAAAGAATGAATGAGTCAACAAGGAAATTAAAGAAGAATTTAAAAAATTCATGGAAACAAATGAAAATGAAAACACAGCTGTTCAAAATCTTTGGGATGCAGGAAAGGCAGTCCTGAGAAGACACTATATAGCAATACAAGCCTTCCTCAAGAAACAAGAAAGGTCTCAAATACACAACCTAACCCTACACCTAAAGGAGCTGGAAAAAGAACAGCAAATAAAGCCTAAACTCAGCAGGAGAAGAGAAATAATAAAGATCAGAGCAGAAATCAATGAAATAGAAATCAAAAGAACAGTAGAACTAGGAACTGTTCTTTGAAAGATTTAAAAATTGGTAAGCCCCTGGCCAGACTTATCAAAAAAGAAAGAGGATGGACCCAAATTAATAAAACCATGGATGAAAGAGGAGAGATTACAACCAACACTGAAGAAATACACAAACAATTATAAGAATATATGAGCAATTATATGCCAGCAAATTAGACAATTTGGAAGAAATGGATGTATTCCTAGAGACATATAAGCTACCAAAACTGAACCAGAAAAAAATAGAAAACCTGAATAGACCCATAACTAGGAAGGAAATCGAATCAGTAATCAAAAATCTCCCCAAAAACAAGAGCCCAAGGCCAGATGGCTTCTCAGGGGAATTCTAAGAAACATTTAAAGAAGAATTAATACCTATTCTCCTGAAACTCTTCCACAAAGTAGAAATGGAAGGAAAACTTCCAAACTCATTTTATGAGGCCAGCATTACCTTGATCCTAAAACCATATAAAGACCCCATCAAAAAAGAGAATTATAGACCAATAATTCTGATGAACATGGATGCAAAAATTCTTACCAAAATGCTATCCAATGGGATCCAACAGTACATTAAAAGGATTATTCACCACAATTAAGTGGAATTTATTCCTGGGTGGCAAGTTTGGTTCAACGCCTGCAAATCAATCAAGGTAATACAATACATTAATAAAAGAAAGAACAAGAACCATATGATACTCTCAATAGATGCAGAAAAAGCATTTGACAAAGTACAGCATCCTTTCTTGATTAAAACCCTTCACAGTGTAGGGATAGAGGGTACATACCTCAATATCATCAAAGCCATCCATGAAAAACCCACAGCAAATATCATTCTCAATGGGGAAAAACTGAGAGCTTTTTCCCTAAGGTCAGGAACATGGCAGAAATGTCCACTATCACCACTGCTATTCAACGTAATACTAGAGTCCTAGTCTCAGCAATCAGACAACAAAAAGAAATAAAAGGCATTAAAATTGGTGAAGAAGAAGTCAAACTCTCACTCTTTGCAGATGATATGATACTTTATGCGGAAAACCCAAAAGACTCCACCCCATAACTGTTAGAACTCATACAGAAATTCAGTAAAGTGGCAGGATATAAAATCAATGCACATAAATCAGTTGCATTTCTATACACCAACAATGAGGCAGAAGAAAGAGAAATTAAGGAGTCGATCCCATTTATGTTGCGCCCAAAACCATAAGATACTAGGAATCAATCTAACTAAAGAGGCAAAGGATCTGTACTCAGAAAACTATAGAATACTCATGAAAGAAGTTGAGGAAGACACAAAGAAATGGAAAAATGTTCCATGCTCATGGATTGGAAGAGCAAATGTGAAAATGTCTATGCTGCCTAGAGTAATGTATATGTTTAATGCAATCCCTATCAAAATACCATCAACTTTTTTCACAGAAATGGAACAAATAATCCTAAAATTTGTGTGGAACCAGAAAAGACCCTCAATAGCCAGAAGAATGTTGAAAAAGAAAAGAAAGGTTGTTGCATCACAATTCTGGACTTCAAGCTCTATTACAAAGCTGTAATCGTCAAGACAGTATGGTACTGGCACAAAACAGACACATAGATCAATGGAACAGAATAGAGACCCCAGAAATGGACCCTCAACTCTACGGTCAACTAATCTTCGACAAAGCAGGGAAGAATGTCCCATGGAAAAAAGAGAGTCTCTTCAACAAATGGTGTTGGGAAAATTGGACAGCTGCATGCAGAAGAATGAAACTGGACCATTTCCTTACACCACACACAAAAATAGACTCAAAATGGATGAAAGATCTAAATGAGAGACAGGAATCCATCAAAATCCTTGAGGAGAACACAGGCCGCAACCTCTTTGACCTCAGCCACAGCAACTTTTTCCTAGAAACATCACCAAAGGCAAGGGAAGCAAGGGCAAAAATGAACTATTGGGACTTCATTAAGATAAAAAGCTTTTGCACAGCACAGGAAACAGTCAACAAAACCAAAAGAAAACCGACATAATGGGAGAAGATATTTGCAAATGATATATCAGATAAAGGGCTAGTATCCAAAATCTATGAAGAACTTATCAGACACAACACCCAAGGAACAAATAATCCAATTAAGAAATGGGCAGAAGATATGAACAGACGTTTCTGCAAAGAAGACATCCAAATGGCCAACAGACACATGAAAAACTACTCAACCTCACTCAGCATCGGAGAAATACAAATCAAAACTACAGTGAGATACTACAACTCACCAGTCAGAATGGCTAAAATTAACAAGTCAGTAAGTAACAGATGTTGGCAAGGATGCAGAGAAAGGGAAATGCAACATTTTTGGTGGGAATGCAAGCTGGTGCAGCCACTCTGGAAAACAGTATGGAAGTTCTTCAAAAAGTTGAAAATAGAGCTACCCTATGACCCAGCAATTGCACTACTGGGTATTTACCCCAAAGATAAAAATGTAGTGATCTGAAGGGGCACATGTACCCCAATGTTTATAGCAGCAATGTCCACAATAGCCAAACTATGGAAAGAGCCTAGATGTCCACCCACAGATGAATGGATAAAGAATATGTGGTATGTATATATATATATATATATCCATGTATATCCATGAAAAATAAAATATTGCCATTTGCAACAATATGGATGGAACTAGCGGGTATTATGCTAAGTGAAATAAGTCAATCGGAGAATGACAATTATCATATGATCTCACTGATATGAGGAATTTGAGAAACAAGACAGAGGATCATAGGGGAAGGGAGGGAAAAATGAAACAAGACAAAACCAGAGAGGGAGACAAACCATAAGAGACTCTTAATCTCCGGAAACAAACTGAGGGTTGCTGGAGGGGAGGGGGGTAAAAGGGGTGGGGTGGCTGGGTGATGGACATTGGGGAGGGTATGTGCTATAGTGAGTGCTGTGAATTGTGTAAGACTGATGAATCACAGACCTGTACCCCTGAAACAAATAATACCTTATATGTTAATAAAAAATAATAAAATAAAATAAAATATAAAATAAATAAGCATTTCATCAGAAAAAAAATAAAATGCTGGAACTGAGAATTTAAGAATAAAAACATAGCCAACTAAAATCAGGTGGAGGAGAGGAATGAGAAATTAGGGGAAAGAATCATATTAATTCTATTACCACTCATGCTACCTGAGCCAATATATGCTAAATAAAGAAATTAATTATGCTATGTAATAATATATTCTTTGTCTAAAGAAGAGTCCATAGATCATATAAAATTATAAGACTTAACTTAGAGAAAGGTAGAGTACAGACATTTTTCCATGTTCCTCCCTCTAAACAGTAAAAATTCTAGTCTAAAACAAACATAAAACAAACATAAAAAATCTCTGATGTGGAGAGAACAAGGCAGACTCACTAAGGACTTCAGAGACCTAGGGAACAGGATTGGTGAATTCCCTGGATTTTCGTTTTTGACTCATATATCCTGGGCTGGGTGGTGGAGGAGCTGCAACCCAGAAGACCAATGGGTGCAGACAAAAAAAATGAAAAAAAAAGTCCAAGATATGCCCGCTTTCTCTAAATGACAAACAAGGAAACGGGCAGTCAGTCAAGACAGAAAACTCTTAGACGATGACTGCTAAATACTCCAGTCAAACACTAAAAAATAAAACTTCATCCTTGACTCCAACCCCACTAGCAAAGGCTAGGTGAAGAGTCTACCCTTCAGACTCCACAGGGATATATGAGGCACCCCTGCCCTGCACCAACATGGTGTGAGAAAAGGGGCTGGGACTTTCTTCCCTGCCACATTGGAATGTATCTCCTGCCCTGGCAATTGTGAGTAGAAACTATGTGGAGACCATGAACTTCCACCTCCATCAGACAGTATGGAGACACCGCTGTTTTCTTCAAGGGTGGTGTCACAGGAAGTCCAGTGGACAGTCAGGACTTTCACAACCACCAAATAGCAGCAAAGCTACCCTGTACAGTGTCAGTGGAGGTGGAGTGTGAAGCCATAAGAGGCACTTCTACCCCTCTGTCAGGTGCCAATAGAGGCCCCGTGGGAAGATGGAATGCTCACACTGGCATAGTAGGAATAAGACACATTTGTGTCCCCTCTCACTTGGAGGCTATGTGGAGAACTCTATCTGATGAACCTCTTTCCTTGCAAGTACAGTATCATAGGATACTTGCTAAAATAAGATCCAGAATCTTATATCATAATATTCAAAATATACACATTTCATTAAAAAGTTATTCATCATGCCAACGACCATGAAAATTTCAATTTAAACAAGAAAATAATCAACAGACACCAACACTCAGATGATACTGATTATAAAATTATCTTATTTTGTTATCTTATTTTAAATAAGCCATTATAAATAAAAATGCTTCAGTGAGCAACTATGGCCATACATGAAAATAATTTTAAAAAATAGATAAGGAGAAAAATAGAAAAATAGAATAAGAATAAAACAAAGAATAAGAAGCATAAAGAAGAACCAAATAGAAACTTGAGAACTGGAAAATACAATAATCAAAAGAAACAAAAATACACCAAACATAACTCAATGAATGGAGTTGATAGCAGAATGGAGGGGACAGGGGGACAGATCAGTAAATTTAAAGATAAAACAGTAGAAAATTCCCCAATCTAAATAATAGACAGGGAAAAGGAAAGAAATGACAAAAGAGAGAGAGAGAGAGCCTCAAGGACATCCTGTGGAACTATTAAAAAAGATCTAACTTGGGGCATCTGAGTGGCTCAGCCATTAAGTGTCTGCCTCTAGCTCAGGTCATGATCCCAGGGTCCTGGGATGGAGCCCCTGATTGGACTCCTTGCTTGGCAGGAGGCCTGCTTCTCCCTCTCCCACTCCCCCTGCTTGTGTTCCCTCTCTCACTGTGTCTCTGTCAAATAAATAAATAAAATCTTTAAAAAAAAAAAAAGATCTAACATTTTTTGTCACCCAAATCCCAGAGGGGAGAAAAAAAATAGGGCTGAAAAATATTTAAAGTAATAATGGTTGGAATTTCCTAAACATGACAAAAAATATAAACCTACAGATTCAAGAAGCTGTGTGAATGACAAACAAGATAAATTTAAAGAAATCTGCAAAAGACATATCAACATTAAACTTCTAAAGACTAAAGAAGAAAGTCTTGAAAGCAACAAGAGAGAAATAGCACCCATGTTAGCTTAGAAAAAAAGATTCCAAAATAAAATGAAAGTAAATAAACAGGTACAACCACACAAAACACATGTGAGAAAAATAAAACAGTCGTCATGATATCTAGTATCAAACAATGTTAAATTTTATGGCAACAAGCAACTAATGGGAAGGGCACTTATAATAATAGAGAATAAAAATGACAATGAAAATTGAAGTGTAATGAATATGTATAAAACCAGCAGCAGTATTAAAATTCATAAAGCAAAACCATAAGCTATAAAAGGAGAAATAGACAGCAAGAGCTTATCAATAGAAGGCTAATTCATTAATGTTAACTCATACACATAAAACTGCATACACATATTCAGGAAAAAAATAAGTTTATAAAAGTTTGAACATAATTAGTAAAGTACGTCTAATTGGTGTAAACCAAACTCTGTTCCCTAAAAATAATTATATTTTTTTCAAGTATCCATGAAACGTTCACAAAAATTGAAAAAAATAAAGTAAATCAATTCAAAAAAGTATGATTTTTGGCATTCTATGATCACAAAGTAGTAAAACTAAAACTAATAACAAAACTAACTTCCTATCAGGGAAAAAAAACACCACACTATACTACATGGGCATTTTGAAATCTCCTTTTTAAATAATCAGTGGCTCAAAAAGGGCAAACAAAACCAGTGTTTCAGAAATTTAAAAACAGTAGTAAGGACAGTCACATCCCATGAGGTAGAGCCAATTCAGAATATAGAGGAAAATTTATATTCTAAAATACTTGTGTTAGTAAATAAAAAATAAAGAAAATAAGTGAGAAAAGTAAAATAAACTTAAAGTAAAAATGAGGAAGGCTAATGTAAAATATAGGGAAAATATGTATTATTTAGTAAGTTATGTTAAGTCAAATGACCAGCAACTAGACAAAAAGTAACTTGTAAAAGTAATTTGGTTCGCCAAAATTACTTCCAAGTGTATAAAGTACTTAGAGATAATGACAAAAACTCTGAGAGTTCTAGAATTACCATAGGATTTTTAAAAGTTATTTTGGAAAGCCATATTATAAATCTTGACAAAAATTCAGAGCCCATAAAAGAAAAAAATAATCCATGGTGTTTTGACTTAAAAAAGTAAAAAAAATTCTTCAAGGCATAAAACACATAAAAAGTATCAAAAAAATCTTTTTAAATGGAAGAAAAAAATGACCAACTTTTTTTAATAAGCTAGGTGTTACTATGTATTAGTAAGAAAAGAATCTATGATACCCATAGATCTTGTGAAAAGATGATAAGCATCATGCATAATGTAAGGAATCCAAATTAAAGTTGCATTTATATAACTTCTTCAGATTTTTTTTATTAACATACAATGTATTATTTGCTTCAGGGGTACAGGTCTGTGAATCCTCAGTCCTACACAATTCATAGCACTCACCATGGCACATACCCTCCCCAATGTTCATAACCCAGCCACCCTATCCCTCCTCCCCAACCCCTTAGCAACCCTCTTTAGATTTTTATAATATACTAGTTTGACAAAAGAAAATGGCACATTGGTAATCCTTCTTACTAAATTTGCAAATCTCTTTGTAAGGAAATTTGATACTATCTGTCACCAATTAGAACCCATATTATTTCATTAAAAAAAAAAGTCTTCTGGGGACTTACCCCACAGATACAATGGTATATTTGAATAAAGACTTCCATAGGGATATTCATTACAGTGTCATTCATAGTAGCAAAATATTTTTTTTTTTAAAGGTTTATTTATTTATTTATTTGACAGAGAGAGAGATCACAAGTAGGCAGCGAGGCAGGCAGAGAGAGAGGGGGAAGCAGGCTCCCCGCTGAGCAGAGAGCCCGATGCGGGGCTCGATCCCAGGACCCTGAGATCATGACCTGAGCCGAAGGCAGAGGCTTTAACCCACTGAGCCACCCAGGCGCCCCCATAGTAGCAAAATATTTTAAACAACCTACTTGCTCACCAATAATGGTGTGGTAAAATAAATCTTATTAGATGCAATAAGTCCTATGCAGCTAATAAAAAACAATGGTGCAGGCCTATTATATGTACTAATTTAGAAAAATCTTGGGATTTCTTGAGAAATTTTACTTATAGAAGAAGCAAATTTCACAATATTATGTATCTATATTAACTTTTTGGGTAAAAAGGGTTAAAGGGTAAGAGAGATACACATATACATGCTTTACTAGGTATGGACTATTTCTGGATATATTCAGTCATTTATCCACTCAACTCAAAAATACTTATTTAATGCCAATGCCTGTTTTAAACATATGGAACATGTGGATAAAATACATAATATCCCAGTCTTGCAACTTGCTTTCTGGTGGAGAAGAGAGTGAACAATGAACGTAATTAATAAGTGAGTTATATGTATGGTAAAAGGGAATAAAATCAATGTTAAGAGAAAAAATAGAGCATGATGTGGGGCTCCAGAGAGGTTTATGGGTCGAAATTTTATTTTATTTTATTTTATTTTATTTTATCTTATTTTACTTTATTTTGGTGGGTTGAAATTTTAAATCTAGTGGTGATTCCACCATTAATTGTACAGCTGTAACTGTCTTTTAAGTAAACAGAATTTAAAACTTTCATTTGGTACTTAACGTTAAGTCAAATAAAGGCAGAAAAAAAAGTGTCATACAGATTGGATTCAAGTACGAATTCCGTTATGTATTAAACAAATGTCTTTGGGCAAATAAGAAAAAAAAAAATCTCTAATGTCTGTCCCACTAGCTGGAATAGAAAGAAACATTGATGAGAAGTCAGAAGTTCTAGACTGGAATCTCAGTTTTTATCTTTCCTGGCTACTTAAGTCTGAGAAAGAATTAAGTCTCTAAGCTTCGGCTTTCTCAAATGTAAATAAGGGTACTGTTACCCACATCAAAGGGATATTTGTGAGCATTAAATGAGATAATTCATGTGGAAAATATCATTATGTAAAAATACTATTAACAAGAAAGTATATATTCCGGCCTTTGGCCAAATCTAGCCACAAATGTGTTTGAATTGGCTGATACAGTTTTGGCTTCCTCAGTGCTGTAAAGCAATTTTAATTAGTTGCCAACTTTCAAAGATTAAATGATTTCATATAAAGTAGATTGTGAGTTTTCCTGAAGAAAAAATCGTATTAGCTGGCTATATTGGGCCCATACTCCTCATGGCAAAACCAACTAAATGTGAGTAGTGCTTACTCTCCTATCAGGGGCACTTCCCATCGTTTAGTCATTTTCTCCTGACGATGAAGGCTCCATGTTCCTTATGTCTGATTAGCTTTTCTCACTTGCATCTTACCCCCTCTTCACAGTGGTTTTTCTGTGTCGCCCATCACTGTATGCTAAAGTGCTTTTCAGATTTCATCACAAAGTCATCAAGTAGTAAGCTTCTTGTCTGTCTTTATCAATTTTGAGATTAAATATATAAAATGCCCCTATGCCAAAGTGGGATTGACCTCTGTTCACTAGGGCATCTCCAGTTCCCAAAGTATACCAAGGGTATAGTTATAAGCACAATAAAAGTGCGTAGTGTGGTTGAAAACCTAAACAAATGATCGTCCTTGCTACCTTGAGGTAACATTTGAGTAGTTGTTTTAATTTGAACATTTTCTTATGCTTTTGCTATTAGATATGATTACTCCATCTGAAACAAAGAAAAACGTTTGTTCAGGTGATATTTTTATTCAGTTTGGTATATATATGTATACATACATATATGTATGTGTATATATATGTATATTTTATTTTTACTGTAGGATGTCCCCAAACAATGTATGGCCCAAATTATGAGCTAAAATGTACCTGTAAAAATGGTAGACTTTGCAGTCCTATGGACAGAAGTTGTACCTGTGGTCTTGGATGGACAGGAAATTACTATGAAAAAGGTAAGTTGATTATCACCTTCTTTTATTCAATAAAATTCTAGGACATACTGCCATTGTTTGATCAAATATAGTAGAGACCTGTGAAGAGGCTATTTTCCAATAAGTTCATGAAAATTGTTTATAATTATGACTCCATTTCCAATAAAAGTAGTGTTATGTTAATATTGATTGATTTTTGTTACCTTACCAAAATACCACATGAAAATCCTTAAAACCCCTAAGCAATTGAAATAGTATTGATTAATATGAAAGAGCTCTTATGAGGCTTAAACCTCATTACCCCTCCAGCTCTGTTTAAGACTGAAGCCCTTGTAGATGGCAGGTTTGATGGACCTTGAGTTTCTTGGCATGATACAGAAGATGCTCAACCACCACTGAAGCATTGAGGCTGGCAGGGTAGAAGACGCAGGGCCCTGGTTAGAGCCAGTTCACATTAGGAGTGGGCCCAGCTAGGGGTGCCCAGGTGGCTCAGTTGGTTAAGCATCTGCCTTTGGCTCCAGTCATGATCCCAGAGTCCTGGGATCAAGCCCCACGTCGGGCTCTCTGTTCACCAAGGAGTCTGTTTTTCCCTCTTCCTCTGTTGCTCTCCCTAACTTGTGTGCTTACTCTCTCTCAAATAAATAAATAAAATCTTAAAAAAAAGAAAAGGAAAAGAGTAGGCCCAGCTACAAGGGGCAAAGAGGAAGATTCTGGGAACAGAGGTCTCCCACCTTCGCTTCATTAAGAAAAAATTATTCATGTACCACCATGAATATATATTTTTATTTATAAGTGACATGAATGTGCTTTTTGACTAACACATTATGTGTATTATAAAACATATATAAAGGCTTAAATTGATAAAAAATGAATAAAGATAAATATTGGTGATTAATCTCATGTTTTCTTTCTGAACCACAATTGATTATTTTGTGGAACACCGGGGAGTATGCTCCCTATAGGAGTATGCTCCTATGCTGTTGTAGGAGATGATGTTTTATTTTGGCAGAATAGAGAGAAATGGTTCTGACTGAGGTTCTGACTGTGAGGCTGAGTGTGGATAGGAACGCTGTGTGGGGACCTAACCTCGGAGTACCCTGAGTGGAAAAAAATCCACAGTGAACTTTCACCTAAATGGTTTCACCTATGGGGGCTATTACTCTTTAGATCTGTGGCCCTAACTTACCATCACAGTGGGTGTGATTACCCACCATCCTTTACCACTAATCTGACTATCACGAAATTTAGCAGCATGGCATAGAAGATGGTACCTTGCAGTAAGAGTGGTTAGATCCGTATGCTAATAACTGTGCTGCTGATACAATGCTCTGTGCCTTTGGGAATATTACAGTCTTTCCATGATATGGTTTTCCCATCTGGAAGTGAGGGTAAAGACACTTTGAAATAACAACCTTCTAAATCTAACATCGAAGATTGTTTTTCAGGGATTATTTTTTTAACATGGATATTTTCCCTAATTTATGGAAAACACCTCTCTCTCTCTCTTTTTTTTTTTTTTTTAATTAAGTAGGCTTCATGCCCAGCGTGGAGCTCAATGCAGGGCTTAAACTCATGACCCTGAGACCTAGATCTGAGCTGAAATCAAGAGTCAGACGCTTAACTGACAGAGCCACCAGGCATCCCACTTGGAAAACCACTCTCACCAATTTTTTGATGTTTGGGATTACTAGATCAGAATAACAGCAGTACTTTAAAAATAGAACCATCACATTCATATTAATTTTTTTTTAATTCCAAGTTGGGTAATTCTCTGGCATTTGGCATATGAGATATTTTAACTTTTGATTCTATCATTTAAACTGTTAATATGGAGGGGGCGCCTGGGTGGCTCAGTGGGTTAAAGCCTCTGCCTTCAGCTCAGGTCATGATCTCAGGGTCCTGGGATTGAGCCCTGCATCAGGCTCCCTGCTCAGTGGAGAGTCTGCTTCCCCCTCTCTCTC